>JAOEHI010000007.1:2461149-2506917 GCA_025447815.1 Percopsis transmontana | reverse complement strand
ATTTACAGTAGGTCCAGATATGTTCATTAACTCAAGATGTTTCACAGATATATGTTTCCTCCTCCCCTCCCTCCCCTCCACCTCCTCCAACCGCTGCACCACTCTCAAGGGCGGTAATGGGCCTGGACAGAGAAGCAGACGTGGTCCACATCGAGACATGCATCGCAAAAGGCCGTGAGTGCTGTACTGCGGTTCACTGCTGTAGCAAGACCCACAGGACCCCTTGCCTCTCATTTAGAGAGAGGTCACTGGGAAGATGAGACCTGTTCGGCTGTTCAGATTAGTCCCAGAAGTCTTGTGGAGTGGAATGGTGGTCCCTTGACAAAAAGGGGGAGTTATAGTGGCTTGATTGATGTTTCTTCTCCATAATCTTTCCCTCGTGTGCAATACAACAACCGTAGCTCTCCCTCCAAAGCTACTAGATTCTTTCAGATTATTTATCTTGTGGTAATAGCTATGTCTAAATCAACATACAACCACGTTTGTATGTTTAACAGTTACATTACAGTTAAACGTTAAAAGAATGTACAGTTACTGTAATGTGCCTTCTATCTATTTAGCTTTTTTTAATGATTGTATTGTTTTATTTAATGTTTTATTTTAATATGATGGTATCCACCCTTCCCCGGGTATGGGACTCTCCTGATACCAATAGACCTGCGAAGTCATGTTGTCACTGCTTGCATCGGCAGCTGGCTTTAACTGCTGAAAGTTAAGTCAGCTGCCAGTGCGCGTTATGCACATCATGCTCCCAGTTAGAATGAAAGCTTTCATTCAGCTGCAAAAGAATGCCCAATGCCATTTATAAGTTAGAAGTTATTATTTTCAAGTCATTCTCTTTTAACCTTGAACCAAAAGAAAATAGACGTAGCCTTGGCAGAGCAACACTAGGAAGCACAGTCTGATATATCATAAGGTCAATACAAGTTTTCTTTAATTAAACTTTCTTGAATTAGACACACTATTAGGTTAAAGCTGAGTGAAATTTCACCACTTTCACTACATTCTAGTGGGGGATTACCTTCGGTCATTAGGAATTGCTCATACATTCATTAATTCATTTCATACATGGTGAATGATTAAAATGAAGTGAAAATGTTCAAATGTTATTCATATACTGTATAACATATAACGGGTAAGCAGAAAATCATTTTGGATAAACATCTAACATTTTAAAGTTAAAATTTACTGTAGGTGGATTTACCTCTTTATCATTCCAGGCGCCCAGTATGTAAAGTGCCGAGCCCAGCGGTGCACGGAAATCAACAGACAGTACCTTTTCCCTGGATATGTAGACACTAACTCCTTGGTTGTGCAGGATGAATATGTATTCACACAGGTTTGCAAATACCATACATTTTCCCTTATATTTGTAAACGTACCATTCATCAAATAAGACCAGTTCTTTTCTTCCCATTATACCCGTTACAAATACAGCTGTTTCTGAATTTTTCTTCTCTTTGTTGGGAATCAAATTCCAATGGGTTCCCATCAACGCTTATATAATAGCTTTCCCAAAGACACCTGTTCCCCACTGGCCTCTGTGCATTTTGATTATGTTTTGTCTTGTTCGTGTCAAGGCGTATTCCATGTTCGTATTTCTTTACAGATAGAGCTCATGCCAGAAAGATGTTGGAGCTAAGAGTACATAGCAGAAACACGGAATGCCATCTTGGTGTCCTTACAGTATTATCATTCACATTGACTTTGACTCCCATTAGACAGGGCAGTCAGTGTCATTATCAAAGATGTAATTTTAGGTGCCCTCCACCTGTCATTGGTTTCCATCTACGGCCAAAGAATATTATTTTTTAAATTTTATTTAGCTTTTATGTTTTCTGGGTCCCGAGGTTTGGAGTGAGTCACACTTTAGTCTTTCAATCTGAATAAATGACCATTTTGCTGTTTGTTTTTTCAAATTTATTTATTATTGAAATGAGACGATGTCCCAGTTGAGCGTTGACCCAGTTTCACTTTTAACACACTTTATTCAGAGACTTGATTGGAATGGCTTCAATCTAAGGCTGAGTCTAGAAAAAAACTACCACAGTATGATTCAAAAATGATTGAATAAAAATTTCTGAATTGAATTTAGTTGAGATGAGATTGACCGTGGGCCGATGCTGGCATAAGGAAGATGCTGTTGAAAATAACTGGACACAGCTGGTGTGTCTGCAAGGAGCTGTGGTGGCACAGATGACTTTCTTGTGACTTTCATTGCTTGGGGCAGTTGGATTTAACTTGACAAAGAGTAATGAGGTTATCGATTGGGCTACAACGAAATAAGCAGTCTTCAACACCTCCGAAGTCTCCTGGGAGAGAAGGAACGGCCAAGTGCAACATCCTCAGGAATGTGCTATGGGAAAATGCAGCTCATTGATTTTCGATAGATTATTCCATTAGAGTCCTAATGTAGTGCGTTAGGGGACAAACACCATCCCTCTAGTTGATTAGAAAATAAGCAATCAAGCAGGGCTGCTATGCCCATGAGTACATGGGGAAGTGGTAGTGCATTTAAGATCCTCGCACTGAAGATTAAGCCAACACAATTTTCAGTGTATCTTTAGCTTTAGACTAATTGAGATAATGCAAATATTATTTTTATTTTTATTTTTATTTTTATTTCACTTATTTTTATTTTTACTTACTACTTATTTTCGAGACTCTCCCCCAGGAGCTACTAATAAAACCCTAAAACCATTTTTAACTTAATCTCCTCTCTTCCTTCAAGACGTTTAAGACAATGAGTCTGTTTGCATAGCAAATAAGAGTAGATATTTGTTTTCTTTTGGTGCCTCTCTTTTTATATATATTCATATGTTTTATAGAATAAAATAGAATAGAATAAATCTTTATTGTCCACCAGGGTGGACATTTTTCTTTGGCTCACCAGTCATATAAGACAAATATAGACAGACATACAGCCAACATCTCAGACATAATAAGTGGGATATAAAAAGACAAAATGAAAAACATCAGGATAAAAAAAGAATAAATATATCGGTTTTTATGTTTATATATAAATATATACAGTATATATTAGTCTTATATACAACATATTGTGGCCCATTAGACACACCCAATCAGCTGTTCTGTACTCAAGTGGTGCGGTTTTATTTTCCCTGTGCTCTAATTAATATTTTTGCTTTATTGTAAAGGTCACCAAGTCAGGACGGGCCAGTTACTTTGTGTCCTATATGAGAGAATCCTTCAAGCGGATGAAGTTGCCTAAATATTGTCTACCTAAGGTAAGCACCTAAGTAATAAACTGACCTATTAAATAATACCAGGGCGATGAATTTTGTTTTTAATCAATGGGGATGATCCACTATTCATTATGAGCAATGCCACTGCTTATTGTGCAGTGAACCATACAACAGATTGGTTCTGGTTCTAATATATGTAAGTACAGTGCTTCACATAAATATTCGTTCTGTGTTAGACTTTGTCACATTTATTGCTTTACAACCTGGACTTAACCTGGATTTAATCATGATGTTTTGCTGCTGGTCCATAATTTTAAAGTGGTTTTAATTGTAAAAACAACAAAAAAACAAATGATCTTTAACGCTTCCAAATTAGACTGTGGTTCATTGTACTGCATGGAGTAATATTCATTAATATTAGACAATGTGTGTTAAGTAATATTAGACAGTTTGTGTTTTCTTACCTTTCCCCCCTTCCCAGGACATGCACATCATCAGTACGGATGAGAAGCAAGTATTTGCTGCAGTTCAGGAGTGGAACCAGAACAATACTTATAGCCTGTACATCTCCGACTCCCCCGGGGTCTATTTTACGCTCTCACTGGAAAACCTGAGAACGAGCAGAGGACCTGCTGGGAACCTACTGGTGGACTTCTATAAGGTGCACAACATTAAAGCCAAAGTAAACTACCAAACTTGCAGCCTCGCATCTCAGCGCACGAGGTCAACGCATGCACACCACCACTTTATTTTCATACCCCGCCCGGCCTACGGATGGGCCTACAGGGCACACTCAGTGCACATGAGCAGATGACACGGACATGCAAAGTATACTTTGGCCTTAAGAAACATCTAAGCCAGCATCTGTTTGAAAACCTTTAAATGGTCAGTGAGGTTTTCCACTATTTACCTGTAAGTGTCCATGTTTTTGTGATGCATCGGTATATCCGACATCTGCTATAAAGTTCCCAATGTTCAATCATAATTATTCGAAATGTGTGCCACCGGGTTGGATTCCCCACAAGATCTGCTGAATCGATATACAGCATAGAGAATAGCGATGAGGAAATGATTGCTGTAATTATTGAAATATGAACTTCTTTTAAAGCGGAATTCAACTTTTGTTAAGCCCTCATCTTTGTAACTTCCTTAACTTAATTTTAAATCATCGTCATTAAGTGATGGCAAAAATATAAAAAATAAATCCATCAATCATGGACGACAAACGGTTAGTCTGTGATTCACTTAACATTTTAAACAATTACTATTGTTTCTCAAAAACATACTTGTACACACTAATGTGTGTACAAATATTATTGCTGATGAATAAAACTGTGATTTTCTGGTCTAACACCTACAGACAAGTACCATAATTAAGTAACCATAAATTAAATACCTGTTGTTACTTAATATTGAGGTAGGGAGCTACAGTACAGAATTAAAGGTTTAGCAAAATTTGTATTACGATTTAATAGGAACACATGCATTCCTGGAGAGATGAAGTAAAAATGCAGTCTTTACTTAAGGGAAACATTAGGCCTACTGCTTTTGTCCGCAGTGGCCTCTAATTTCAAAGGAGCCTCTAATACCAATGGAAACTACTTAAAAACTCCTCATAGTCCCTTTAAATTTGAACGATCATGGTACCTGTCAATTGGCAAATGCCATGTTACTGTAAATACAGAAAATGACACAACTTATTTTATGAAATTAACGTGTAAGTGAACCTTCCATCTTTATTCCAGGAAAATTAGTGACACATTAGATACATTTTTAAATATATGCGGTAGCTTTTGAGGTCAACTCTGAAGGTGGTACTGCTGCCATAACTCTGCTTTTGTGTTTGATGTTGTTTATTTGCAGGTTGAGGGGATAAACGGCATGTATCTAGCCAATAAACTGGTGGATAATCAAGTGAAGACTTTTATCACGTACAACAAGGGACAAACCTGGACACTTCTCCCGGCTCCTGCCACTGATGTGGCCGGAAATAACCTTCACTGCATTTTAGTGAGCTTGCGCTACAGTATTGAACTGGAATGAATGCACTTGTTCATGGGAAATTAAGTTTCCGACACATATCATTCATCAAATGTTTCGGCCCCACTGGCTGTGGTCTGAATATTATTTGATATAGACTCACATTTGTTCAAGGCCAGGTAGCCTACCATGGCCATTTTTGCTTCCTAAATGGCCGTGGAAAGGCTTGGCTAGAATATTCTTATTAAAAGGTCTGTGCCTTAGTGTGTGGCCTGACACAGCGTAACGTTTTGTTTCAGGGGTTCAAACATTCCATTAACTTCATTGATTTCAATTTTTTACATATGGTCACTGTCAGTTTTAACACAATGACTGGCAGACTACACTAAATCATATCCATATAAGGGTTCCAGGTTGTTACATGCCATAAATGTTTGCTTAAGTTTAAGAATCGCTTGCTGTTACGTCCCCACTAGCCGTAACACTTCCATAAACGCAGGACAGACATTATTAATGGATTAATGTTAATGATTTTCAACAACAAAATATCTTCAAGGTCAAGCAATGACCAATGTTCCCTAATCTATTTCCTGACCTCCCATCTTAGTGATCTGAAAGCTCTTACTGATGTCTTTCAAAGTGCTTGAGTCTGAAAAATACTCTAAATGATTTGAATAAATCTTTTCAGTTTTATCAGTGAATCTTGGCCAATTTTAATTACATGCCTTGTTTGCTTTAGAAGGAAACAATATAAACGTCCATTTTGTCCTCTCAGCCGTTTTCATTTTGAGAGAAAATGGGAAGAGAAAAGGCAAAAGCATCTTTGGTTTCGTAAATTGTCTGAAATTGGTGGCACTTTGTCTCAAAGGGAAACATAGTTTGAAGGCAAAGGCGGTCATAATTGCATCTGTTAAGATCTGGCTGATTCACGTTGTTTAAACTTTGTCTTGATTGGAATCCATTTTATCTACAGCCCTTGTGTTCCCTCCATCTGCATCTCGAGATGTCAGAGAACCCTTACACATCTGGACGAATCTCCAGCAAAGAGTCTGTACCAGGAATCGTTGTGGCTACAGGTATGATGGTTAAATGGTCATGAATTAGTAATGGTAAACTTATCGGGTGACTTATCGACCAGTAAAGGTGCTTTACGCGTCAAGTTAAAATTAGAAAACTAATTTTGATTTATCCTTGGTTGTGCAGCAGTGCAACCACCAACATATTTATGTGAATCACTGCAGCCCTCTCTTTCTCTCATAATAATTTAATTTGAAGCTGAAATTTTGACCCCTAAATCCAATAATTTCAACACCATGATTGGGTACCATGAGCTGAATCACTTAAGCCCATTTTCTGAATCACTGTCATCATGCTGGGATATTTCAAACAGTTTTAAGAATATATAGGGTTGTGTTTCACGTCGAGAGTGGAAGAAAAACAACTGCAAGCTGCAAAACTGTCCTCCAGCAGAGGACATGCACAAATTTCTAAAATAACTATGTAAATGTTAAATGAGGTTTGTGCATAGGTATGGTGTAGCTTTCCAGTTAACCTCATCTTTACTATGCAAATACATATTTTATTATTTATCTTTTTATACTCAGGCAACATTGGACCAGAGCTGTCCTCTACCAACCTTGGGATGTTTATAACATCTGATGCAGGCAATAGCTGGAGACAGGTGAGGCCCATCAGGGAATACACTCCAGTCTTTATTTAAAGTTGCATATGATACTTTTCTAGTAAAATATTTACTTTTAAGTGATATTGTAATTAGTCTTCCTAAGGTGAACCCTTCAATTTGCAAGTACAACTGGTATTTCCGACTAGTTTAACCAACACATACATTGGCGGGAAATATACTGGCACAAGGGCTATTTTCTGCCTTGCCACCATTGTGAAAGCTATCCCTCATGATATTTCTGTAACCATGTCGGTGACAAAAACATTTAAATAATATGAGAGCTTTCAAATACAAATACAATACAAGGCAGTGCAGTGCATTTTATGTGCATGTGCATTCATGCATACAAATGTGTAAATGTGTTCTATCAAATGTGTTCTACCATTAATGGAGAAAATCGGTTTATTCATGTAGATTTTTGAGGAGGAGCACAACATTTGGTTCCTTGACAATGGAGGTGCCTTGCTGGCTGTTTCACATGCAACTGCACCAATCCGACACTTGTGGTAGGTGTAGCACATGTGTGAACTGTCAATAGTTCATAATTTTGTTCTGTAAGACCTAAAAGAGAATTCTTGCCCTCTGGAGAGAATCCATTTTTCTGGCGTAGCTGCATGAGATTATTTACCTGTTGAAATGATGAGGGTCTGAGTTTGCATGATTGCCATGTAAGTACAACATCTCTTTTTCTTATTCTCCATACATCAAAACAGCCAGAAACATTTTCAGCAGAAAAGTGTCTATTACTGCGTTGTACTGCTAGTGGGTATCTTTTTGACAGCTTTTATGTAAATTAGGGTACGAGTAGGTATGAAATATGAAGAGACTCATGAGGCCTGGGTCCTCATGTTGTGAGAGGTTTGTCACACCATCTACTTTAATGTTTTGCAGACTTGCAGCCCTGTCATTTGATTAAGCTCTGTCAAAGGTCATTTGAAATCTCTCAAATGTATTGCTGCCCTCAGCATATATGAGGAAACTAGAAACATGAAGCATTTGTTTTGTTGTCAAGGTTGCTATGGGGGGGGGTCGTCTTTAATTGTGATACTTTTCAACTTAACATAAGCTTATAAAATAGCAAGATATTACTAATATACTAATAACAACCCTAACATTAACCTAAATTAGACCTACAGTACATGTTTTAGTGAGTCTTTCAAATATGTCTATTTAATATCTATCTAATAGAAAGACAGATGGACGCATGGATTGATACAGATACTGTAGATAGAAAGCTATATCGATAAATACTGTACTGTACCGATAAAGATAGATAGGTATACATATATATAGATGGATAGATTAACAGATTAACACAGCTGTCTTTTAATGTGGCACAGGATAAGCCTAGATGAAGGCAAGAAGTGGGATCGCCACAGTTTTTCTCTTGCACTGCTGTATGTGGATGGCGTTTTAATGGAGCCAGAGACAGAGAATCACATTGTCACGTAAGTAGGAAAAGAAAATCTTTCACAATCTTTTCACAAGGACTAAAGCAGATATCATGGTAGAGAGTTTTGTTTTAAACAAAGAGGGATTTCATTAGGATTTATTCAGTCTTTGTTCCCTTAAGAGTGAAACAAGTTCCAACTCCTGATCATTGCGGACGTTGTATTTGTCAACATTAAAAGTCCTTCGCTTACGCAGTTATATAAGATAAATTACAGTATCCCTGGAGAGATCCTTTGTGAGTCTAAGGTTTTCCTCGAATGTTTCCCCAGCTTCTTTGGACACTTCAGCCATCGGTCAGAATGGCAGCTGATCAAGATCGACTACAAGGGCATCTTTAGCAGAAGATGCATGGATGGAGATTACCAGACATGGCATCTGCACAACAAGGTAGCAGACATATTGAGCAGCATTGATTCATTGTCAACATCAAGAGATGTGACCCAGGCTGCTGTCACTGTATAACATAAACATATGCACATATGAATAAACATACTTTTATTCTCTCTTTCTCTCTTTCTTTCTTTCCTTATTTCTTTCCTTCCTTCCTTCCTCCCTTCCTTCCTTCCATCCTTCCTTCCTTCCTTCCTTCCTTCCTTCCTTCCTTCCTTCCTTCCTTCCTTCCTTCCTTCTTCATATCATTGTGCCAGGGCGAGCCATGTGTGATGGGTGAAAAGCAGATCTATATAAAGCGCAAGCCGGGCAACCGCTGTATGCTGACCCAGGACTACTCTAGGATTTATTCCTCAGAGCCCTGCCTCTGCAGAGCTTATGACTTTGAATGGTAAACATTTCCTCTTGAAGCCCTATTACACGGAGGTACCCCTAAATGAATGTACGTACTGTAACCAGAAAGGCCATGTTTCACCTCAGGAAATGTTACTGAATTGTTTTCATATAGGCTAGTTATTATACTGTATATATAGTAATATAGATAGACTGAGCATTTGTTCAACTTCACAACCCTATTTATATTCTTATATTTACTGGATAACAAATATGCATGCATTCATTAAAGCTAATTATAGTTTGCAAATTCTCTATGTGTATTTGGAACTTTGGATAACTTTACTAATTTGCATAGTGTCTAATGACTTATTAGAATCACATTAATAAATAATGAATTGCTAAATGAATTTTAAATGTCTTGATATCCGTGTGTGAAATTCTGTTTGATCCAGATTGTCTGACAATAATTTCTCCACTCGTGGTCCCAAAAAGATTTCTATCTTTGACGTGTTTGACTGACTACAGAAGCTTGTTGCGGTGTTTACTGTTTCATGAAGTCCCCTGTTCTTTTGCAGTGACTATGGGTACGAGCGCCAGGCAGATGGAACATGCACCCCTGAGTTTTGGTTTAACCCGGACGCACCGAGCAAAACCTGCAGTGCGAGCCAAAGCTTCCTCAACAGCACAGGGTAAATGGCCCCAGCGCACTATCCACCAAAACACAATATAACACAAAAATAATACAGTTGTTGGAAACAGCAGAACATTTTCTGTTTTAATATGTAGAAGTGCATTCTAGAGGACGCAAGGGGTGGTTTTAATGACTGATTTGTTTCAGTGACTTAGAACGTACTGTTATGTTTATAAGGTATCGCAAGGTTTTGTCCAATAACTGCAAGGAGGTGGGGAAGAATGTGTACTCTCCCAGGAGGCAGGCTTGTCGCCTCAGACCTCCCAAAGGCCTCCGTTTGTCCACCAGTCAAGGAGAGCTCAGCGCTACTGTTGGCAGCAATGTCAGTTTCCTGGTCTCTCTGGAGGATGTGAGTCATTACATATTTAAACGTGCAAGTATTAGTAGTTATAACACTGGAGCTTAAAGTGGTAGTCTATTACCTAGTTTAATTCTAGAACATAGAATGACTACGCAGTTTCATGACATTTTTCACAGGGTTTTCATATGTAGGGTGTACATGTAGACTATCTCAGCAGGATTAACATTTCTTTTGATTCACATTGATATCGCTCGTATACCAGCAACTGATTTGGTTTGCAACTAAATTTTTGTATGCACCTGCGGTAACTCTGCTCTCCCTGCTCTGCCCAATACACACTTTACAATACAAACCCCTTTAATAATAGTGATATTTTGTTGATGTTGTTTTCTTCCTGTATTGTCTCAGCAGAAAACAAGACCTCCCCAGACTACCAACTACTGCCTTTTAGTTTAGAGGCACGTCATGATTCTCAGACTTTTGTCTCCTTAGCTTTTCATTTATATATTTTCTGTCTGGACTAGTTTTTGTCTCTTCCCCCTGCTATTGTGCTCTTGAGTATTTGTGACATCGTTTACACAAGTAGGGTATCTCATCCCAAGCACTTAAGTGGACTGCACTCCCTTGTAGTTGTTCTAGGAGAAGGCATTCTGACTTAAGCCATCTTGACAGATGCCATCTCTTACCTTTTGTCTACAGGGAGACTCACTGAGGACCAATATCCAGCTAAACTTTGGGGACGGCATCAAAATCACATACTCTAATCTGAGCAGGACGGATGATGGAATCAAGCATGTCTATCGAACGACTGGGATTTACCGCGTGACAGCTTCTGCAGAGAACAGCCAGGGATCTGTCAGCAACTCCATGTTTTTGCACATCACTAGTATGTGAATGAGCAATATCATTACAAATACGTGCTGTGTTTCATATAACCTGAAACTTTTTTTGTCGGGATCTCAGTCCTCTTAAAAAGTACTGTACATTTTTTCTTTCTCTGTTGGCTGCCAGATAAACTTCTTTTAAGAGTAAAATGTCTTTTTTGCTTACTTTTAGCAGTTTTTACAGTGTGATACATACAGTGTGTTTGTCTTGTATTAAGGCTTCATATTTTATTGTGCTTGTTTCAATCAAACGTAGATGAGATAAGAGACGTACAAGTGCTAGGACAATGAAATGTAGTTTAGCATCACTTAGATAGTGAAAAGTCGTATAAAGAGTGAGTACAGTATTGATATGTAAACAGTGGACTGGGTAAAATATAAGGTATTTACAGAAAAGTGAATGTGCAGAAGTACTGTAGTAGTGCAGTTGGATCATAAAAGTAGCAGTGAAAATTATAATTTATTGTAAACTGAGTGAGAGACGTGCAAAGTGTTTGTACGAGAGTTACCGGGCTACTGTTAGCAGCAATAGCAGACTATATGACTTGTTTTAAGACAACTGTACTTGTTTCAAGGAATATTATCAAGTAAAATGTTCTTACTTAAGTGTAAAATTAAGAATTTTGGCATGGTGTTTTTTGCAGCGTAGAATCTGTTCTAGTAAGCACCGTAACGTACTGTTTGTATGTGTGTGTTTGTATGTACCTGCGTACTGTACTTTCTGTATGTGTACACGGCAACATTTGTATGCATGCATGTGTATACTGTACAGTATTCACTATGTGTGTTTATGCGTGGGTACCGGTGTGCGGTTTCCCCCCGCCCCAGGTCCAGTGGAGAATGTGTATCTCTCGGCTCCTGTTGTGGCCATCAGGGGGAAGCAGGCTAATCTGAGCGCTGTGGTTTGGCCCAACCACTCCAGAACCCTGACCTTCTTCTGGTGGTTCGAAAACAGCTCCGAGGTGAGACGCCTCTCTTTTCGTCCGGTTTACTGCTGTTTTTTTTTTCTTTTTTCTTCCCAGTCTATCCACTCTTTAACTTGATGTCCTTGTGATGTTAACCATATAAAAATGTTAACCGGCAGAGCCTTCACACAAATCATGCAAAATGGTGCCATAACTCCATATGACTGCAGTGTTATTGTAGGGGGGATCCATCTTTTATGGCCAGTTGTGTTTATTTATCATGTTAATTGGATTCCCATAGCAGCCTTTATTATATATATATATATATATATACGCTATGTACATCCATGGCTAATATGTAGGCTACAATGCTTTTTAACCGCTTTTGTGTGTGTGTGTGTGTGTGTGTGTGTGTGTGTGTGTGTGTGTGTGTGTTCTATATCCTTTTGAACACTAGCCCATAATAACCTTGGAGGGAAGCATCTCTTACACGTTTCTGAGGGAGGGAATAAACAAGGTCACCGTCCAGGTTGCCTCTCTGAGTGCCGTTATACAGGACTCAAAAGTCATAACTGTGAAAGGTGAGTGAGGAAGACGATGCTGAAAAAGCCTTTTAATCGGGGTTGCGGTGTCACATGAATATGCAGCATTCCATCTGTTTGACGCATGTTACCTCTAGTTTCCACATTGCAAGCACCGCCATGTTAATGTCACGCTATGTGAACAGGAGATGTTGATGAGCAATTAACTTCACGTCTTATGTTATCAAATGAGCAGGAATACACAAATCTACATGTTGGATTAATCAAGAGAGAAAATTAGGGTAAAGGTAAAATTTGAGGTGTATTTTTAAGGTAATAGTTTATAAGCATTGATAATTTACCTAAAAAGAAAGAAAATAAACTATTATATTTTCTGCTAGCTAGAGAAAACAAACATGTTTTCTTTCTTTCTTTCTATCTATCTAGAATTCTTCAAGTCGCTGTTGCTTTCGTTCTCACCTGCCCTGGATGAGCACAACCCTGACGTTCCTGAGTGGAGGGAGGATGTGGGTCGTGTGGTGAGGACATCTCTGTCACAGGTACACCATGTCACTGTCCCTTTAGAACAGGGACCCCTCCTGGAGCCACACTGGGCCATCAAATGCTCCTACCGACATGACTATTTTATACCCTGGGCCTGAGTGACATAGACGTCTGCCCTTCATGCTGATACAGCAGTTCGTCCTGTTACGTGGATCTTAAATGAAAAAAAAAAAATTAATTGCTGCAAAGGGTAATGTAGTGTTGTTCCATGCCATTTACATGATAGGAATATAATTTGAAATGACAATTAGCAGACACTTTTATCCAAAGCGACTTACAATTACAGAGAGCAGATAGGGGTTGGGTAACTTGCTCAAGGATGAACACAGGTTGGCCAACTCCAGGGTTTGTACCTATGACCTTCCAACTGGGAGTCCAAAACCCAGACCACTAGACTATGCTGCCCCACTACTTAGAAAGCAACTTCTGGCATCCTACACAGATGATGAATGTTCAGAGATTAGAGAATGATATATGCTATGATAGACCAGATGTTATGATAGACCAGAGGTTAAAGTTAAAATACAATCTAGTTTAGGCCATCTTGGCAACACCTCAAGTGGTAAGTGATGAGTTTGAAAGCAAACAGTTATGGTAAGTTGGACATACTTTGTGCAGTTCTGTGATTTACACTTGTAGAGTTGGGTGGCTTTTATTTCGAAATCGGTCTCCAAGAAACTACCGGCTAAAGGCATCAGTTTTTGGCTGGTTATAGGCTAACATATTTTAAAATAAATATATAATTTCAAGGCAACGATGAACGGTATGCTTTCTCTGGCATAATCTTGGATATTATATCTTATAGTTATAGTTATTGGTGAAGTTTAATGGCTTTAGATTACATGACAGAGAATAGAGAACTCTACCTGTTGACATCACCAAAATGGCGCCACCCACAGTGGTCTTCAAGGCAGAATAGAACGTTGATCGCTTTGGCCCAGTAGAGGTGTTTATACTCCATTTAGATCTACCTAGCCTCACTTCCGTTTCAGCCAAAGCTGTTGGATGCTTATAAACATTTTCTATATATCACACCTACACACTAGACTATAAAACCAAACTAGAAATGGAAAGGCTTTCGTGAATGTGGAGTAGGCTCAGGTATAAATAGTAGCAAAACAGACTTTTGTTGTGCTGAAATTATTTTATGTTCATATTTATTCAATGATTCTAATTTAAACTTTGACTTAAATGTTATTTTAATAACTCATAATATTGTTTAGTTACTGAGAAACAGCATGAGAAACAAAAAGGAAGTTGATGTGTAGCTGTGACTGACGCCTACAGATTTGTAATATTTACTCTTCACCCTTCCACTGGTATTGCAATAAACTCTGTAGTAGAATTACATGTGGTCCTTTTGTTCTACCGATGCAGGTGTCTGGGTTCCCTGAGGAACAGCTGCTGGTATCATTGTACCCTGGTCTTCCCACGGTAGCAGAACTTTTTATGCTGCCCAACATAAATATGGCATCTGAACAAAAGAAGAGTAATGAAGAGACCCTAGAGAGGGTATGATTGACAGAATGGAAATTGAAGTTTTGTGGTAAAAATTTAATTTCAGAGTCACTGATATCTAAAGTTTATGGTATATTTTCCTCCAGGCTTGCCTGTCTTATAACGTCTTTCAATACCTTTTTTCTTGGACTCTAAATTAGGATTTTCTTTACCTAATTTGAATATATAGTGATGGAATTTGACATTAATTCAATGTATTTCTGTTTCTGTAGCTTAATGTGTTTCTTTCTTGGGAATTCACTTTCAACAGATATCAGATATTTTTGTCAATGCTCTAAACCAAGGATTGATCCAGTTTGAACTGAAAGCTGGCATTCGCATTGTTGTGTACATCACACACCAAACCTTGGGTGAGTATGGATGAACCGAACCACTCACTACCTTAGAACAATGTACATTTGGATCTAGGATGTAGTAAAGCATTCTTACCGACCTAAGGCTTAATTTATTCCAGCCTCTTTAATACTGTGATCTATTTGTTGTGTTTTATCTGTGTCTTAGTCAATGTGTAGAAGATAATGTTATCTCCGTGTTGACTTTACATTTATTTATTTTGCTACACTGACATTATGTTATGCATGAGCTAGATAACGGCATTCCCTGACAGTGATTTTAATCATACTGTATATCATATACGTTTATCTCCACACCGGTTTCGTGGCTGGCAAACGTATGCTTTTACACACTGGGTCTCTTTGAAATCAGACGATCGATTAGATGATTGACAAAAAACGTATTTGGTATGCACTGAGGAAAATCGTCAGGGTCAGAGGGATATTAGCATCGCAAAAATGTGTCAATCAACCTGGCATTGCTTTACCCTTTTCATCCACCGACTGATCTGTCTTCATTTGTGTCTGCATACAAAGGTCTGGGGTTCATTTAAAGGGTTCCAGAAAGGTCATACCCTTCATAGGCCTCCGTTTAAAAGGAGCAAAGGATGGCTAGTGAAGGGTAACACTATGAATAATACACCTCAGCACTTTAAAAGCTATGAGTAAGCATAAGCTACCTGTTTGTAGATCCCTATGAAAAGGCAGCAGTACCTCCTCCGGCTTCATGTAATGCCTTGAGGAGAAGACAGATGGGAGGAGCAAAGAACGGAGGAGCCCTCTAGGGGGAGGAGTAGAGATGAGTGCCATACACTCACGGGCATGCACACTGTAAAACAACTGTTTTGTAACAATAGTTTAAACTAATTCTGGATACAAATCGAGGAGTGTCCTTTTAAAGAATTTAGGGGGAAAAAGTGGTCCTATATTTTGCTGAAATGCAAAATGTACTTGTGGTGTTTATCCCGCTGTTTCCCCAGCACCACTTGTGGATTCAAACTCCTTCCACAGTGGCTCAGCTATGCTGATGTTGCTGTCTGCGGTGTTTGTTGGGTTAACAGCATGTTTCATCTATAAGTTCAAAAGGTATGTTGTTCACTAAAGCCAAGAAAACAATTTAAATAAAAATTCACCCAATACCCCAATTACACCCAGACATTGGAAAGTTGAGGTTTAAAGCTACAATCTTGAACTTTCCATTAAATTGTATCTTGGAGACACCTATGGTAAGCAAGTGGGAAGTGATCAGTGGTGTCTATCTGTGTCACACTGTACTGGATATTAGAGTATAAGCTGCATCATTATTATATCAAGCAGAGATAAATAGCAGCGAAACAGATATGTATTTGTAAAGTAAAGTTCGAGGTTGTAGCTTTTAGCCCTAGAATTGGCGTTTTTTGTGAAAATCTTCATGACACACTGTGAGCTCTTCCTTTTCAGGAAAATCCCTTGGATCCATGTTCAGGCTGAGGATAGCCATGAAAAGGAACCAGAAGTAATCAGCACAGTGGGTCAGAATGACAACATTTCCAAGGTCAAGCTCAGTGAGTTCCCCTCTGAAAAGGAACTCATGGACAAAGATTTAGAGGCAAGGAACAGAGGTAAGACTGCTGATGTGCACTGACGAAGATATATATTTGTAAATACTCTCCATAAAACATGAGGTAAATAAGATATGTGATCATAAGTTGCTGTTGCTAGAACCTTGGGTATTTTGCCTAGGATGTTTACTGAGCATGCATCACTGACTAAAGAATATCACGTAACCTATGTATACAGAAAATATTTATATATGTAACTAAATGTACCACAAGGACAATTCTAACTTAAACACTCTCCAATAGTAATACAATAAACAGTAATACAGTAATAATACATCCAATGTAGTTTAATAACAACATTACAACACGCATCAGGCGACAAACAGATACAGCCTGTTGTTACAATACATTCACAGCAGCACTTTGGGTCCACACTGAAACCATGTGAACCCCATCATGATCATACTATTAGCTAAGCACTTAGCAGTAGCTCAACCACACATTGTGAATGTGAAACATTCCAAATCTTTACACCTTCACCAGAGATTACATGAAGCATCAAACACAGGAATATGTAATTTGAGCACTACTAAATGCACTTACATGAATAAATACATAAATATTTAAAAGGACACAAACTTCATACAACTTACTGCTGAACATGAATCACACACTGACTGGAAGAATATCACGCAGCATTGCCAGATGGGAAATGTTAGTATTGTAGTATAGTACCAGAGGCTTAAAATTATCGTATTTTGAAGAAAATTATCATACACGAGCCACTACCAAGAGAACAAATAGGCGTACATTTGTAATTTCAGAAAATATGTATTTATTGAGACGAACGACTTTTTGAAACCGCCTGCAAATCTAGCCACATTGTTGACCCATGGAAGGGAGTAGTCTTTCGGGACTCAAAATAAAAAATTTCCCAACATTGAAAACAAAAGTATAGCTGTTCAATAAAGTAAAGGATATAATAGTAAACACGAGTTGTAGCCTGTTTAGGATTCTACAACAATGATTGGCTGGAAAAGCGTGACGTGAGAAGAGATACGTAAACACCGATATATTTTACTATCCTGATCATGTCAGGAAATAAATTAAAATGAGATGGCCAGTAGATTACAACTACAAATAGTACTACTGATAGTGTCACAAAATTATTTAATTATTGTATATTATGGGACTTTTGTCATTATACATCGTACAGAAGGAAACATTATCGTACAAATACGATTTAAACATAGCTGGCAATGCATTCATGTTTTGCAAGGGCACAGTCTGGTTCTATTTTGATTTGGGAGGCAGTTTTAATGATAATTCACAGATAATTAATGTCTGGAATTAATTAATGTAAGGTGTAAAAGATGCCTGTCACCGTGTTAGTGATTGATACACAAGCCAAACATGCTCATTAATTTTACACTGCCATAAACACAGAGCCACTGGGCATCAGTTTGGCATCATTGTTTATCTGTCTTTGTTTCAGTGTCAGTAAGTTAATTAGTTTAGGTGTGGATTGCAGCAGAAATATTCCAGTCTTATTGTGGTTCAAATAATATGAAGTGAACAGTTTCTGTGACCCAAGCCGCTGTGCATTAAGGGCCACTGCCCCACAGAGCTGCCAATCAATTCTTGTTATCACTGCAATTTACAATATTTCTGCAATTGTTGAAGCATGTATATCATCTGTACCCAGGCCAGATCAAGTACACGCCTCAGCTATAAATACATGTCGGGATGACAGGCAAATGTCTTTAGAGCTGCGTTGACATCCACTGCAATATCTTTTAGTGGGAAAGTATTTATGCCCTGCAGGCGGAATAGTGTTTGACAAAAGTAGCATTGCAGTGCTTGTGACATAGACATGTTGGCTGCTGGCCTTTTTTCTGGTCACTCAGCACTTAAGGCTATTCTTCATTTCTCAGCTTTTTCTCCTTTTTCCGAGACCCTGCTGATCTGAAACAAATTAACTTGTTTTGGGTTACCTTCGAAACAGTTTATTCACAACGGGCAGTGCAGGACACGGTCTAAGATTCAGCTTTACTACATCAGATAAATGTACAACCTTCTACCAATGTGCTAATAGAGTTCTTGATTACTCCAAAGTTCGTTGTGGTTGATGAATTACTGGCTAAGTTACAAATGCTATTAAGGGTGAATCTACTTCATCCAAAATTATTCTCAATTCCCTAGACAGGCATATGTGAAGATCTACATTAGCTCTGTGTTAAATCTCAAGAAGGGCATGTACATAACGTTTTCAAGAAAGAAGTTCAGTACTGGTCTCGTAACCCAGTTCCTATACTAAGGATGTTAGCTTAAGTTAAAAAAAAATGTTGGGGTTTGTGCAATACTATACCCTTTGTACTGTATATTGTTATTAAATATTTAACAGTTCCTGTTTTAGATTTTCCTTTGTTTATTTCTAGGAAACATTGGAAGAAATTTGGAAAGAGTCATCACAAGGGAATTTCCAAACTGTACCAATGTCTAATGTGTGCACTGTATTACGAGTGTACACAATGTGGTGTTTCAATATTATTGGATTGTTTATTTAACACTGATAGCTGTTACCATTCAGTCATGTTTCTAGCACATGGATAGACGTATGGATGTATTTTACAATAATGAAAGATAGGTCTACAGATTAAGGATGATTGAGATGTAAATATATATTGAATGTGTAGGAATCAGCAAAGGTGGCCTTTGTGGTTGCTTATCAAAGAGGTAAGTGTACATGGGGCAATGCTGTATTAACATGTTGATAACATGTTGATGGAATGCTTTTAATATAATTTTTTTTCTCAAACTTGCTGTATAAATTAATTTGTTGAGGAGGCATGAGGTTCTACCTTAGGAGCAAAAGCTATTGAAAATATGTACAGAATAAGAACGAATGTATAAATCTATACTGTATTTCCCACTGAGCTGTGTTTCCATGAATTAAAGCTGCATAGGACATAATTTCATGTTAAAGGTGCCGTAGGTAGAATTTAAGAGATTTACAGTACATTCAGTGTAATTTCTTAGACATGCCATAGACAGCCGTCAGCTATCAGTGAGTGAAATGCTCTGTGAGAATATCTGCTCTGGTTGATAGCCCCACCTGTATATAAGTCAATTTAGATTTTTGACGGCGACCAAATGAATTGTGACCAATCAGGGCCTCTTTCCCCTGATTGGTCTGGCGAATCTACCTTGCCTGCCAATCACATGAATGCACACACACACCTACAACAGGTTTGTCAATGTCAGACCTACGGGCTCCAGAGGGAGGGAGCAGAGAAGGAGGAGGAGGAGGTGGGTTTCTGGGTTGTTGATTTTCAAAATCCTTCTGTCTTTCTTTAGCTATCTGTCTTTGCAACTCTCAAATCCTACTTACAGCAGCTTTGATACATTGCTTTTAGTATTGTCTATGTCTTCCCATGCCCCCCATGAAACCAACAGGATATGCCAATACGAGTGCCTGGATAGTAAATTAGCAGGAAACATGCCTATCCTGGCACAAATAAAGTGAAGTGTTTTTGTATCAGGAAGGTATGGTAGCAGACTCGTGCTTTCTTTGCTTGCTACCATTGACAAAGCTATGGAATTAAAATTACTTGTGAACATCATTAGAATAGAGTGTAGTTCAGTCTCATGACCAGAGGAGGTTGCTAATTTGCTATGTTCTCCTATGCAGCTTTAAAATCCACAAGACAGTCTGTATTACGTCCACTGTTTTATAATAGCATGTGTTGCTTTATTAATAACATATGATAATCTTAGGATAAGAAAGTATTTATGGTGATTTTAACGTTTACTCAATACTTTGATATATACTGTAGTTGTGCAGTCAGCATAAATTGTGTGTGATCTGTTTTATTTTTTTGTTAAAAAAAGTGAACATATTCGTTTTAATCCTATTTCTTACAGTGAACAAATAACCATTTTTGAATTGTTCAAAATAAATGTATTTTTTTATTCAATAGTTTTTTCCCCCATTATGCATTTGTGTGTTTTGTGTAAAGCTAACAGTAAAGGCCTTGGTATACTATACAAACAAACAGCGTTTGCAATCGCGTCCAATTGAATCGGGAGGGTGTACATTTTCGCTCAAGTTACCTCGATGACGTAAAATAGCACTTGGACAGATGTTGGACACCCGCTGGTTTTCTTGCCAAATTCATGTTCGTCTGAAGTATACCATGCCCTTAAGCTTTTCCCGGTTCTCCATGCAAAATATGGGGCAAAAGATTTCCAGCATGAAATAATGGCATTGCTTTTGTTTTCAGTATAGTTCTGGCAAGCCAACAGACATTCAAGCGAATGACTGGTCTGTATTGGAATCATACATACTTGAAATTCCCAGCTTCTGAAACTTTGATTTTGTACTATCTACAATCCACAGTGTAGGTCTGAATCATTGCTACCTTGATTCTACCTTATGTATGATTGGGCTTGACGTGACAATACCCTGTTTTTTTTAAACACATTTAAACACTTCAGGAGTTATAAAGCTATGACATTACAGTTTCAGCAAAAAAATACTTCACCCAAAAATGATATTTAGTGTATGAATTACTCAGCTCTCACAGCCCTAAATGCTGGAAGAAAAAGGGTTGTAGCCTACTCCACTCCCAAAATTTTCACAGAACATTTTATTGATACAATGGCTTGAGGATCCTTTTTTATTTTTTGATCCACTATCAACTTCATTGTATCAGAAAAACATTATACCTACATATATTCTCTGTGAAGGGATGGAAGTGCAACATTGTTTTCTTCCAGCATTTTAGGCTGAGTGATTCAGACATTTTTTGTATGAAATATTCCTTTCAGAGAAGGGCTCCTATATTTTACTCATTCTGTCCTAGTTAATAGCTTTTATTCGACAATGAATGATATAAAAAAAATGTCGGTAAACAAACTTTTCAAATGTGTAACCAATACTTAGTTCTTATCTGTCTGCAAAAGTTATTGGCAAAATGGAGTATAGCAAACCAGTTCTCTAGAAGTTCAGAGGAGATGGTATTGTCAGTGACCGACTGCAAAACCGGTCCAGCTACAAAGATTTCGCAATCTGCAAAAGCCCTGCTTGTTTCTTTGCCTCGTGTTCTGCTGCCCTTCGCTACTTAATGCCACGCACCAATCTTCATCACTCTCAAAGTCGCAAGCCCCCCGAGAGCCTCTCTCTCTCGCCTGTTATTATTCTGAATTAACACCGGGGCCTTCCTCTAACCGCCCTGGGACGTCTCGCAGCTTACAATCAAATTGAACAGTGACAATCACTAATGGATGATTCGCGGCGCAGACGAACACTATAATGCGGCACTCAATGAAAAGATACTCGCTCATCAATTTCACACTGCGGCTAACACAATATTGCTGGGGGCTATTGTTGAGGGACATTTTTCATTCAAGGTGCTACCGTGTCTACCGAGTGGGCGCATGTTGTGCATGTGTTGATGTCCCGGAGAGGGATAATTAATTTGTTGCACAATGGGAGATTTGGGGGCGGGGGAAGCTAGCGCATTAGAATCTCTCCAGGCTGCTTTCTTCTCTTGATTGTCCTCTCAGCTGTCCCTACAGTGTTAGGCAAATGGTTGTACAGACGCACAGGGCATGCTAAACAACACTTGTCAAAGACAACATATGACAAGTAAGGGGTGTGACAAATTGAAAGTGCCCCTGTTACTAAAATCATAGATCCCCCACCCCCCACCCACATTTGATATCACCCAGCTGAGTAGGTCACTATGTATTTCTGCTACAGCTAGGTTCAGGCCTGTCCCCTTATTTGGTGTGCTGATCGACTACAACAAAAGGTCGAATCCAACTTAACTCTGCAGGGAGCTACGTGGGTTCTGACAGATAAAACTGCAGGAATCAATACTGGATGTACTGGCCCACTGGATTTTTGGATTATCAGGACACACTCACACATACACAATCTAAAATTGTGTTTCTGTTTTATTGTGCAACCCTTGTTATCCAGAGTCAGATTGAACCAAAAGCACAATATCAACCCACAGAATAATTACATCACTTGTAATGAATGAATCGTCTAGCCTTTGGCAAATGTAAAACACTGTAGTTCACATTTTTTAAACACTTTTCTCCAAACAAAGACATGCACTATATATATATATATATATATATATATATATATATATATATCTTACAATAAAGGAAACGCCATGCAAATATGTACACAACGCTATTCACAAAGCGGAGGAAATCGGTTTTGTATATACAATGTATAGGCTACCTGTATTTAACAAGCACAGGATAAAAACAAGATGGCATATCAGTCTTAAGAGACAATATTTGTCTGGTGCGCAAAACAAGTTTATTTATGCTTCAGGCTCAATGCACGGATTGGAGCGAAGAAGTGTGGAGAAGTTTCTAGTCAATTTGTCTTGTAGACACACGACGCTGACAGCACTTTAAAAGAAAGACTTGATGAAGACGAACTTCAGCGGTTATCCCAAAGAGACAGTAGCTGACCAACCAAAAGCGTTCGCGGCACTGTGTGTAGGCTGGGCCTTGCCGACAGCCGATAAGTCTTCTCTATCTCTGTCCCTTGCAGCAAAGGAGATGAACAAAACCCACTGCCGTCTGCCCGTTGCGTCCTTGAAAGCAGACCTAAAACAAACTGAAAAGCTACTGTTTGTGTCCTGTATGACGACGGCCAAAGCAGCAAGTAAAGATGTGATGCTTTCAGTAGTCTAGTTAGTTCATGTCATTTAGAGGTGCTATAGTTTGTAATTGTGAAGAACTGTTTTTACACAACCTTAAAAATAAATGCAGAAATGCTTGTTTACAGAGGAAACAGCAAGGCCTTATTAGAGAAAACTAATTTAAAAATGGTTACTCTCTTTTCAGACACTCGAATACACTATATGGTCTCACGGATTAGTTAACTTCAGCCGAATCGTATTGGCTTTGTAGTAATTCAATATAAGCTGTAGTGGACTTGGCTTTGGACGGGCAATATTAATGCAGCGAAGATACACATTTGATAGAGGACTTCTATAAGAACATCTATACTGTAGGTAATATATAGTAAGATAATGCATGAGCTGTTTATGGACTATGCTTAACATTGACCTTATTATTATTCATTCCGATGTCATTGTGCTATATTTAGTCCAACAAGCTCGGACGGCTATCTAAAATAAGTTCTTTTTTGTCATGAATTATATTTTGAGTTCCAACATGACTGGCTTGATGAAATACACATATTTGGAACTTAGATAAAGTCCTTGGTCTGCTGGATATTGCAAGCTTTTATTTGATGAGAATCTTGTGTGATAAGAGGTACTGATTGTGCAAAACTTAATGAATTCCGCTTCTCTGCCAGTGTCTTCCTCATATAAGCTATTTTTACAAAGTTAAAATAAGTACACTTCACGAACACAAGCCCAAGACCAGAAACAGCAGCGGCATATGGTAAAATAATATTCTACATATACTTTGTGCCATTGTTTTCATCAGTCATATTACTGCAGCCGAGACAAATCGCTGTTTTTTTACTGTTGGATGAGGATTATTTACATAAAAAGTCCTTGCAAAAATACACATATTTTGAGTCAAAAACGTCCCTTTTGGTGGAGCAAGTATAAATCTGTACAGTTTCCTCGGAGGGTTTTAGGCAGCACAGTGTGAACTGGTCCGTCCATGCATGAGTAGCATAACACTTGAGACCATTCATTGAGACCGTGGTTTCATAGCGTGCTGGAAGTAACTGCCAAAGAAGATGTATTGCTTTCGAGTCGGCCATAGACTCAACATTAAAACACATGGGGTGCTTCGTCAGAGAGCTTGATGTCTGTGGGAGATGGCAGGCAGCCTGGCAAGAGAGAAGTGAGAAAACAGACGTGAGAATGGACCACGAATTCGCATACAGGAATATTTTTGCATGCAAACATCTATCCTCGCATGCTGGCAGGTAGATGGCTTAGCTGTGGGTAAGAACAAATCAAACAGAACTACATATATCCCTTGCTGAAAAGGGTTTCACTGCTTTCCCTAATTAATTCATAGGGAGAAAAACAACTGCATCAGGTACTCTGCTCACGTTGCAGTACACTTTACATACCTGTATATATATATAAACAGCATAGCTGATCATACGGACCGTAACACCAGGAGAGTTTATGTATGAACACAAAGATGTTCATGAGGAAGGCATTGCCAAGCGGTGGAAACCAAAGTTATTAGTAGGCGTTTGGGCCAGCTTCAACCAAATGTTGTTAGGATTTTTGTACCACAGGCATGTAAGATTATTGGACCATCATCAGCCAATAAGACTGTACTTGTGATATGCTGGTTGTTGATTAGCCTAGTAATTTTCAGACCAGGCACACACGGATATGAATTCAAAATGTGTTAGGACTTATTAGCAAAACATAGATTATCAGTTTAAAACTGAATGCTAGCATTGTCCACCAAAATCTCTGTTTGTTTAGATAATTAATTCTCCAGAACGGTGATTTGCAGATTTGACATAGTTAATCTTGAAATCCATCACTGTCACATAATGTTTACCAAAACAATACATTTACATAATTCCTGCTGTTGCCTTCCATAAATAACTGCACCTTGGCAGGGCGTGAATGAAATGCCACAAGGGGAATATTACAGCAGCAACCGAATTAGTACTGTCTAACAAGAGCTGAATCCTATGGACCTTTGCGTACCTCTGCTTTGTGAATCCAGTTTGACATTCATGCGCTCCAGCGAAATCATCACGTCCCCCTTGGGACTTGGGACAGCAATGGAGGTCACGGTTGTGATGACCTCTTGTTTCTCCGCCTGCTCGGCTTTGTATATACTGGTGCCAAGGATCTTCCTGTAGTACGGAGAAAATGCATGTTCAAAAGCCAAATGGGTGAGATGCAGCGGAGTGGTGACCTACACAAGCAGCAAGGCATTACGACTACGCACTAAGCACAATGTATAATAGACTAGGCTGGAAATTGCCTACATGCTGAATGTTTTCTGCGTTCCGCTGGGTGTTGGTCTTTCACTTATAATGTGCATCTCAGTTTTTCAATCAGTTTTTCATCCCCTCAGAAGCACTCCAATTCTATTTCAGAATAAAGGTTTCCATTGCTAATTTTAGTCGCTCCCTTAGTGATTTTGTTGTGCCGTGACATTTCAAACAGATTTTGAAAGCTCCTAGCTGGTTTACTTTGATGCCATTTTTAAAGTTAATAATAATAATAATAATAATAATAATAATAATAACAACACTTAAAAAACACACACACCGTCTTAAATGTTTTACGTTTTGGTCTTCTAATTGGTTATAATGCAAAGAACTTTTGGACCATTTCATTGTGCGCAGAAGTACTGTTTAGCTGTGGAAGATGCTATTCAGATCACATGAGCCTTACTGTATAATATATGTTGTCCCAGGACTTATCTCTTCAACCTTTCCTGCCATTCTAAGGAGTATGCCTCACGTCAAATGACTGTGTTTAGCATTTCCGAAAGGTCAACCCTCACATTGTCAGATAGAATGAATATTGATAACTGCAGAACCCTGACACACATTCAGCACTGCGGGAGAATTGATTAGACTGTCATTCCCGGTAATATTCTGCAGATTGAGACAGAGGAGAATTGTCTTATTCCTCAGGCTATTATTGTGTCGCCAGTGTCCATAACTTGGAGATATATTGAGTCCAGACAGCTCTGGGAAATTTTAGGAGTTAAGCAGTGAGGTGCTGGCAGATAATAGAGCCGCCTCAAACTAGGGCCATTATCCAGAAATCTATCTTATCTTGATTGTAGTCTGAAAGATGTGCTGAATTGTTTTTTACTGCCTTCCCCTTCAGTTTCTCTTTGACGTTACTGTAGGCATTGCTACATTATGTTAGGGACATGTACCTTTTAAACTTGTATATAACAAACACTGCCAAGCCCATCAGTACAACTGACACTAGCATGATCACTGCGGCGCCGTTATGTACGCTCCCGCTGCTGTCCACAAGGGGCGCTTTGTAGAGGAAAAGGAGAAAGAGAACACAGTATAAATCATTGTTTTAATAAACGTTAGTATTAACCGTATTAACTGCTGTACATCAGGGGGGAAATCTAAAGGTACAATCTCTAACCTGTTCACATAAACACATTTTCATTATTACCATTATGTTGCAATTCATGACTAATTGAGGTCATCGACTAATGTTTTATATAAGCCTTTACTTTCCATTTTTATAATCTGGTATATAGTTGCTACATTCCCCAGACTAAAGAACTAACGAGCACAAGCCCCCCCCGCACAGATCCGGGCTGTTCATAGTTGTTCGTTTGGTGTAGGCATCATCAAAATGACATAAACTAGAACAGACTAAACCAGTGACAGGGGATGACACTCCTTTGATTTATGTGTGGAATTCCCTTGTGGTTGAAACCAGCATTACAAAAGTCTCTGTACCCATCTACTCCTCTCTAATACTTTGCCTACTCCTAGACTCACAATGTTCTCCCCTCCTTCCCCTCGAGCATTCAGTTGTATTGTAAAACATAACCAGTAAACTGGGGTGGAAATTTGGGGGTTCTATAACATCATAACATCAACAGGAGGAGTGCCCCTTTAATATCCTAACTGTTTAGCTCCCCTACAGCAGTTCAAAACTAGGCTACTGGCTTCATGGATAATGTCACATCCTGCACTGCACACATCTTGATCTCACACAGGTAAGACGGTTCACCGTCTTATGCCAACAGACAGAGGAACACAGACTGAGCCAGTGACTGGGATGGTTTAAGACAGTGGAGGCTCACCTGGAGACAGGCGCGTGGCGTACACATTCACCTGCACACCGGGTCTGAGCGTGAACTGGATCAAGTCCTGGTTGAGAGCGGTCATCAAAACCTGCGAAAGCTGCAGCGATAGTAAGAAAGCAAACAAGCTTCATTTTGCGGCAGCAGGAAAGGAGCAATAATCCACAGTCATCAATATTTCATCTTCAGTCATTTCCTCCACCAGTGTGAATAATGAATCGTAATTTTTGCTCCCTTCAAAAGAGAAGCAAACAGCATTGTGACATGGAAGACCAAACAGTGATTTGATTCCTGCTAAAAAGACAGTCTGACCAGATGGGCCCCAAAACCACCTCAGAAACCCTAAAAGGGTATTATTATGGGACAGGAACAGATGTGTGCTAGTTCTACTGTCATTTGTAACTGTTTTGGCTATTGTAAAATTATATAAAAATTTACTTTAAGTGACTTAAACATATAGTGAGGGAAGTATTGGAATTCAAAGCATGTTGTAATATTGTAAAATAGAGCAATTCATTTTTTTCATCCCCCCCTCAGAGCACCAAAGAGTTCCACTCCTATTTACACCTATAGATGAAGCAGTCATTTAACAAGGGACCAAGCTGCCTTCTCAGACCCCATTTGAGTCCTTAGCCATGCCTCACTAATTCCATCTTCCTCTTTGTAAAATCCTTCCACCGGTTAAAATTAGACTGTGCTACACTGTGTGAATAATTACTTTTTATTCTAGTGGCATATCAGGGTCAGTAAATCTATTACACATTTTAATAAGCCGCTCCTGACATCACACGCACAGGCACCATCACACGTACGCACACACAAAGTCATTCACTAGAGGGGAGCAATAGTAAATCACAGATTTATTGCGCTGTTGTCTTTCAGTTTCTGCCAGGTAATCAGACAGGCTTCAGATAAATACATCCCTGTAATTCCCAATTCAAGCGGCCTGCCCCACAGTTTGTCTTCTTTCTAGATGGCACCAATTATATGATGCATCAACATAATTAAATACCTATTAACTTAGTTCACGAAGAACTGTGAGCCGGTGGAGTTATGTTTATTTGTGATACACTGCGGCCTTATCTTTTATCGTGAACAAATTAGCTCATCTAACTACAAGTTCAACAGCAGCCCTTTTTAATGTTGCCCTTACATTTTTCATAGCTATCAAAGGCATAAAATGTAATAAATATTGAAGGTGCCGAGGAATATCCAGGAATCCCGATGTTGCAAAAACCTTAGTATAAAATAATAAACACAAAACAGGATGATTTGCAATATTTATGAAATCTATTTGACTTGAATAAAAATCTCACAACTTCTAAAAGATGACAGTTTGTCTGTGAGGTAAACCTATTAATATTTAAAACAGAGGTATGGTAAGAAAAGTCACAGTGCTGTGCTGAATAGAGGTTATTTTGATGGCATAGGATGAATATGGGTTATTTAGATGGGATATTTGCAGTCACACGGTGGAAGAGTGCCCTCTAGTGCACACATTCTGCACTAATCTGGAAAATCATAGACATCTTCAATAAAAAATGAAAACAGTTTCATTCCATGTGTGTGTAGCCAAAGAAGAGAGAAAAACTAATTATAAAACAATTAAGAAACCACTGTGATATAATGAGCAAAGTCAAGTAAAAAGGTGCTTTCTTTCTCTTTATGTGGCTATATAAACACATTTAAATTATTGGTTTTATTTTCTGTGTACGGCATGATTATAACATTACAATACCATGAAAGCAATTAAAATGTCTCATTTGATTCAATAACTATGTAGTCTATTGTGTCAGGGTAGTTAGTGGAACAAAATATATATGTGTGCCATGCTCTAGTCTAGTCTATACAGGGTTATAAAAGAACATTCCAGTTGGCATTGTTGTTTTGTTCCATGGATTCAAGGGAAAGACAATTTCTATCTAAAAAAACTCATCTGTGAAATAAAGTTTGTGGCTTCTAAGATGGATCACAAAGACAATTATGTTTACTTAAGCCCAAGTGAGATGCAGACAGACCAAGGGAGCAGAGAAAAGCTAAAAGCTATTCACTTTTGTAACTGTACTTTCTTGCAGTGGAGAAATAATAATTATCAAATAAGTGAATGTTTTCACGTGTTAAAATCCTCCACATTCTGTTTGTTTAAAACAGCAACTGAGATAAAATATTACTGCAATAACAAAATTCTGACTCTTTCACGTCCCAACTTCCTGAGACAACTTCCTCCAGTGATGCATTAAGAAAACACAGTGGCTGCCTTATTTCAACTACGAAGGTGAAGGTATTATGATACAGTACCTGATCTAGATGTACCCACTTCCCATCTCTTTCTCTGTCTCTAGACTTCTTCTCTGGCACAATGAAGATCTCGGCTACAGTGGGTAGACCAGGAAGTACTGTGACTAGAAGCTGCTCTCCACTGATCCCAGTGACCTTTAAACATAAAAAATATAGTATATTTTAATTCGCACCATTTTGATTGACAGTGGTATTCAATCAAAATGGTGATTATTTTGGAGACGATTGCACAACAGGCTAAATAGAACGTGTCTTCTGCAAATCTTCCAGCTACTGTCAGGAGCTAATGCACAGAATGAAAACATGCAAGTTTAATATGACAATTCTGGGTAAAGGGCAAAGCTTTTAAGTGCATTTGCTCCATAACCAGAGGTCGGCTGTCGGTTTCCTGGTGTAAACCACAGTAATATCTGACAAGACAGGAATTCAAAGTGAATGTTTCATCCTGAAGGGCAGCGTGGGATAAATATAGAGTGCAGTATCCAGGTTTTTTTACATAGCCTGCTGTTTTATTGACCTCCTCTGGCCAAACTGTGAACGGAAACCAGAAACACTTTTAGACCGAAGTTCACTTTACATGTGGTTTTTGGTTTGGTTCTCTCAAAAGCTAATGGCCCACAGCACACAACATAATGCTTTCACTGCCCTCTAGTGTTTTGTCAGGTACAGATTAAATGTGCAGCACTAAGGAGTCATTTGCTCCTGATATACAATCTATAAGTGGAGATGTGTAATTACACTGCAAATGGACCTACTGCACTCAAGCCTCATTAGTGATACAGCATAACCAAGAAGTCTAAGGTCCACTAGCCATAGGCCATGACTTGTCTTGGATACACTTTATTAAACTCTCTATGGGACTCATTTCAGCCTCTAATTGGGGTGGAGGGTCAGCTGAGCTTTAAGCAGCGCCCCAGCAGCACGTAGCGGTTATACAGTATCTTGCTCAAGAACACATAGGCCCATACATGGGATCAAACTCAGAGTTGAGAGACAACCTAACAGACTCCTAAGCCACCCTGTCTCCTGTTAGAACAGTATGTAGGCTATGTCTCAATGTCCGTAATTCAAATCTGCCAGCCCAGGATCTTCTGGGCTATAGCATACCATACCATTTATGTCCATGATTAGCTATGACAGGCTAATCGCTAGCCAGCTGCTAAAGAACTACCTGAACTACAGAGTTCTTCACCACCCTGCTGATGTCCTCTCGCCACTCAGCCACCCCGGGGTTCAACTCATCCAAGTTAGGGGAGAAGGCCAACACATGTGACTGGAAATATTCTGCGGTGAAAGAGAAATTGTATTCAATTGCAAAATTGGTTTCCAATTCAATTAGACCAAATGATTGTAAAGCCCCTGTCCACCCACTCGCGTTTTTAAATATCTTGGCATTATTAGGCCACTTCTCGGGACTGTCAATGCAGATGTACCTAACGGCCCTTCTTGTGATTGTTTTTTTCTTCAAATATATACAGGTTCAGCAAATTACAGATCCAGTCTAATAACTATAATAAACCACCACCTGTGTGGGCTTTTAATGACTTTAATCAACTTGCCTGTAAAATTAAAGGTTAATGCATCAATTAACAAATTATTTAATAAGTGATTAAACTTTTTTTACAATTTGCTATGCATTTCCCTTTATTAGACCAAGAAGCTGCTGAAAAATGTACAGTATGATGTAAAGTAATGTCAAATGGTAGCCACATCATATTTTTCCGTGAAAATATAGGATTGATAGCATGCATAGCACAACATACTTGCATACAAAAATACAAAGACCATTGAAAAATATTTTGCATTTAAAAAAAAAAAACTAAAATTAGTCCAGACACCTGCTTTGACAACCATTGTTACAACATTCTTACCGTAGACTGCAACAGTCCTCGTGTCTTGATGTACAGTATTACCAACTGCGGCCTGAACAGTGACGGTGTAACTTCCCTCTCTGGGGAAAGTGAAAGACATACCTGCCTCCAAGCTCACTATGGGCTAAAAACAGAGATAGATAGATAGATAGATAGAGACAGAAGAAAAAATATATCTGTAAGTAATGTTTTTTTAAAAGTAAGTGTCAGATAAGGAGATAGCGATTAAAAGTAAGGCTGACCTCAGTTTTGTTATCGAACCACCAATAATACGTGACTGTTCCTACACTGCTAGGGTGGAGCAGTGTAGTGAGGTTAACTGCTTTGTTCTTGACAACCACAGAGGGAGCTGAGAGCTGGACCTGTTCAAGTTGACCTTCAGACAAAACACACAGAAAGTATGAAATTAGAAGTCCGTCCTGTGTTGCTCAATGAAAACCCTCGAAATAGCTCGATAGAAAACTTGACTCCAGCTGTTTTTTGTTCCACTAAAAGACCGAAAGACAACGCAAAGACAATGCATTAAAAGAACAGCCAGTGACTTTTTCTGCAAACCAACGACGTGATGCCTAATGATCGTGACATCCAAGAAATATTTAGACTGTGAATTATAATAATGTTTGCTATGCGCAACAGAGACTGAGTATTGGCCATGATTCAGAGTGCTAGGAGCAGTCCAGCTGGTCAATTATGGCACACCTGCATTATTTAACCCTTCACTAGTGTATTGGAGTTTTTTTATGAAACCAAACAGAGAGGGCTATTTGACATGTTTAACTCGTCTGCACAACAGGGTATCTAGCACAATGGGTGCATAATGTCTGTCTGTTTATTGGGGGCTTTGTTTCTGCCAAATTAACTCCTTGAGTAAAGCACGGAACATCCTATCCACATGTTCTTCCAAAGCAAACAGCAAACATTTGCCATGCCTTGTTAGCATATCCCATAGCATCGACTAACTTTTTGTTTAAATAACTTGCTGAATTGTACACTAGCCAATGTTTTCCTTTACTCACATGAGACATGGAGGTAAAGGACCACCCAGTCAGATCCCAGGCTATTCCGTGCGGTGGCAGAAATGTGATATATTCCCACTTTACTGTAGATATGCTTGATCCCGTCTTCAATGGAGCTTATGTTAGCATAAGATATGGCTGTCCCGTCACCAAATTCCACTGTTATGCTAGTTGTGGAGCCGAGACCCTGCAATTATAAAACAGCATGCGGTAAAAGGGCAAAATAATATTGCTTTAGTGTGGAGATTTCCCTGTAGTCTTGAATGTAAACTTCTCCGTAATGCACGCACATGCTCACACACACATACTATCACCATCTCTACATAACCGATGGTACAGCTGCCTTGGTAGGTAAAAGCGTCACCTCTTCCAGAAAGACGAGAAATGTGACGTTCTTTTCCAGCGTGGCTACCAGTGTGCCTTCACTGGTGAGGAGCTGGAGGCCCCTGGGGGCCTGGCTGGGACATTTCTGTCGCCTGGGGCTGTACCTCAGTGGGGCTTCCACCGTGCAGTTATTGGACAGTGCCCTGCGGTATCTGTGACATGTGCCCGAAAAACAGAGCATAGAGTATGAAGTTGGCAGGGGACGCATGCACTAAACATGCATGTAGTCAATGCAAAGACATAAGAAGTGTCGTCATTTCAGCCAAATTTCGAAACTTTTTCAAGCACAAAACTGTGAACCACACACATACACACACACACAATAGCATAAAAATATATATTATAGGCCTATTGCATAAGGAGTGACCATGAACGCCATTGAAAATCAATTTTATGAAACTGAAAATAATCAGAAATCAAAAGCTCTTGATTTGAAAACCATTGCACAATCCCAAAATCAACCACTGCTTTAAAACTGACAAATGCCGACATGCCAACAATGTCGGGGATTTGTGATTCATAAAACACTGTTACACCTGCATCCTTTCCTCTTGCTGTTAACAGACAAATGAAGCGTACCCTGTTGTGTTAAGGAAACTGTCCCCAGCTAGGCAGTCTCTGGACGCTGTCGATGGAACAAACCAGAAAGCTGGAGTGCAGCTACCGTCTCCCTGTCTCTCAAAGCCATAGTCACTATGGGAGGTGGCAGAAAAACACTTTTAATGAGGCTTTGTGTGCAACTGTGCATATTATCAAGGAGAACAATAGAGTGCCAGCACTCAAGCTCTTGACTCCTGGAGATAGATATGTCGTAATTAGGTTTCATGTTTATTCTGTGATTGATTAAAAGATAGACATGAAGCGTTATGGTTCTTTCTTATCCAACGATTATCCTCATCCTGCAACCATGCAAAACTGTTTTAAGTTCAACAAATAAACAGTAACTGGGCTTCAACATTTGTCGAAAAAAAAAGATTTTTTTTTAAAGGTTGCTTTCTTCTATTTACTATGTAATTTTGCCAGTTTGTATATAACCGTATGAAGTATAAAATATCAAATACTTTTGGACTTTGCACTTGTACATTAAAATGATGACAACATTAGAAACCTGCAAATTACTAATGATAAGGTCATGGTTTCGATCCCCAACATGCCTGAACTTGTAAGCACCCTTAAGCAAGATGCCTAACCCCTACCTGCTCCTTAATACTTACTCACTATGAGTCACTTTAAATAAATGCATCTGATAAATTACCTAATTATAATTGTAAAATGATAACCAGTCAATAAATGCACAGCAGGTAATCCACCCCCATGGTTGTTAAAAAAAAAACATTTTAGAGATATTGAATGAGGAATATCATTCAACATCTGTTCATCCTCTGTTTTACTGTTTTATTTCCTAGATTGTAGATGCAGAGAAATTGACAAACTTTTGTGCTTTGAATTTATTGAAGTGTAAAAGGGCTTGGGCGCAGCGCACTCACCACTCAAAGTCAGCCTCGGTGCATGGACAAGGCTCTGACATCTGGGAGATGTGCTGAGCTCTGGTCTTGACACATCGGGCATTAGTTTTCAGTTTTTGAAAGAGTCTTTTCACTCCCATAATGCAAAGCTCACCCTGTAAAATAAATGGAATCATTGGGGGAACATTCTTGTGCGTTTTTTGGAAATTTATCCGGAGATACTATGGCTCGTCATCTTACTTGATTGCTTAACTGCCATGTCTGATAATCTTCAGACGTACACCGTTGAGTGAAGATAGACCTGAAGTCAATCTTAACAAGCTGCCACTCAGAGCGATGACTGAAATGACCAAATATTCTGGACAGACACAATTGAGCATTTTAAAACCCGTTTTTAAGCGGTTGAAATTCCCTAGGGTCTCCTTAATTTCAACAATATAGACTTTAAAGAAAAATTAATTAATTAATAAATAAACTGAATGAACAATTCTGGACCCAACAACATGGAAGCTAGAAGCAGAATTTTCCTGCCGCCTCACGTCATTATGAGCGTGTCCTCGCCCGGCTCCCCCAACATCCCATCCACATAGAGGGGAGAGGAGGTGAAGCTATATTTCTCCCAGTATTTGCCCTCATCAAAACTCAGCCTGGGGGAAGAACAATGGTAAAATGACAGCCGCAAATAGAGGGGAAATAATAACAAATAAAAAGGTAGGTAACCATCTAGGAGTCCTGGGAGAGCCTTACCAGATATGCCTGATGGGCAGAGGAGTGTGCCTGATAGCCACCAGTGCTCCACCCTGGTTCAGGAACGACACGCTATATTCTTCTTGAAAGACCTGCCAATGGTAGGTAAAGTGCAGCAGGCAGGTAAACATTATTACCGCTGTAATAGAGTAATAGTTAGAGATAGTGTTTTGTTTAGATTAATAACTTATTTTAGAATAAGAAATATTTTTCTCAAAGGATTAACAAAAGTGCTCCTTTATCTAAATCTGAAACAAACTTGTAAGCACATAATCCACAAAGATGTTCACATGACCGTGATTAAGGGATCATGCAAAGAATAATAATAATAAATCTGTGAAAACAAGAAATGTGATCTCTTAAACCTACACTATAGCTTTTCTAAACAGTGGCCACTGAGGGTAATTCCTGAGTCACTATGTCTGCCATTAGATGATGTCTTTCTCTTTAGAAGATTTTCCCACCGCTGGTCAAACAAAGTTACACTTTACAGGTTTAAATGTAGTTTTACTCTTTAGGGACGCATATTTCTTGTAGTGATTGTACTGTACCTCTCTCCAAGTGTTTCCGGCATCAGAAGTAATGAAAATGCTGACATTGTTGCTTGTTAATTCAAGCCCAATCACACCTGAATACAGAGGGATTTTACAGTTTTTCATAGAAACAGGTGCCCAGATGCAAGTCTTATATTTTCAGAAAATATGACATTTTTGTAGATATTTTTAACTACTAAGGAATATCTCTATAGGCAATTAAAGCACACTGCATGGTAAAGTAAACTGATAAAAAATATATTATTGTATTTGTGGAGGCAGTAGAACAAAGACTAAGGATATTAAGGGGGGGCTTTTAAGGGTGTAGCAGTAGGAGCAAAGCAGCCATGTAATCACTTCAAAGGAGAGAAGCTGGAGACCTTGTGGTTAGCACATAATGAGGGGTGAGAGTAAACTCAAATATGGATGAACCAACACTAGCAACAATATTTTCCTTACCTGATGCTACTATGATTCCTGGAGCTGAGTCTTTGCTTACAATGTTTCCTGAAGTGTAGGGGTTCTCCGAACCGTGGAGGTGCAAATGTAATGAACAAAAGGGCTGGCAAGGAAAGGAGACGTCAGTAAAATAAATGTGGACACAAATTATAATACATATTTATTACAATGTATTTGTAGCGTTAGTTTTTAGGCGCATAAGATGACAACAGTGTGCCACATAGGACAAAGACATGGAAAGCAGGCATCGCTGTGTCAAGCAGTATGTCAGAAAATATAGTGTAAAACAAGCAAGTGGAAGTGTTTCACAATATTGTTTGACCCGGGGACAGATTTGACTGTCAAGAGCTCCACATACCTGCTCACAGTATATCTTGTTTCCCCAGAGATCGGTTTTGGGAGCCTGTAGGAGACGCCAGTCTCTCCCCTTGTTGTATGTGATGTAGGTTTTCACTTGGTTCTCCACTACTTTATTTGACAGGAACACCCCTTTAATGCCAGCTACCTGTGAACATGAGCAGCAGCAGCAAGAGAGACAGAGAGACAGAGAGAGAGAGAGAGAGAGAGAGAGAGAGAACAAAAGGGGCAGAAAAAATTCAATCGTGAATTATTCAAACTTAAATAAAGCTGAAGGACTATTTCCGAGAGGAACAGATGCCTGTGTGTAATATTTTTCTGACAGATAGCCCTATTCTGGACCATCACAAGGACTCATCTCAAGGAATCAAAACAACATATGGCACAGCACTGAGACTTTGTTCCTTCTTTGCATGGGAAAGGGGAGAAGCCAGTGCTCACATGCAGCTAGCGCTCGAGTTCCGAGTTACCTGTGAACAAATGCTGTTCTCAAAAATAGAGGGACCTTTTCATACCGTTTACAGGTTGGCCAGTGGAGCAGAATCATTCTGGGCATAAAATATATATGGAGAGAGGTCAACGAGCAGCAGGAGTAATCATTGCTGATGGGTACCTTGGCTGTATGAATGCAACAATGTGACGCCGATACTGCTAGCTACGGTTGAAGATAATCTGGAGTGATGCACACATGTGCAGTCACTGCTTTCTAAGCTTAGTAATGTTTTACCTCGTGGCACGTCTGTCAACACAAATACGGCATGTTCTTGGAGCACGTCAATGCTTTAATTGTACCCTTTGCACGCATGTGCTCCATCTGTCCATGTGTGTACTCCATCTGTCCATGTGTGTACTCCATAGTAGCAAATGTTACTTCTTTTTTTACAAGAAATGTGTAAGGAGGCTTATCGTGAGTTGTTTTAGGTGACTATAATGCCACAAAAAAGATACAGCCACAACATATTTAGCTTTAGATTGCCAATGTCACTGTCACATAGAATGCTTCTATGTATATGATAGAAATACAGTAGCTACTTTTGACAAATGTACTTATTTTAAGTCGCTTTGCAGTGTGTAAAATGTAAATGTAGATGTATAAGAAAGAAACTCACATGTTCATCTACATTTAATTTCCTACATTTCCTTGCTTAGACGCTATGGGGAGAACTCCTAGTTCTACTTCTAACGCACAATAGAGCCACCAGAATAAAAAAGTGGTTGCATAACCAGACAGGGCCAGTTCAACTTAGTCCAACACATATCAGCCTGAACAGTATGAAAAAACAGAAAAACAACAATGCAGCGCAACAGTAGCACTCTTCCCCACCTCATAGAGGTCTATCATGACATTGCCTTCAGGTCCTCCACTGCTAACAACGTTCTCCAGCGCCAGTGTGAAGAACAGCCCTCCGGTCTCCGACATGTACAGGTTGTAGGAGTCATTCTGGTGCCAGTCCTGAATTGCAGCCACCACCTGGTTGTCATCTGTGCTAATTATCTGCAAGTCCTGCATGTGGAAGTTAGATATTGGTCATAATTAGGTGCCCATCCTATTTTTTAGGTGCTGGGCTTAGCCACGCTTTATGTAAGATCAAAGGCTGAACACTGTGCTGTATAGTGCTTCACAAATGCTTATTTGAGTCTTTGAGATCAGAGCAGATCAGCCTAGGCGAAAACATTTTATACTTTACTATATTAAGTATACTAAATATCCCAAAAATATGCTATTACTTGTTGAACTTTAAAATATGTTAAATGTATACTTTTAAAAATTACACTTTAAAATGAAGTTGAACTAAAGTGTAGACTACTAAAAATAAGTATATTAATTGTGCTACACTTTTAGTGGTATTATTGTATACTTGTGAAAAGTATACTTTATTTTAAGTTTATTGTGTATGTATTTAAGTTTACTTTAGTGTACTAATTTCAAGTCATAGAAAGCACATAGAAAGTCATAGAAAGTAAACTTGAAAGTGTATTTTAATGCAACTATTTAAAAATGTATTGAAATACAAAAGTGCACTTTATTATATTAATAAGTTAAGTTATATTTTAAGTTGTACTCTAGTGTGTCAAAAAAGGTACACTAAATCAGTAATATCAATATTTTTCTGATGATAGACCTACACTATAAATACACTTATAGATGACTGTTAAAGAAACTGTTGTGCCTTTAAAGTTTGTTTCAAACACACTGTTAGCATAACTAAATTGTACTACAAGTGTATTTAAAATACAAACAAAGCATTATTTTATTAGTAGCCTATACTTAAGTACAATTAATGTATACTTAATTTGTCTCATATTTTAAGATTAAGAGTGCACTTGAAGTACGGTACACTTAAGTTGTTCAAAAGTAGTACTATAGTACAACTTAAGTGCACTTAGTACACCTAAAGTAGTGCCAATTTAACACACTTATAACAGACTTAAAAAGTACACTTATAAAGTATATTTTAAGTATAACATTTTTTTTGCCTGGGAGAAAGCATTAGTAGATAGCATTATAAGATCTAAGGATGCTATTTGCACAATATCACTAATTTGGGTGAAAAAGTATTACTATTTTGATAAATAAAATTGCGTTTACCAAGTCCATATTTGGGAAGAGCAGTGTTTAAAATGAGTTGCAAAAACAATTATTTCTTTGAGCTTCATAACCTGCATTGCTTATATACCTAGACTGCACTGTGCCTGTTCAGCACAAGCAACACATTCTCCCAGGAAGCTTACCTTTGGCAGGGTGTACTTAGGAAGTTTCATTGGGTAGAAAGCATTTCTTTTATAGGACACATAATGGACAGATTGACCACCCATTGGCACCTAGAACAGCCATATGGAGTAGAGTATAAATTACAATTCACCATATTTCAAGCTTTATGTGTTCAATGTCGTACAGCAACAAACACTTGTTTGTTAGACTGGAAAAGGAAAACTCCTGTGAATGCCTAATTAGGAGGTAGTGCATTAAGATATTGTATGGTGGTGGGGACTTGAACATTATAATGGCCCTTCATGCTAATGAAACATAGGAATATACTACATTAGAATGCAATTCAGTGCAGCAGCTTTATAGGTTTTAATTGTCTTTTAATGAAGCCAGACTGCCATAAAAACCCACCTGGATGAAAACATACTCATCTTGAACCACCAGGGAATCGGGGACGATAAATCCGGGGAAAGGTTTGCCCTTGTTTACATCCGAGCAGTTCTGCAGTCTGCACGTTATGTACTGTGACCCTGCCGGCAAGCGTGAAACGGGTGACAGAAATGAAAGAATGCAAAACAAATGACCTTCACGAGTCCTTGCTAATAGTTGAGCATTACTTATGACAGTTGTTAAAGCAAGCCAGAGAGGCAAAATGCTGTGCCCTGTAATAGATAAACTAGCAGAATCTGTCCCAGTGTGTTAGCTTTAGCCAAATGAGTAGACCTCTCTAGGGACAGGGCATTAACTCTGGAGACCTTATAGATGGGCTCTTGTCTGTCCTGTGGCCAAGAAAATAGTCAAGTCAGAGCCATCGCCATGAAAAATTAATTAGCTTAACCATATGAAGAGTCGTCACACAGCCCATTCAGATGAGAAGAGAATTCCAGTAAATGCACTGAAAAATGCTACCATCAAACATCAATGAAGCCTGGCACAGGCACGTAAAGTAATTTCATTTGTTGTCTCTTTTTATTTTAACAAGTGACGTGATAAAGTACATTTGGAGACAGAAAATGTACCACAGTGTGCACTGGATAAAGGTGAAGCTGGGTTTAATCACATTAACCTTCATTTAGCTTCATTTTTCTAGTGGACATATGACAGACATTTCGTGTCATTAATGTTTGGCATCGACTCAATGTTTCTGTGATGTCATTACTCACGTCCATCAGACACGCTGATCTCCAAGTGGATCAGTCCTTGTTCCTTGTCCAAACCCAGCCTGGACCTGTGATAAGGTGACAAGGTAAGCGTACTTGTAATCTGTTTGTGATGATGCCCCCCTCCCCCACACACACTATTTCCAACACATAATATCTAGCAGACCTTGCAGAGTATTTTCTCATTATACTTTTTCTGTGTTTTTTTGTCTATATATAGGAATGCAGAACATGAAGCTTGTGTGCAAGTAAGAATCTAGGGATCAAGCTTTCATCAGAAATTCCTTTTGTGTTCAAAGGAAATGTTGATAAACTGCCGCTGTGTAGCAATTGTAAAAAAAGGAATGAAATATTATATATTTGTTCTTTCAGCACAGGGGTATAATTCAGTAATATTTTTTCTCATAACTGAAGATTTTCTAAGCAATCAAAGAAAAGAAAGAAATATATTATTTTATTACGAAAAAACAGGGATGCCGTTTATAATTGAGCTTCCATAAGTAATTGTGAAACCTTTCTAATAAATGTTAACCAGTAGGGCTTGTGACCTATACCTCCATGGGAAACTATAAATGAAACCATTTCATTCAGTTTAAGTGAGGATTCTTTACTATAGGAGTTAAGTGTAGATAGAGGGACAGAGATGCCCACTTGTTGTATTAATAGCCGCTAGAGTAGATGGGTTTTTTCTCATTTTCCATACTGTGGCTGAACTATAATAAAAAAAAGCAGTGGCACTGCTTCCCTCAGCACTCTGTAATTGCCTGCTACCTCCATCTCTTTTAATGGACTTTCTGTCAAATACTTCATCCTATTCTATTGGTGAACAGGGAGCCCTGTGCTTAAGTAGGACCTTTTCTAAGCCCGCTATGAACCGCCAGCTGTAGGAAATCTATCACAGTGGAACAAGATTGTTAGTTAACATGTTTTGCTAATGAGCCATTGGATGAGATGTCCACATACAGGCTGCATTTAGCACTAACAGACATACCTAATAGTGGCTCTATAGTGTAAGATGGTTTCTGGACTGTCCCTGATGATATTATGATATTGTTATTATTATGATATTATATTACCTCTGATGTAGGATATTTAGAAACACAATGTACAATTATATTTATTTTCCTAAGAATGGCAAACAATGCCGTGTGTGTGTGTGGCAAGTGCCAAGCATGCAATACTATTTATAGTGCTCGCCTGTAAATATTGCACACTATAGTACATTACCTTCACTGATACTAATGTTTTAGCCTCTACTCAAGCATGTTATAGTTCCCTCCTCAACAGCCCATGGGAAACGAGTATTCAGACCACCTTTCTTTAAAGGACAAATAGACTGGTTGTTTTGCACAAGAGGCCAACAATGTTGTTATTGTAGTGATAAACTGCTTCCTGTGTCTATTTATTTACAGAAATGTTCTGCTCCTTAGTGGGTTTTTAGTGTAGTCATATTGCCATAATTCTAATACCCACAACCATTGACTAATAACCATGTACTATATAAATGAATTCGTTTTTTTCATGTTTTCATATCAATTTCATGCCACAACCTTGAATGATTTCATGAAATAGCTTACATATCATACAATATTTCTGTGGTTTCATCATGCTCCAAAACGCTGTATCTAACAGTTTCTAACTGAATTTTGAGCTTGTGTGGCATGTTTGGGCCAACACATGGCATTAATATATGCAAAGACATTTCAACTACTATACTAATATTGGTCAAACAGAATGCATATATAAATGTATTAAATATGTAGCATTTTTCATTATTAATATTACTTTAAGGGGTTATTTTTTCAATAAATATGAGATATGTTGGCAAAAGACTGTCTCACCAGTAAAATCTGTTGGGAACCACGTTGTCGTGCACAAGCTGCCATTTCCTCCCAAATTCAACAGAGACGTAGAGCTGAAGAAGTACGAAAGATATACAGTACATCAACCAAAATAATTGATCAGAAAGAATACCCTGGAGGAAATGTTCCTGGTCTCACATCCAACAGTGAGTCCAAGCAACTGTCAAATTCAGATGACAGTGACAATGACAGTTTGGTATAAATAATATAATGTACGATAACATGACACCTTGGCGATTCCAAGCCTGCTTATTGATAAATGCTCTTTGACAAATTTTAAAAGAATCGCTGTTAATTCATGTTACATTATTACATTACAATCTAAGGCTAAGAAAGAGAGAAGGAGAGAGAGAGAGAGAGAGAGAGAGATTTTAGCACACAGCTTCATCTTAAAATAACTGTCTCCTCTCTTGGGTAACACAAGGGAGGAGGAGACAGTTGACATACTGTATGATTCAATTTACTGCAAAATGCTAATGGCTGCTAATGTTGCTGCAAAGCTAGACAGTTCCCCAAGCACTCAATAGACATGTTATGCTGTCATAACGATTGAGAAGCTGCAAGACGTAATCTCGACCAATTCTGTTCATCTATGGGCTTTAAAGGCGGTGACAGGCATTTATAACGACGTGAAAGAAAAGCAAGACTTAAACCACTCTGAAAGCAGATGTTGATTTACTTTAAATGAAAACGCACCGAATAGCTTGAAAGCAAACTTCACCAGAGTATCTTTATTTTCAGCCCGTTGATGGCTATCCACAAAGCCTTTTCGTCTTCCCCCTTTGCACCATTTATCTCACTTTTCACCCCTTGACTGTTTTCTCGTGCTGAAAATTAAGTCCTCCAATAGCAGGCTGGGACGCTCAGTTTGATGTGTGTTGCGTTGAGTAAAGCAGACAGCGGTGTTCTCTCCTGAAATAATGATGTGTGTGTATCTATGTGCAGAGACGCGTGTCTCGCGCATGTGTGTGCGCGCACGTCCCGGCGTGCGTGTATATGCGCATGAGCGCACGAGCAAATTGTTAGCAATTGTTAGCTGGTGAACATTGTGGTGCGCATCTCCCCCATCAACTGTCTCTTGTCTCTTTCTCTCCCTCTCTCTCCATCCCTCTCTCCCTCCCTCCCTCCCTCTCTCTCTCCCTCTCTGTCTGTCTGTCGGGGGACAGGTTCATTCAAACTCAGAGTCAGCAAGCGGACTTTATGGCTTGTTCAGGGAGGAACAGGTGTAAGTGATTAGCTGTCACTGCCTTGGCAACTGCGGCCCTGGCTGTAGCGACATGTGCCTTTGCTAGTCAGGATCATGTCCTGCAAACCACCTAGAATTAGGGAAGCTATAAGCCATGAGTATTGCCTGTCTTTACATTCTGCAAGCATTCTGCTTGATCGACATTTACCGGACTTGGGGTGAAGGTTGCCTCCAAACAAAGCGATTGTATCATGGAAATAGATGTATATAGGTAGATATAGGTATATATGCCATGCCCGTTACCTTTTGGTCATGGCTGTAAGCCAGGATCCAGTCCTCCTGCTCAGGGTGGAAAAGGAGGCTGAGGATGTCGAAGGCTAAGCTGTGTTTCTGATAGGACGCCCCCTCGTCCAGGCTAATGAGCAGGCTGCTCTCCACCTCCGGGTCAGTCAGTAACATGATCTGACACGAGACAAGACAAGAGACAGGAGAATGAGCCTCTCGTCCAGAGAGCGCCCAGTCAGGGCTGGAATGTGTGGATGGGCCATTTATTTGGCAATATAACAGTATACAGTATATTGTAGAGATCAATTGATTGTTAATCATTTTCCACAAGGTTTAATCTGCCAGATATTGTGTTTATTGAGAGTTTACTAAGAGCTTGGCAAGGGTCTGTAATAGACGGGCATTGTAGCAGCAATCAAGATGTTGATCAAAAATTTCTGACACTAACAGAATCCATTTGAGGCTGTTATTGGTCGCAGAGGCACTAAACCTTTTTGGCACATGTTTAAACAGTTCCTTTATGAGTGCCATGATTAACCTGGGATGGTATTATCATGGCAGAAAAGTGTGAACATTGAAAAATGTGAAGCAAGGATGAAAAATCTACATCCCTTACCATTTTTAATGTTGATTTTGATAACTTTGCCAACTTACCTTTCTTTTGTTGTTCGGACTCACGTAGAGGTAGCTCAGTATTGTTTTTGGTCCAACTTTTTCATTTAGTTTCTCATATGTGGTTCCATAGTCTGTGGACCTGAAATTCAATTTGAGGATGAAATACATGAGTCATGGTGAGAACTGAAGCAGAATTATTTAACATCTAACATCTATTTATACTGTCTCAAGCAAGCAGAAAATTGTAATAGATTTAGGTTTTGATTATTCAAGTTGCTTGAATAACCAAGGATTTTAAATATTAAATACACAGAATAATAGGAAAGGAATAACTAAAACTCGTACTGTAACAAGTATTATGGAATATATGGTATCATACAGTATATATCATATATATTGGTTTCTGGACTTTGTTGAAGGGAAACAGGGTGATGAGAAACAGGCTGGCATATAATGGACTATATATATTATATATTACTTTTTTTATTGGAAAGAAGATATTTGCCAATTCACATATCTCCAGAAGGACATATTTTAATAGTACCACCCAGCCTGGTTTGATACATTGTGCCTATTAGAATCATGCAGCCAAACTGAGCACTTATTATCTTAGCACAGCAGCTCTGCATTTTGTGTCACTGCCCCAGTGTTCTCACTCTGGGAGGGAGTGAGCACACACAAGCGCCATAAGAACGACGTGGGACTTGCGGAAATAAATACATATATCCTTACCTCCACAAAGAACTCTCCGTTACTCTGCCAGTGTTGAAGTCAAAGTATTTCGTCAGCATCAGAATCACCTGCGATACAGATCAGACAGAATAATAGCTTGGGAGGAGTGCATGATCATTCAGAGAATAAAGTCTAGAAGGCCTTATCCACGACACGATTCCACACTTCAGTAACATCCCTAAAGGATGTGGCTTTGACCCAAATAAACTTTAGATGCCCCGTCTGGCCACTGCAAGTTTGTTGATTAGCTAAACATAGTGCATATTCTCACTTATGATCTGGTAAAATGTGTGCTATGGATTTCGTAGACCCACAAGTTTTTTTCAAAGTTGACTGCTACAACTGCTCCTCTATAAATAAATAAGTAAACAATTCATCTAACATTCATACCAGGCATAGGCCAAACTCGTAAATATCATAGATATCTCAGAAGAGGGTCGTAAAAAATGATATAGTATATGGGTTTTATACAGGCCTTTAGTTGATATGAATGAAGCCCCATAAATTCCAAGAGGTCTTATATATTACTCCAAATGTTGATTACATCTCTCTATGAACAGGTTAATTACATTTTTGGAAAAAAGAAAAAGAAAACAATATATTCTTCATGTCAGCATTTATCTTTAAATCAAAGTGTATGGGAATCACTTAATTATTGCATGTTCACTGTACATAGATGTGTACCTTCTAACTTCTAACTTCTAAGCCAGATGAGAAGCAGTATAAGGAGAATCTGTGACAGTTACATCCATTAATATCTTCATTGAGGATGCCACAGTCCAAGAAATATGTTGCTTTTTATGATCTCATCTCCGAAGGGCATATTTTATGCAAGCTCAAAGGTCTTTCACACCTTCGAGGGGCAAAAGCAGGCAATCATCCAGTATATGTCAAGTTCACCTATCTATTGTGAGCTACACTGTAACAAGATTCCGTAGTTTTCACAGCATTATTGCTGCATACTGAACAAATGCCTACTGCATATCTGTACACA
>JAOEHI010000007.1:2431890-2446630 GCA_025447815.1 Percopsis transmontana | reverse complement strand
TAAAAAATCGATTTTCTTTTAATATAAGAAAACGCCTAATAGAATAAACAAATAGAGTTGAGATAATTAAAACAAACAAAAACACGATTGTATAAAATTCTAAAACGAGGACAGTGGATTTTATAGCTATTTAACTAAGTGAACTTTCCATTGCGCGTGATAATAAAGATTGTTTCCCTGTTTTCCAAGCAGGCCGTTTAAAACAATGCAGGTGATCCTAATGGACGTGTTGTCCCAGGGTCCACGGGCGGACAGCTGGCCAGCGGCCGGCTGACTGACTCTGCCTTGACATCTGGGGGGCCCGCTGGCCCGTGGCACGCGCACAGGCTGATGTCGCCATTTACATGCAAATGTAAGGAGATCATGAGGGCCTCGCCCCGTAAATTCACACAAAAAAGAAGACGTCACCCTCAATACGGAGTAGGCTCGTTCCGTCGAGACGGGAGGTCTTGGAAGTCACAGAGTACATTTTTATTGAGAGCCACGCGTCAAAGATCCTATAAGGAGTTTGGGTTTTGTATCACCAAGCAGGTTTCGCAGGTTCATTCATTCTGACCGTTGAAAAGACCGTCGGAATAAGATTAGAGGCCCCTGTGTCATCAAGCGGTCATTAAAAATACACAATTGGTGTAGGCCTATGCGCGGTCAATGTGCAGAGCCCAAGCACTTGTGCATTGATATTTAGCACAACACTTACCTTTAGCACATGATATTATTGAGAAATATTGACTATTTAAACTAGCCTAAACACAAACGGGTGACAAAAAAGTATCATTTCACCCCGTGTAAGTTTTTTTAATAGCCTATGCGCACAGTTACTAAAACAAACAGATGATCAAGATTGTCTTTATTTTTGAATGTTTGATACTAACGTTCATCTAATGATGGAGAGCGCATTTTCCATGGTGTAAAGCCCACCACGCAGATGATCCCACAGAATGAGCCGAGACGGATTCAGGATTCAGGCTTCGGAGCAGCTGACTCCCTCTCGCCACGTCCAGATGGCTCCTGCACACAGATTTGCATTCATTTTCCTCTAATATCTTCTGAAATAGCGGGGCAGCTGCATTTGTTGTCAAATACGGTTTAAAACTCCCTTTCAGGACAGCATCGTTACCTACGTGACGGGTGTGGAGATCCATTTTCCCTCTCCAGTCAACAGTATCACATCTAAGAGGATTTGTCTCAAAGTCTCCTAATTTGATAATCAGATTTAAATCGCCTCGGTGCGTGTAATCAGGGGTTAAATTCTAATAAACGACTTAAAACTGTGTTCAAAAAACATAGTGAGTCCTTGGCTAAAAGATTTTTACAATCACTATTGAACAGGCAACAATTAAAAACTCGGGCTACACGTCAAGTCTGCCTCACTCAACTGTAATAAAATAAATTATTATTTTTTTAAATATAGACTATTGTATAGCTATTTAAAATATTCTTGCTTGAATCTCTTACGACCGAGTTTACATGATCAAAATAATTTTTTTCACTCTTCATTTTGTGAGCAGACAATTTGGCAATAGATTTTGTCGAGGTGAAAGCAACAGCTTATAATTCACTTATCTTTGGCAGGAGCTATTAACCCTCAGCACCAGCTAGATAGATTGCTCAGGATATAGCACACATCTCTCTTCCTCGCACCCCCCTCCTTTCTCTCCCTTCATCCTCTCCTCCTTTTCACCACTAATGAACCGAATTGGTAGCTCGACCCTCTCGGACAGGCTCGGACATGGAGGCTGTTGGCGCTTTAAAACGATTAAGATGTTGCTAAATATTAGCGATTTTACAGGACGTGCGTGAAATAAACAAGACACAAATACGTGGATTTCCTAAAGTTTGTTTAATGTGATGAGACACCGTGACTTTGATTTTCAGTCCATAAAAAAAAAGTGATTGATATGCTTGGACATGAATAGAATGCAGTTTAAACGGCTAGTCAAATGTTGGCAAATGCTTGTTAACATTTTGTGGTTATCATAACAGTCTAATTATGAATATAATGATAAAGTTTATAAGATATGCCATCATAGACAGAAAAAAATACTAAATGGTGTTAAATTGTTTCACCTACAAATTAATAGAATTTAATTAATATATAGTCTAATTACATTCTCTAAACTCACCAATCTTAATGAATGAATGAACAATGTTTTATACGAGACAAATCAATTATCTCTTAATATAATAATAAAAACACGATAAATTTCTATATACATTTTAATGAACAAGCACGATCTGTCACTGTTGATGTAAGATTTATGACCTCTTCACTGGGCTTTGGCGAGACGTTCGTTTGAATAATAAACTGACACCCTCAACATACTAATGTCTTGTCGCAATGAAGAATTTTTGTTTAAAAATTTAAATCCCAATTTCCTAGAATAATAAACACATCTCTTACACAATCTTCATTTACCAGGCCAGCTATAAATATAGGCTACGTTTTAAAAAATCTCTGTATGAATTCCGAGTTTCTTTCTTCCTTTCTTTTTTTTTCTCCTGCGCGGATTTTGTGTGATGGTTACACCTCGTTGAATGTTCATATCATTAAAAAAATCAACTCACCACATAGGCCTAGCAAGAGGAAAGTGGAGCGAGTGTTCTCAGGTTGCTGCTATAGGCTGCACTCGTGTAGTCGAGCGCCACTGCTTGACAGGAACCGTCAGAGCTCCATATATGGTAAAAGCTACGCCCCGTGAGCGTCATATTCTGACAGAGCCTTTCCCGTGGGTTTAGAGTTTTGGCTCCCGGGAAAGATTTCAGTCCTCGGGGAAAGAGGGCTTAGTTTTGCATGTTCCCATCCATCCTGCACGACGCGAAAGGCCCCTTATCCTCCTCTCCTGTGTACTAGGAACACCTCCACGGTGATCAGCCTTTGCCTGTGTTTGTCTTGTGGAGCGGCAGCACCTTTTCAGGAGTGGTTTATTCAACAAGAGTCCTGAAGGTTTTGGATGCGGTGCTTCAGGGATGTCGGCACTTTGAGAGCATCACCCAAACACAAACAACTGCCATCGATTTTTCTGTGAATAGCAAAACAAAGAGGCAACAATAGCAACAAAAATCGTGTCTATTGAACAATTCACTTTTCCAGTGTGTGGATACCACTCTAACTAAGTAGAGCACTTTGAGAATTGTTCACATCGTTCCAACGCAGGACGGACTGAAGAGGGAGGCGAGACCTGTGGACCGGGTTTTCCCTCGCAAGTGTGAATCGGCTCTCGCTCCTTATCCTGTAAAACCCTGAAGGATAACGCGGCTTGGACGTTTATTTACCAATAATTTCACAGGAGGCTCTTTTCCACGCAAATTGTCCTAAATGTTTGGGATTCAGGAAACTATACCGCGCGGTGGGACGACGATGAAGGAGGAACCGCTGGGTGGACTGAATTCGGTCCGCTCGTGGATGCACACAGCTGGGGTAGTGGATGCGAACACAGCCGCCCAAAGGTACGCATGCCAAATCATCTGATTTTCTCACGCATTCCTCATATCGACCCTCAATCCCCTCAATACTCTGTATCAATTACGGTCTCCCAATGCCCCCCTTCGGCTTTCCCTTCTTTCATTACATCAGATTACCCTTATTGTGACAAATCAAGAAATCTGCCGTGCTCAAACGTGCTTCTGCATCTCCAATGTTTCCATCAGCCCCATCATCTATCCCCCGTGTCCGGTACTTAACCGAGATGGTCTCTTGTTTTCTCCCCGCAGCGGTGTTGGCTTGGCACGGGCACATTATGAAAAGCAGCCCCCTTCCAACCTCAGAAAATCCAATTTTTTCCATTTCGTCCTGGCGCTGTATGACAGACAGGGTCAGCCCGTGGAGATCGAAAGGACAGCTTTTGTGGACTTTGTGGAGAAAGAAAAAGTAAGCCGCGTTTATTGCGAACACAGCACAGCACAGCACAGCTCACAATATATGCACATGTAGTCAAATTTTGTTCATGTTCTGTGGAATGGCAACGGGGTTACTAAGGGGAGTCACGTGCGATATTGATTTTTAACTCAGTACGTTGATAAAGATGGAAAGTGGTTGTAGACTGCTCGTGCTGAATCCGTTGCTTTTCATAAACTGAATATTTTTCATCGAAACAGGCACACATGCGAAAAGACTTTCTCTGTGCGTGTTAATTTTCACTAACTATTGTTTCCTCCAGGAACCAAACAGTGAAAAAACTAACAATGGGATACATTACAAACTACAGTTATTGTACAGCAATGGTAAGTGTAACAAAAAAGTAATAAAAGCATATGTAACCTACAATAATAAATACAAATTAACAACACTTAAAATTAAATACAATGTAATAATAATATTAATAAAAACAACAATAATAGTAACAATTGTATTGATAATAATATCTTTATATGACCACATATGTTATTATTACATTTAGGCCTACATAACTGTAGAGTTAAAAAGCACAAACCATATATGCTAGTTTATTTAACGCTAAACCTAATTGGTGTCAAATTTAAGCTCTCGAGAGTAATTATTTTCTCCTGTAACCACTAAAAAAGATAACAAGTCATTTTTTCTCTCCTCAGGTGTCAGAACAGAACAGGATCTTTACATACGGTTAATCGATTCGATGACGAAGCAGGTAAGCCATTGTTCCTACTGTGATTTTCATGTCAGCTCTATTGCTTACATCTGTAGTTCACTCGTGTAAATCTTAACACGCTGTGCAAATGTTCACCCGTCACAAACCGCAGGGTCTTCAGATGTACTTGCAAAATGCACGTCATGTTACAAATAAAAGCAAAATACCAGTGTAATAAGAAAGGACATCTTCTATTTTGGCTGTTTACATTTGTTCATATATTGCAAAACTCCAAAGGCAAGTTCCTGTGCACGGAGTTAGCTCGGCTTGTTCTGTCCAAAAGCTAGCATGTATTAATTGGCTTATAGCCTATAGTCCAAAAATCACTTTCACATTCGCGCATAGGCTATAGTGTAAACTAATCACGAAGCAGCATTTTATTATTATCACGTTAGAAAAACTACGATTTATATATTAACACGCAACACACAAGACACAAAACTGAGTGTAACTTATACCTTATATTGCAATAACTAGGCCTAGTCTATTCTCGCCTTTTAAATCAACAAAAAGGCCAGATAAAACAATTATAATTCACGAAATAAAATTAGGCAGCTTTATTTGTGCTTTCGAGACATGTTTTTGCTATTAAACAAAGAGTTAAAGCAGAGCCATCTAAATAGAGCAGTGAAGCCTGGGACACTAGTCTGAGCGAACATTCCTGTGCGAATGATCCGAGTCAATGACGCAGAACAAGCAGTTTATGGATTTCTGTTTCTACAGCTGCAAATAGCGACATAAATCAAACCAATAGAGATAATCGCTGGGTACCCCGCCACCTCCAAAAAAAGCCAAATAAGAATAGCCTTTAATAGCAAGAAGGTGATATGACTGTATTGTAAGTCATATTTTGCAAAATACTGTGATATGTTTGGGGGGAAATATTCAATGGCAAAATAATAGAAACAGTAGACTATATTAATCATACCATAGTTTATATGTAGCCTAGCCCGTATTTTAGATGTAGCCTAGTATTAAAAATATATATAGCCTACATTGCGACTTGCTGCAGGTTGAGTAACGGAGTAAAGTGTTTCTCCTCAGAATTAGGAGGAAGGAGGGAGGGATCGAGGGAGGGAGAGAAGCGGCAGAACTGATAGCTCCACGCCATCTGTTTCAGCCAATGCTCAAAAATTACTCAACCGTACCGCCAGACACCGCTTTTTATCCACAGAAAGATCATTGTTAGCGGCTCAAAATAAACAACAGATTGCCCATTAACACTTTCCCCCAAATATCCCCAGATTATAAGCATATTGATGACACTTCTATTGGATCTCTGCACATGAAAATCCCTCTCTATGCCTCTCTCTCGGGCTGTCTTTGGCTTTCTCTCTTTCTGTATCTGAGCTATGGATATAATCTATCTTTAATAAATACCAAAAATATAAATAACTATTATTATAATTATAATTATTATATTTATTAAATTATTATGTTCTATATACGATTCTACCATTGTTAATTATTATTTGTTATTGATTGATACAGACTGGAAACAATTATTAATTAATACAATTAGAATTGTAATTATTATTATTATTTTCACCATTATTTTTATTACTTAGCCATTTGAACTAATCAAACAAATTGTGTGGCCATAATTGAATGGGTATTGCTGCATTCATTTATTTATGGGTATTCCTGCATTAATGTAAATTAGCATAAATGACGTGAGGTATTGTTTCTAGTTGTTTTATTTTGAATTTCCACCAGTGATGATATGCCCTGTATCATAGAAGCTTAAAATATGTGTTTTCATCTTTTTTAATGAAACCCTTAATTTTCATGTAATTTTCTTTCCAAGGCAATCATTTATGAAGGCCAAGACAAGAACCCGGAAATGTGCAGAGTTCTTCTAACTCATGAAATTATGTGCAGGTAAGCATTATTTTATCTGTCTATTTTGCAGATATAGGCAAAATGCCTTTCACTCTCTCAATAACTTTGTGGGACCCGTGCTAAAATATAGTAATCCAAACGTAGTTGACTGTGAGAGTCATTTTGCAGTCCCCAGAAGGGACCTATCAGTTCAAAAATGTGAATGCTTTGTATGAAGGCTTATATCGGACATGTCCCAGTAAATGTGCCCTACTGTCATGCCCACTGTGTTCTGGGTAAAGTCACTTGCCTGCAAGATAACATTGTTTAGGTTTATTTTTCAAAGGACCACATGCTACCAAAGTAGACTTACTCAGGAAACACTATATCATATATAGGCTATATATATAAGTAGGCAATATATAGAGGCCCTATTTTAAGTTATGCATGTGGTTATACACCTGTCCTGTTAGTGTTGTTTTTTCTTTTATGACAGTCAGTTCTCGGTTGATCCCACCTGTCATCAATAATCAGCAAGCCTTTTAGCGTCATTTAACCACATAAATCTCAACCTCTCGCGTTCCGCTGCTATTCAACAGTGTCATTGATACTTGAAGGAAAAAACGTTCTTTGTTGTTATTGTTGAGCTCGGCATGAGCTTTGTGAACATTGAATTCGGATACTGTCGGCTAACCTCTCCTTTGTTACACCGCTGCATTGTTCCAGTTGCTGGTTGGGAGCAAACGGCTGCATGAGATTTGTCTTTCTCCATGCATAAACTCATCACTCACAGTCAATGTATACATGCATTCATCACTTATTTGTGACACGTTGAATATGCTCGCGCTCCGGAGGTAATATTTTTTGTCACCGAGGAAGTGCATTTTGCTGTAGAATGAAGAACTGGAGCTACTACCTATTATAACACATGGAGACGTGCATAATAAGAGCTCTTTATGAGAATAAACCTTCCAATTTTCTCGTTTGACCTGTAAAACGCCACGCTTTGAGCTGTGTTATTGCACCAGTGCTCAACAGCACCTCTTCTGTAAAATCTGCTTATTGCTATACGGTTTCCAATAAGACTAAGAACCTATAAGCATGTTGAAATAGTATAAATTTGCCTGACAGTAGCCCAGTTGAAAGGCTTGTGTTTCTTTCTGTGCCATATGGCATTAATCTCTCCTTTTTCATATGCGTATACTGTATGTTTTCATTTAGGATGTTTGCTTGAATGATGCACATGATTTTTTCTTTTATTATTATTATTTTTCTTCAGTTTTGATTCAAGTCCCAATCAAAGAACTGGAGGCAGCTAGCTATAGGCTTAAGAAAGAGAGGGCTGAAACATGTGGCGGGAGATAGATTAGTGCTTTTGAGGCCATAATTGATAAATGCCCCACAGAAATATTGGTTGAGGGTGGCACCTTGCATCTCCCTTAGAAATAGCAGCTTGGCAATTAGAGGTAAACAAAAGCTGAAGCTGTGAAAAGTGACTCCCCTGCCTCCTGGCCCAATCCCCACTCCCCTCCCCTCCAACGCTAAGCCAAACACAACAACATGTTGTTTTCACCATTTTTATCAGCCATCAGCATCAATGGAATAGGATAGATTAGGTGGAGGAAATCTCACATGCCGCCTTTTTTGTTAGTCCCCCCTCCCCGCCCGCCACCCCCGCCCGCCGTATCAAAACCGCTCTCCAAGGCGGCCCGTTAACGTGTATTAGGTACATTGGTGTGTTTATTTACAACAACACAATAACACTGCTTGCTCTAAAACGCTGCTGTCCACGTCCTCAGCCGATGCTGTGACAAGAAAAGCTGTGGGAACAGGAACGAGACCCCGTCAGACCCTGTGATCATCGACAGGTAGGCCCTCCTTTGTGCTGATGTAGGCTGCGACAGCGGCACGATACACTGAGTGGCGTGAGCAAGTGAATGAGTGGGGTACGTGAGAGAGCGAGCGGGCATGTGTGCATGCAGGATACAGGCAGCCACCAGGGGCAGTGAACGAGTGAGTCAGGTGGTCTGACCTCCACCTTGAAGCCCGCAGCACGGGAACCGAGGGTGTTTCCGTGTGAGCGGTGGAAGGGCGTCTTTCCCAGGTACCTGTAGGGGCTCTGAGGGGCGGTCACCACCTGGTTAGGGTTTGCTCAATCACAGGTGTTTCAATCACTGGAAGATCAGGCTGGGAATACTCCTAATTAACTCAGGAGCACTTTGTTCGTCGCCGTGACGCTCCCACTGTCACTTGTTGTTTTCTATCTATAGACTGTTTGCTTCTCTGAAATGACTGGGGCTAGCATGGAGGCTGGTAAAGGTTTCGACGGACTGTGCTCGCCTGAAACCTTCAGGGAGATCACATTGATATCATATTTTCATATGGGAAGATTAAATGCACTTCTTTGAGACACTGACATTTGTTTCACACTGTGTAACTATTCATCCCGTCAGTTCAATCTCCTCCGCCTGAATATTGTTTGGGGTTGAGGTGGTGGAGGTTTGCGGGGTGGGGGTTGGGGGGGTAAGGGTTGTATTTTCACCGTCAATCTGAATGTAACTCCCGCCACGTAGCGGGGAAAGACAGCAATGCTAATGTTTGACTAGCCGGAATCACTGTTTGCTTAGCGGAGAATGCCTGGTATCTGACAGAGGGGACAACTCTCTTATTAGTAATCAAATAGGGCTGAGCAGTTGTTGCTGCCACTCCACTCCAGTGGCTTCTCATGCATCAGGAAGTAGGAGCTGACTGCCCTGGGAGCCGGGATGGATTACCAGAGCTACTGCTGTCTGAACCCAACGCACACACACACACACACCCACACACACACACACACACACACACACACACACACACACACACACACACACACAGAGAGACGGATACACACAAACAGACCAAGGCAGAAACACACACCCAGACAGACAGCCATCCCCACATGCTGCTAGCTCGTTGTTTAATGCTGTTGGCATCGCTTTAGGAGGCTGTTTAGAGCGTGTCGCGCCATACCTAAGCCAAACACAGTGACGATTCAGGATTAGCGCTTCTTTTTCCTTTTTTTCTTCTTTTTCCTTTTCTTTTGCTGTATCTATTACTTAGCGGGATGATTAAGTCAGATGCGTGCTTGTGAAAGGATGACACTGCGCATTAACATATAACTTGAGACGCGCACCCCGCTCGCCTGACTTCCGCTGCTTTCATGTTCGCATTGTGTTGCTCTGCTGCCTTTTGCTGCTCAAGAGTTTCACACACTATTGTTCTTCAATCTGCGGGACAAAGCATGTAACATAAGTACAATAAGCAAAATGAATGCACGGAGAGTTAAAGTCAAGCCGAGGGGTGGGAAAAAAAAGGGAGTACAGGGGAAAAAAGAAGGGGATGGATATTGTAAGCTCAACTGGCTCAGGGAGGGCCAGGATTTTCATTGTGACGACTCTGAATAGGGCAAGAGTATCCCTTTCCCCGCACAATGAGCGGCTCTGTTGAATCACAAAAGCATATGTTCCTCATTAGACCCTCCCATTGTCTCCATGTCGTAACTATAAGCCCGTCAGCTCACCCTAACAGACCCACGCTGGTTCCCAGTGACTAAAGGAGGCTCGCAGAGAAGGGCGATTGTGAAAGGTTGCAGGGTTTAGCTAGAGTAACCAAAATGACCGGCACATAATGTAGGCTTTCTACGTACGACTATTTACTACAATTACCTCACTATTGCCACCGCACATATGAGTAAGCCCTTCGTTAAAGCCTCCATGTTTTACAGCCATTTTTGTTACAACTGTCATTTTCTCATGCACATCATTAGAGGCACCTGTGCTGTGGTTGCTCCTGGCAGAAACCGATTATTTCCAATTGAGTAGAACATAGTTGAGTGACATAAACCTAGTAGGTAAGTTTGATTGTTGAATCAGGCATGTCTCATCTGTCTTCAATTATAGTATGAAAACCAGCTAGCACTGCCATACATCCCAGAGAAACAGTAGCACAGCAGAACCTTAAGAAACAGATTTGGAGTGAATCATTGATGGCGTTCATTCGCTGTAACATTTTCCCAGATGGTATGAGGGGAAAGCGCACACAGCTAGCTGGCATCTAGCAAGACATTAACTGGCGTTCCCATGGATCTGGCATATCCAACGGAGTTTGGGAAACTTATCATTCCAAATGTGTCCTATTTTCCTGCGGTCAAGCCAGACATCTGTTTACCCTATTTTCTCTCAGAGTTTTGATACAGAATTTCACTCAGATTTTTGAAGAGGAAGGATTCTCTTTAAAAAAAATAAAAAGAACTGGTTAGATATAGGCCTAACAGCTGTCACAAAGTTTCGCATTGCTTAGTCTTTACATATTTCAGAAATTATGTTTGAAGTCTTTTTTCATTAATCATATTCATTTTTAGATAAAGGAAGCTCTTGTTTTAGTTTTAGCACTTGTATGAGTTTGTATATGCGTGAGGAAATTTTAAATTTCGCCTCTCGGGAAACGTTGCATATTCTGTTAAAGAAAAACATTGATGAAATTGTTTCCCAATAGTGTGCGCATACTTTTTTCCCCCCTCCTCTTTTAATCAGAAAATAAAAATGTTGGCTCTGGCAGAGACAAGAGAGACACTGATTTCATCTAGTCACTAATTGTATCACTATTGCTATGACTACAGCACTTTACAGTTGGTTATAATCATATCTCCCCCCCCCCTTCCCTTATGAAGCCAGCAGTGGAACGGATGTCACATCTATAAGCTAATGGCGCCTCAAAGTAAGTGGGAGAGTAGGTTTATCCAGATGGTAATTTGAGTCTTTCAGAGTTATAGTGATGAGGCGCCCAATATCTGATTAGTTGGTTTCCCCATTTACAGTATATGTATAGCCAAACATAACTCAATTTGTGATGACTCTCCCAGCACGGTATCTGTCTTCACTCTGTCACATATTGACTTTGTCTTCTCTCGTGTGAAAGATTAGATACATTGGTCAGGCTTACACATGGATTTTGTAATAAGAAAGCACATGTTGTTGAAAGCCTAGAGAAAATGACTCATTCGGTCTGTCAGAGTTCAAAGGTCATGTTTTACACCAAGGAGATACAGTGGTACATGCAGCAAATGCATCATGCATGCTATTTCACACGATTTTTGTTGCATTAAATATAGTTTAACATCACCTGTCATTTCACACTAGCACTCTGAAAAGGACCCTGGACCAGACCTTAGCATGTTGCCTCCATTTATTCCGGTGGCTACAGCACTCCTTTTCACTTCCTGTCACAAGGGTCAAAGGTCACTGACCTTTGGAGTGCTGCCCAGCCACTGAATAATTCATGACATTGACTTGTTTTCCTTCTTGTTTTTTCCCATGTCTCCTGTTTTTTTTTTGGTCAGCACACACAGTAGTGCTGTGGGAGTCTTTTATTTATTTAGCTCATTTATAAAGGCCTCAGCGCACCTGTTCGTGTGTTAATGCAATTAAATTTTGGCCTAATGTAAATTTTGCTTAGCTTTTTGTTATGTCCCTCATTAGCGAGCCTGTATTTTCTAAATTACTTTGCATTATTGTTCATTTATGTAATACCTACGAGGTCATTTCCCAGAGTGCACTTTACTTGTTGTCAAGTTGTTTATGAGTAACAAAAGATAGCAGCCTCTGACTGTCTCACATGTGGTTTCCTCTGCCTTCTAAGAAACAAATCGGAAAATTTGTGCGCTCCCATCTGGTTTTTGCAAAACCGCGATTACCTCCAAAAGCTGAACAAATGCCAGTATTTATAAGGTCAGCCCTTTATGTGGAAATGTGATGTAAATGAGAATCAGCGAAAGGGGACATTAAACAAAATTAAATTCATTGTCTCCTTTAATGTCATTTACATTTTTGGCTAAGCCCTGGACTGTCAAAGACGATTTCTGAAACCATTTTAATTGCACATCAGCAATGGAAAAAGGGTGTGTTTATCGGAGAGCCGTTGCCTTGATAACCTGCGTAGCAGAGATCTGTTTATGGAGTACCTAAATGACGTGTTGTCAGTGCAACTGCAGAGAGGCAATTAAGACTGCACACTTAGTGTAGTGATAATTTACCATTCTGCGTCAACCGTCGGTAAGTGGGAATGATGCAATGACGGGGTCACAGAAGTGCTCAGTTGTTGTTATTGAGACTTGATTGCTGCAGGTGTTCATTCTAGGCCCTTTGCATCATTCTTTAAAGCAGTTGGACTCCATACTGATTTTGAAGCTCAACAGCGGAATGGATTAAAGCTGTTGCCTTTGTACAGGCTCTCTTTTTCTTCTTACACATATGCACGCGCGCTAAAACGCACACATGCACCTTCTGTTCACGGCTCAACAATATTTCCATCTCGGCATTTTATTTACGGCTGTTTTTCGTGTAATTCGTGTGACAGATGTGGGTTTCTGACACCCGTTGAGAAATGGGAGAATAAACCGGCCACCCCTGCCTGGGCCGACGTGATGTTTGAGTGAAGCCTGTCTCCTTCCGAGCCAGAGTAGGAAGAGCAGGAAGTGTTGAGAGCGAAAGCTGTACTTGGCAGCTCTCCGCTGGCTTGCACATGCCGAAAAATGAAACCCAGACCCCTCTCTGCAGCCCCCGGAGCCAGAACCTCCTTCCCGGGATTGGGTAATACTGTTCACTAAGCAAAACATTACCTCAAATTATTCTCGCCCTGTTTTCTATTCCCTCCTCCCTTATGTCGATTTTATCGCAGTTTGTAAATGTCAAGACACGTACAAAGACGCACATTTTAAATGATATTTTCCAAATTATGCTCTCATGTTTGGGTTCACATGAGTGGCGGCTGAACGTAACGTGGTGCCTGCCGTTCCCCAGGGAGACCCACCTCACTGGGGTAGGATTCCCCAGTGGCATCCGTTAATGGCAAGACTTGACAACAGCAGAGGAGCCGGGGGTGTTGTGTTTTACTAGCGCTGAGCAGGGGTGATGACTTTAACATGTGTGCAGAGAAAGAAGGAGATGTTTGTGTATGTGCACGTGTGCGGGTGCGCGTTCTGGGTTTCTCTGTGTGTGTGCGTGTGTGTGTGTGTGCGCGCGTGCGTGGCCCACTAAAGAGAGAGGTGTGCGCTACGAAAGAGTGGCACGGGCCAACAGAGCGGCAGATTCGGCTCCAGGTTGACGGCAGTGAAAGGCGAAACATGGTTCCACATGTGTTGAGAAAGAGCAGTCCATCTGTCCATGGAGACGAACCCCCTCCCCCCTTCACCAGCACCTCCCCTCCCTTCCCTTTGCTTCTTCTCTCTCTCTCTCTCTCTCTCTCTCTCTCTCTCTCTCTCTCTCTCTCTCTCTCTCACCAACCCTCGCCTCTCTCTACTCCCCCTGGTTTGCTGCTGACAGAAACAAGGCCAGAGCTGGGGTGATGGGATGTAGGCTGGGCCAAGAGCAACACTGGCCTTTGTACACACACACACACACACACACACGAGAGAAAAGGTTATCAGAGATTTCTTCTTCTTGTGTGAGTGTGTTTATATGCGTCATGCTAAACTCAACTGTCTTCGGTTGCGTTCGTCGACTTGGTCCAGCACCAAACTACCGTGATTTAAACTCAGTCGTGGAGCAATACGAATGATTTATCTATAATATTATGAAATAAAACAATCTATTAAGATTTATTCACTTTCCCCCGTGACACACGGCCGCAATGGGGCCAGCGCGGTGAAAACCTTACATTATTGAAATTAAATCTAAACTAAATAAAGCCTGCGTCTCTTCCTTATATTTTATTTATATTTAACAGCTCTCTTTTATAATTAAACTCCATAGTGGTTTTGAAGATGTTGTTTGGTTTTCTTAAAGCACTAATGACACACAAGCTTTTTCAACTAGCCCCCCTGATTCTATGAATCACATTTAGGTCACTCCGAGCAATGTTGTTTCTGCCATTTTTTCTCTCCCCCTTTAAAAAAGGGGTCTATTTTCTATCGCCTGGCATGTTCTCGGTCCCATTCAATCCTTATTAAGTTCCCCCTAATTGTCAAACAAACTGTTGGGTCAACCTCAGTCGTATCTGGCCGTAAAACAGCACATTAGGCCCAGTGAGGGATATATGTGGTATTTGATCGGAGAGGGAGTAATGCTGGGGTTTTATGGTTAAGTACCAGTTCACGCCCACGCCATTTGTTTCGCATTAGAGTGGAGGTTTTGTAAATCAGATCAATATGTTCGCCGAGATGTGATTCCTTGTCGGGATCTCCTGAGTCCTTCTTTCCTCGAGTATTTTTTTTTTTTATAAGGGGACTGGTTGTCGATGCCCCCTGGCCCGCGGGGGGGGGGGGGGGGGGGGGGGGGGGG
>JAOEHI010000007.1:2408005-2431880 GCA_025447815.1 Percopsis transmontana | reverse complement strand
GGGGATCTCCTTTTTCCTTCTTTCCTGGTGTTTTTTTTTTTTTTCTAAGGGGACTGGTTGTGGTTGAACACTGCCCCCCTGCCCCCCCCCCCCCCCCCACACACACACACACACACCCCTCGGCTTTCCCTTCCTCCCTTTTCCATCCCTCTGTCTCCCTCCCTCCCTCTCTCTCCTTCCCACCTCAATCTATTTCCATTTTCTGAATGTAGCAATTTGTAGTGTGACACGGCTAAGATTAGGACGGGAAGCAGTCGGGAGGATTTCATCGGACATGGTCGCCGGCTCCTGCCGGCGTGAGGTCACAGGACAAAGATGGGCGAATTCGGGGATAGGGTCATCAGTTACCTTGGGGGAAAGGAGCGGGGCCTGCTGGCTGCTCGGTGTGGCCCCAGGGGTGCCGGGGATGTATCGGAGGAGAAGCCCCAGAGAAAGAGCCCTGAACCAGTGTCATTTATTAAAAGTGACAAGCTATTTCTAACTATAGCCCTGTTTTTATTGTTTTACAATGCTGTCATTTGGAACAGTGCCTCTCTGTCCAGGAATCACGGACCAGTGATGAATGTAGGAAGTGACCTGCTTTTTATTTTATTGTTATTTTTTTATTTTAATTTTTTTGCATATACACATAGGGACAAAAATTCTCTTAAATTTTTGTCACGGGGGTTTAAGCTAAAACAAATATGTTGCTTTGTTAAAGATCATGTATCTGGTAAGTCCAATACAAATACTGAAACGTTTACTAGCTAGCATGCTGTAGGACATTTGTTTAGTAAATGAATAACAGCTTACAGTATGTCTCTCAAGCTGACCTCCAGTATAATGAGTACCAGAAGTCCTGCAGAACATGACCACACTGGCGCGCACGTGGTCTTGTTCTGCGGGTTAGATTCCTCATGCAGTTTGCTCGGTGAGCTCGCTGGAATTCTCCGCATTTTGCTATTCCTAGATAGGTCGACGTGAGATTCATCCTAATAACAGTGTTTATTCAGCGTTTGACCCCTCCTTCTACATTGAGGGTCAGCGAGGTACTCTACAACCCCCCCGCCCTCCCACACACACATTTTTACAGCCTGCCCCAACTGCGTTAATGATATATGACAGAAATTTCCTTGTGCTGGTTCAGTGGCAAGAGAGGTCTTGGCTAGTCTATATCAATCCATCTGACTTATGTTCCCATGTCTTGAATTACTGCTTGATGGAAACCTGCTGTGGGCTCCTCTTGCCAATTGAAATCAGATCTCCTCCACAGCCCAGCGTGATATTGATCCATATTCAACACCCAGGGTGCCGATCGATCAGTATTGATTTACAATAAAAAACACTCCTCTGCTTGTTCAGCACCGCGTTCGATACATTCGGGATTGTGCTCTTAGCATGCAGCGGCCATATAAAACGGGAGGATGTATTTCATTTTTAAAGGTGTTTGTGTTGAAGGGACAAAAAAACCTTGACCACATGGAAGTGTGCCGTCAGGAGCGGCACCGAGCCACGGTCCTCATCAGCTGCGGGAGACAAACCAATAAAACAGGGTTTAACAGGATGAGGCTTCTATAAGGACTTGTTTATTGAAAAAGACGTGTCCATTTTTGAATTAGTGGCACATCTGCGCTGCAACTGGGAATGCTAAAACTGTCATATCAAATCGGTCCGAATATTGAGCGGGAATGCTTATGGTGCGGGATTGGCCTCGTGCACTCTGGCGTGATTTCTACATGTTAACACGATGACACGACTTCTTGTGGTTTTGGTACTAATTGGCCACTCTCATTATCCGGCCCTAGCGTTTTCACCCGGCCCACTCGGTCCCTCTCTCTGAGCCCGGGGATAGAGTGAACAGAACACACCGGGCCAGAGCATGACAGGACATGCCTTATAGAGCTCCAGTCCTTGTCCACTATTTCCCAACGTCACTTCTTAGTCCTAATCTCTCGGACTTCCTTCGCTCTGCCAAATAACTGTTTCCCATCCAGCAGGTCCCAGCTCCGGCCCGGGCTGCTGACATCTGAAAGCTATTATCCCCAATCTTTGACATCCAGGAGTTTACAGTTATATAATGATGGGGAAAACCACACGTCCCCCGGGGCAGAAAACATTTTTGAGATGCCTCCCCATCTGTTTTCAGGGGGAGCTGCCCATTTTTTTGGGCCGAACCCCTAAACAGGACAGAATGGCAGGCAGAGCTGCCCCCCCCACTTCGTAGTTAACGTTATATTTTCTAGCATTCGAGTGGCCAAGTGTGGTAGTCATTAAATGGAGTGATAAAGCAAATCCAATTGGGGGCGGCTTCCAACAACGCAGTGCTGGTAGAAACCCCCCCCCAATCCCTGCCTTGCCGGCCATGGACTGTGTAAGTGCCGGTTGTTTGTTTGTCCTGGAGAGGCAGGGCCGAGGGGTACTAATGCGGGCCTTGGGGCCAGTCAGGTCGGAGGCGACCGTAAACCCGAGCCGCCGGGTGTATCCGCGCTCCCCTCCACTACTGGCTCGGCCTTGTTTGGACTGCAGCTCCGGTTTGCTTTCTTAAGAGGGAAGCTGAGCCCCTGTAATCATCGGACCCTTCCCTCGGGTGGGGAACGCGGCCCGGGACCAGGGGGAGGGGGGCGGGGGGGATGACATAGGCCCGTGGAGGCCTGGCCCTGTCCGCCCCCCTGCTGCTCTTAGCGTATTTATTTTCTCTGCTCATTGTATGGTTTAAGTCACACCAGATTATGTTCGGAGCCTGGTGCACGTGCGCAGGCGCTCAGATGTGACGGGGCTGCGCGGCGTAAATATGTAGACTTTGTTTGTGCTAATAACGCTGGGGATTAGTGACTCTCTGACCTCAGTGTAATCTTTATTAGTCTGTCCACCGTAGCCTCCGCTTATGAGGCAGCCATGATGGATCTGATAACAGAGACACAGGCGCGCATTGAGGGACAACGGAGGGTTAAGTCAGGCGTAAATATGAAAGAATACGAGACGACAAAAAAAGTATGACCTTCTGAGTCCTCATGTGACAGATGATTTATGTGTTGTAGGTACATGTATGTTGGATTATGCTAAGGCATTCTATGATCTTCGAGATTTGGATAATTTAAGGCCACGGTCTCGACCCTCCACCCCCCCACCCCCCCCTCCTACAAGCCGCCCCTCAAAAAAATCTTTTATTCAACATCGCCACTCTGTTCTGTTTTGTTATGTTATTGAAATGGGTTGTCGATTCAAATAGAGTCAACCTGGTGGGCCAATCTCATTGTAGCCAGTGGAGAGTGAAAGCCATCTCTGCAGTCTGGCCTCACCAGAACACACACAGAGATTGGATGGTCGTGGCAGAGAGAGAGAGAGAGAGAGAGAGAGAGAGAGAGAGAGAGAGAGAGAGAGAGGGAGAGAGGGAGAGAGACCCTTCTCCAGATGGAGATCCCAGATAAGAGGGGGAGTGGGGCATCTGGGCCATTTTCCAGGGCTTTCCATAATGGGAATCTACCCCTTGCTTACTTATTAAGTTGTGCACACACGGCGGAGTGAGAGGTGAGATGGACAGTGGAGCAGATAAGGGGGGCGAGGGCGGTGCATAGATGGACATCCTGCCCCTTTCAGACGCCTCGCTCTGCTCTAGGTGTCAAGCAGGCCCTGTAGGAGAAATCCAGGGTCATGTAGATAGATGATTGTCAGAGAACCACATTGATAAAACGCGTCTCCAACCCCACCCCCACCCCCCCCCCCCTTACAGCCGGTCGCCGATTTTTGCGGTACCTGAGCGGCCGAACATGGCGAGGTCGTTTCTTGGGCTCCCTGAGAGGCCGGCGTGTGGATTGGGGCGGGTGGGGGTGGCAGGGTGGGGGGGTTTAAGGGGCGGCCAGGAGAGTGATCTATCAGCGGCTACAGCAGACACGCAGACGGCATGGCAGCTACCGCGGCTAAACAGAGTGAGACAGATCGGGGGAAGTCTCTCATACGTAACACGGGGAGCATCGGGGAGACAGCGCTGAGTGTTATGGATGCTTGACATTGACCTCCCCATCCGCCCACAGCGTATTTATCAGCGTCCTAGCGCGATGCTGTATTTGTTTGTCAATTATTACGTTTGCCGCTCTTCCCTTGTACAACATCGCCAGGCGCACCTTGCATCTTCGGAGGAACAGACGCTTTTTCTTTTTCATTTGTCCTTGCTTTATTTCATTTTAACGGTTCTCCGCTGTCCTAGGACTTTACGCCATCATATTCTTTGGAGCGCCGTCAGTTCCAACAAGACACATAGCATCTACGTTAGAGCGGGGGGGAAAAGGGAGGTGAAAGGAAGTGAATGCTCTGAAGCTTGCATTTTCTCTCGAAGAGAAATATTTTGTGTACAAATAGGCTTGTCATTTTTGGAAGCAGCATTCATGAGTCTTTTATTGTCGCTCAGCCATCACCACTTCTCTTCCTCTGTGGGAGAAAAAAAAAAGGGGGCTAGTGTACAAAGTGGCTTTTTGTCGTTTGAGAGAAGTAAACTTCATCAGGGCGATGCGAGGCGTGCTTCACGTGTCACTCAGTCGAGCTCCCTCCTAATGAAATGCTGCATACAGATTTCTGCCTGCGGGGCTCAGGGGGATAAGACCGTGGTAACAGAATGAAACAAACCCTTTCCCATTCCCCTCACTCGCTTACACACACATACACGCAAGCCACACACATGCATTCACACACACGCAGGCAAACACATCTATCCCTGCAGCCACGCACGCACACACACACACACTTGCTGTAGAGCATCCATGTGAGGAGATCCGAATCTGCAATTTATTCAAATATTGATATTTCTACTTGTCAGGAGAAAGGTGCCTTGAAATTTCCTCTGAGTACTCCTGTCAAAAAAATAGCAGGAAATATGTCAGATAATTCATAAATGGAGTTCAACGCTACACAGTCAGTTGGGAACAGCAAAAAAATATATATGCTTGTCAATGAAGAATAGGAGCAATATTATGGAGCCTGCTACTCATTCTTCCATCATGTCAAGCAAAACAGCCTTTGCGGGCCCCATAAGCGTACGCTTCAGTCTGTGTGTGTGTGTATATATCGTGTAGCTGCGTGTATATTTGTATGCGTCTTTGTGTATGTACATGTGTATGTATATTTATGCGAACGAATGTTTGTGTGTGTGTGCGTGTGTGTGTGTGCTCTGGCTCTGTTGTGACTCCTACTTAGACCTGTTTGTTATCTTTCTCCATCGAGACACCCCATTTCCCATCTTGAACGCAGCCAATGGGAGCGTGTCCTTTTACTGCAGAGGTCCGTAACCGGACGCTGGCCTCCATGTGGTTTGAATTAAGGGCCCCCGAAGCTGTGAAGGACGCCTCGAATGACGTGAGGCACTTGCACACCAAATTCCATTCTGCTGAATGGTGGAGAAAAGAGCTCGCCGGGAATCCTCCGAGATTCTTTTGGCTCGGGCCCGCCGAGCGATTAAAACAGGGCGGAAACCAATAACTCAATGAATCATGGTGAAACGTCCCATGAAATCTCTCACTACTATGTCACACCCTCCTGCGAGTCCAAATCAAGTCCAACTCTCTGCTGATTAGACCTTTTTCCAAGCTAAAAAACTTGGAAAAAAATTCCCCTCTTGCTCTTTTCTCCCGTTCGTTGAACAAAACTCCCGGCGCACCAAGCGAACAGGGGAGAGCGCGCCCCACTCTGTTGGCTGCCTTCATTTTGACAGACAAAGTGTGGGATTTCTGGTGATGCATTGGTTGACCACACAGTGCCAAGGCGAGGCAGAAAGGGACTCTCCCTATCTGCTGTGGTCATGTGAAGCCATAGTTCATAGCTGTTGACACGATGCGGTTTTGGCACAGCTTGGGACCCATCTGGGAGACGCAGATACCCAGACAGGGGAGGTATTTTACAGCAATGCATCTGCATGCTTGAAGAGCTATTTAGCATATGCTCCTATACGGGAGAGTTCGCCTCGGCGTTGCCAGCTGCAGATTAGTGTTCATTTCCCAAATATCCAATGGAACAGCTGATCCATGGTGAAAACCCGCAAACAATAACCAAAAATAATTTTTTTATGCTAATACGGCATTTGATTTTAATTTTTTTTTACATCTATGAATAAAACAGCACGTTTACTCGCAAAATAAACAAATAGGAATAACACAGCCTAGTGAAAGAGTGTTTCCTTGTTTACAATCGCTCTCCTAACAGGAAGAAAAAAACGCCCAGACAACCAACAATTCCAGGCAGGGTGGTAAAGCTCACAGCCATGCTGGACAGTTTGCTTGTGTTAACTCTAGCAGCAAGTCACAGCCCATGCCGCTGTTCCAACTCAAGTGGCTGATGTGTTAGGCCGTCCGGGGCATGGCAGGCGGTTGACAGTCCATGCAGCCCTGTCTACCCACAGGACATCTCCACACAGTGTGTCCGCGGTGTGGGCTAGCCCTGTCACCCGGGCCCCACTATGGACGACTGCACTGCTGACAGTGAGACGGCAAACGTTTACCACCTCAATCCCCCATTAACTCTGTGAAGGCGCTTCGATCCTCTGTGAAAATAATGATATCGATTGGAGCTCGGCTCTACAAACGACGCGGGGTTGCGACTGAAGGAGGAATGGGCCCTCGCATTAGAATATGGGATTTTCGAGGATAAAATAGTGTTTGGATCTTGTATTTTTCCTCTCGCCTCCTTACGCCATCCCACCCCCCCCGACACCCCCCGACCCAACCCCTCTCTCTCCTGCTCCCGCTCCGCATTTTTATGGCGAGAGCCTGCGCATCTCGTAAGATTATCCCACCGCCGTCCCCACACCCAAACAAACAAATGACAGCATCATCGCTCAGGCCTTTTCAAAACACGCCGCTCGCAAAAAAACACGCCGTGGCGACATTAACATTAGAGCGACCCCCTAATAGACCTTGTTGGGCTTTGTCCCCCGTCCCCCCCACCACCACCCCCGCTTCCCTCACTGCTTGGCTGTCACATATCCACCTCCCCACCCCCCCACCCCCCTACTCCCCCTCACAGAAGGAGCCTCCGAGCCTCGGTGGAGATCAGGAGCTCCCGTTCGGAGGTGCTTTGTCACGTAGCCCTGGGAGCGTGGAACTCACCCAGAGCTGTTGAACAAACACAAGCGCAGGGGCTGTCAATAGCAGCTCTGCAAACTAATTGCCTGTCAAATGAACCGCCCTCGTTAAGCTGCCCACACACAGACACACACAGACACACACACACACACACACACACACGTGCACGCTACCCACAGATATCCCGCAGACACACCTACACACATACACACACAACCCATGGACACTTAGACACACCAGCAACACACGGACACACGCATAGTGATACCTTGTTAGAAGAAAAGGCAACACAAGTGGCACTTCTCTGTTTTCCAGCTTGTTCCCACAATCGTTACAGGCTCGTGCGGTGCAGTGACCGTGAGATAGCCTTTTTGTTATTATTAAGGGAAACACAGCGCTGTACAATGTAGCTGCCGTAATTCAAACGCATCCCACAAGCCCCACAGTACCCACGAGCAAATTCTTCACATTTTAAAGCCACTCATTAGATGGTAGCAGAGCTCCATACGCCAAATGCTATTGTTTTTTTTTTGTGTGTGTTTGTTTTCCTGTTTTTTTTTTTCTTCCTGTAGTCATTAGGCAGTAGCAGTTGTAGTGGCCAGCGCCTTGTCTGGGTGCCTGTAACAGCGCTGTCGGATTGACACAGCTGGGGAGAGCAGCTTGAGGCTGCACGCTCAGGAATACACTGGGGTGTTCAAAGCCCCTTTCTGAATCCTGATCACAGCGCTGCCCCGGCCAACTGATGGCCTATTAAATATACATGCGCAGAGGTCAGAGCTGGAGGTCCCGGCTTCCTCCTAGCCATGTGCACTTAAGCGGAAGGGCTGGGCAACAATAAAAACTCCTCTCGCTCCAGCGAGCTCTCCCCTGACACCCTCACCTCCAGTGTGTACGTCAAGTACAGCGCTCACCTACCGCTATATTACAACCGCGTTTGTGAAAAGGCCAAATGATGCATTTTTTACACGGTTATTATATATTTATATTCAATAACACCCTGGACCACCCTTGTGTCTGTCTGTCTTCGTTCGTTCTACTGTCATTGATAAATAGCTGTAGTGGGTCCCGCTAAAAGTGGGTCCCCAGCCTCTCTGTATGGCTGCAGCAGAGATAGAGACAGAGCAGGGGAGAGGATACCCCATTATGGCCGGTCATGATTAACATATTCAGAGTGACACTCTGTGTGTTCCTTCGTTAAGCCCGTTCTGTCTGACTAATGAAGTGGAGCGGCAGTTTATCAATTAACCCAGCACTGAGCCGTTTGTGCGGGGGATAACACTCTCTCCGGGGCGTCACGGTGATCCGGTTTGGTGCCCTTTCACCTCCGCGAGGTGTCCACAAAGACAGTGACGAGCCAGATACACAAGTCTACAATCGGCGATCCGCTAAACAGGATTTGTGGTCATTGTTCACCGATGAAACGCAGAAGAAAGGGGGTGGGCGCAGATTCATTCCGTAATAGGATCATGAAAAAAGGTCTGCACGAGCTAACGTTCGGGGCGCTCGGCGTTCACAGAGTCGGCATAGATCATAGCAAACAACTTAGTGCTGTCTCTATTAAAACAAGGCCTCCCCTGCCATTATCTTTCCCCCCACTGCTCCTTCCTCCATTTCACATTGTTTGTGTTCATTAAGACATGGGCGACCTGCCTTATCCACACATCAGACCCCGCTCTCAAGAGTAATTGCGATGGTCTCACAGAGGATAATGTGGTTTAAACTCAGCATAGCCTGTCTATTAGGAGAGACATGATGGCAACCACAAATAATAAAGAACTATTTATTCCTCTCTCTGTGACGCTAACTAGGTAACATATCAAGCCAGCCCCGCTAAGGGTCTCTCTTACTGTCAGATATGGCACCCTTCATCCATTCCCAAAGGCCCTCGCCCCGACATCTCTGCTCTTCATTTTCTACATGAGCCTGGTCATAAATGTACACACACCTCATATATATTTGATAGTTAATATTTATCCTCGCTAGGGAAGTGCACTTTACATGTGGTAACATACGATTACCTGCAATTCTTATGGCAAAGAAACAAAATCGATATGGATATATAATTCATGACAGAGGGGCTATCAGTTTTTATGGCTCTCTATCCAGGCTCATTAAAGTTTTATCGTAATTGACTGCAACCAAGAGTTTTTAAGGCATGTTTTTCCCTCACTTTCTACCTTAAATAATTAAGTAAAGTTTAATTGGTTGTATTTTGACGCACCTAGTAGATGATAGAGTCTGCCCAAATTCAGGACCATGAATTATAGAAAGTAATATGTTATGCATTAACCTGTCAGTTAGTTCATTTGTTAAGGCAGAAAAGTATGGTCCCTGCCCCCCAGATCACATCGCCGAAAAATCAAATAACTCGCTCGACCCTTCAAAAAATACCTTTTTGTGTCATTCATTGCTCTGTTAATGTAGTGACATGACACTGTCTGTCAAAACGTTGCCATCAACCGGCAGCCCCCGAATCGACTCTGCTGATTGGTGGTCAACGTGTTCTCCTGAAGGGAGATTGACAGACGGAAAATTGCACTCTCAGATTTCACCCTTCATTCGTTGCAGTTGTTCTTCCACTCGTCAACCCTCCGCCATGCCTGAGACAGACAGAGGCTTTATCCATTAGCTGTTGGCTTGGCGGGTGGGTGGGCAGATTGAGGCGGGATGGAGGTGGAGATGGCGGGGTGGGGAGGACAATCCTACATTTGAGCACTCTGAGGGAAAATCAATCATGTCATCATAAGTGAGAAGTATGGATGAATTTCATCAGCTGGCTCCTGTCCCGTTCACGCCAACTGGCTTCCTGACTGGCCTGTCCCTCTGATTGGCTTCCTCAATGAGCCTTGAATCTTAAAGGGAAGAGTCTGAGACGGCTGAACTGTAATAAGAGAAAACCGGACAGCAGTTTTTCGGTGCAGCAGGATTCGACACTGATGCCGCGAAACCCCCAGTGGTTCCTTTTGACAAAGTGGTAACATATTCGCCATTTCATTGTCTGCCAAAACCAGCGCTAGGCAATTTTGCAAGGAAACGTTGCTGAACACATCTGCACACAGCAGATATGATCAAGTGTTATAAAGGGCAGCGATACTTCTGCCTCTCAAAAACATTTCACCCCATCATCTCACAAGGTCATAGATGAGCACTAAACGCTTCGTAGTCGGAGGGGGGAGGAGGGAGGGGAGGGTGGGTGCGAATGGAACGGAGGTGATGACATGGAAAGCAGGCGGGAGAAATTGACGGCTCGTTTACTGCCTTGTTGTTGATGCCAGTGACAGAGGAAAGAGAGAGAAAGATGGAGTGAAAGAAAAGAAAGAGAGAGAGAGAGAGAGAGACAGGGGTGTTGAGTTAAAGTGGTGATAAATTTAATGGAAAAATCAAATAGAAAAACAAATTCATTCCTTTCTACTTGATGCTTGAGTCGGTCCTTTCTAAACCCTAGAATAAACTGTCACTCCTTATCGATCGCATCTGAATTGTTACAGAGATTTCTGAAAAGTAGTCTTGACACACACTCTGCAAATAGTAATCTTGGGAGATGAGAACATGCAGACTGAACATCTAACACCGCTGACTTAAAATAAAAAGGGCTTTTCTTGCCTTCTCCTTTTAAATCCAGCCTAATACACTTGGCAGGGTGACATGTTCAGTGATAAGACCTGCTCTGAAGAATGTCCCCTTCATAGCGTTGGTTCCCAAGCTGTGGGTCAGGGCCCTCCCCAAGGGTCAAAAACCTCCAGAACCACCACCTTACATCGATGTCAGGGGGAGGGCTTTGCCATTGTGTCATGAGCAATGTTTATAGAAAACAACAGACCGTGATGCGGCTGTACGCCATTTGCTTGCCATTCGTGATGGCGATGACATGATCAAAAAATCAATCCACTTCACAGCTGATTTCCAACGAGCAGTTAAACGCCCCCCCCCACCGCCCCAAATCCATGTATGATGGTATGGCTGAATGTATTCCTATGGCGTATTAATTATGGCTATAGATAGAGAGCTCTGCGGTGAGCTGTAGCTGTGTGCCGGGGGGGAAGCTTGCCTGAGGAGGAAAGCTCTGCTTGCATCTACCCATCCCTCAGCTGACAGGCCTGCTCCAGGAGAAAAGGATTTCTCCGGATTGAGTGCCATTTTCTCTTCTTTAACAAGGAAATTAGTGTGTAAAGGAGATCTGTCAGGATAAAGTGGAGCTTGACTGCCGACGCCCCCTTCCCTCTCCTCTCTGTCTTTCCTTAGCACCCGCCCCGCCCCCCCCCTTCTTTAACCCGGAACACTCCTCCTTCTCTCTCTCTCTTTTCTCTGTCCTCTCTCTCTCTCTCTCTCTCTCTCTCCCTTCTTTCACTTTTCTCCCCTACTCAATGGCTCCCTCAGGGGAGCTTCCTTGAGCATTAGCAGAACACATCCAATGTCCCAGCTACATGATTTCATGATATGATTTGTACAGGGGATTTACAATAATCCGCAAATAAAGTTGAAAGTGAACGACTCTCAATAAGAGACGCAGACAAGCAAAACCAAAACCTTTTAAGATTTTCTTTATCTCTAATGGCATGAAAAATGAATTTGCTTTGCATTAGATCGCAACAGTTTAGCAGTGGCCCAGTATGTTGTTTTGTCTTTGGCTTTTATGATCATGATTCATTCCTGCACAGGAACCTCAGTGATATACATAATGCATCATATGCTCATTTAAATGTTCAGTTCCTCTCGGTAGCTCATTACACATTACCCGTGCGTGCATGTGTGTGTGCGTGCGTGCGTCTGGGATTTGGAGGAAGCCAATGAGTCGGTTCTAGTCAAAGATACAATATCTGCTGCTTTAGCGCCACGTTATGAATTGACAATGCAATTAAATTCACTTGTCGTTCCCACCTCCCCGGCTTCATTCACCCACCGTGTTCGCCCCTTTATATCGCCTCAACATCAATGACAGCTAACGTTCCACCATGAGTAGATGGACAGGGATGAGTCCCACTGGCAAATTTTAATCCGTTTGCTTCAAAGGTGTAGGGCGGGCGGGGGGGGGGGGATATCAAACATTCTGGGTTCATTTCAAATGTACCGTGCATCTGTGATGGGAAATAGCTTCACAGGTAAGTAAGGGAGACTATTAGAGAATATCTGTAAGTGAAGGAGCTGAATACTAAAAAAATAAAAACGCAAATCACTGTTTCCCCATCTGGCCCCCACTGTGCCCAGAACTGCAGCTGAGGTCCGATTTCACCCGTCAATCACTGCCGCCTCGCTGTGGGGTGCGTGTCCTGGTGAGAGAGCCTACCCCCAAGTCATTAGCACATACAGACAAACTGTACTGAGGACTGCCCTGCGCGGCTCCGCACCACGGTTTTAAGCATCCCCAGCCTGTGACAGGATCAGTTTAGCGATCTGTAGGATTGATCTCCTCTTTAAAGTTTTGCCTCAGGCGACTCTAATTGGGAACGAGGCTGCCTCCCACTTCCCTCTCTCCCTTAACTGTCAGTCTTGGCTTTGTTTACTGAGGACATGCCCAAACCTATTTACTCAATAATGAGGAGACGTGTTGGGGATGCTGCTGATCACATTGAAGCCCCCAGCGGGACTTCTGCACGCTGGGAAGGGAAGGAACATCATTTTAGACTTGAGCGGGTGAAAGTTAGCCTACACTGTTCGCAATAATGTGGAGTAGTAGGTGATTTTCATCCTATATGCCTCTCATTACGTGATTTATACAGCACTTATCTGTCTCGGGAATTCATGCCGTAGCTTTTGTTTCCATGTAGGTACACAACAACGTCCAACTTGAACTAAGCATATTTCAAAAATCAAAGAAAAAACGAGCGGTATCATTTTTTTTTTTAATAATTCAAATATGTTTATGACTGCTACTTTGTTGGATTCAAAACAGGAAGACTCTAGCAAACTCTGTTCCTTACAAAAATCAAAAACATGAACTAAACATGAGACATGATTACATGTGGTTCACATGTGAAATTCATGTTTTTTCTGTATGGGATAAGCCAGTGGCACTCAAATTTGTCGACCCGAGACCCCCAAAACAAGTTTGTTTGTTGCTAGCAAGTTAGTGTGGTCACTAGCAAGGAAACACTATAAATAGCATAAGATAACAGCATGAAATCATACATGTTATTAAAAAGCATAAAAAATTATTAAAGCATTTAAAAAAAATAATAATAAAAAAAGACTAGAAATAGAAATACTGAAATATATATGATTATTTTTCAAAATCTGGAGATAATTGACAGCTTCACTCAAACCCTCCACAGGGCCTCAACCCCCAGTTTGTGAACCACCACCCTAACCAGATACTTTAGCTAATGTCTTCCAGCGAAAGAACACCATTCACGACTGGAGTGCTTTGGCCTTCAGGGCCACTTCCTGCGCTTTGTGAGTGAATACCTCCTCTAATTCTCACTCTCATTTAGCCTGTTTTCACTGGGGCTAAATGATAAAGCCTTTGGTGTGAATGGCGAGGCTGTAAAGTCCATTGATGCCCATTGGGATTATGAATGATGAAGTGGAGAAGCGGCCGCTATCAGAGGGACACAACGATGCTCTTAATAGAAAAGCGTTTAAAAAGGCAGGCTAGGGAGGAGGTACTGGTGCTAGGGGGGGGCTGCTTTCTGACACTCCACTGATAAGAGGCAGCTCTTCAGAGGTGGTGGTGTGTACAATGAGGCACGCTGATGGGGATACAATGACACACGTGTTGCGTCTGACAGCCGGAGATTTAGACGTGGAGGGGGAAACGGAGAGAAAAAAAAAACGGACCACAGAACACAGGGTTTCACGTCTAGCCGTTAGCGCCTCGCACACACGCGACAGCCCTGATATTTTCTTTGAGAGACCGCTTTGCGAGTATACATTCCCTCTCGCGCGGTTTGATTTGGAGGAAAGTGCGTCGTCATTACTCATATCCAGCTTTGACAGATGGAAGAGGGTTGAAGGGAAGGGAAGACGAGGAGTTGGTAGCGGAGTGACGGAGGAGTGAAACAGAGATACGCAGAAAAGCCGGGCTGTCAGTTTGAGGAATGAGCGTGATAAGAGAAAGGAACTCGGCAGATGGGCAGGAGAAAACAGGCAGCACACTTCTCAATTAAACATGTAAATAACGAAAGCAGGCAGAGACAGAGATGGGTAAAGTTAAATAAACATACGACCGTGCTGTGATTACACCATGCTCCAAATGCACCTTCGCTTCGACTCCAAATAAAACTCAGTTATATTACTTTCTCAGTCATTTATTTTGTAATTAGAAGCAGATTTGAATGATTAATGACTTTTCAATTTGATTTATGGAGAGTATGAATCTCTGCTAAAGTGTTCTTTACCCTTATTTATTATTCTCGGGTGTATACGTTCGCTCCCGAGCCGTAGTGCTTTAAACTAGCGAATATGTTTTAAACACTGTACTTAGGCGGGCTTCGGGCCTGACTAAAATAACAATGAGCCCAGCCTAACCACAGTGTTTTCATGGGTAGCATCCAGAGTCTGACATTCAGCCCAGATGCTATCGCAGAGCCGTAGTATTTAAAAACCCGCAGAGGAGAAAGACATCTGTCACTTGTTACCTTTGAAATGAATAAGAGAGGAACGCAGAAAAACACGGTGGACAAAAGGCCATTATGACCACAGGCCCTCAGTGTTTACAAACGGAAAGCGAGAGTGACAGGGGAGAGCCAAGATGAATGGACAACTGCTGTTGATCTCTCCTTCTCATTCCGTGTGCTAAGTTATTCCGTGGCTGCTACCCTGGTGGGTGGGTGGGTGGGTTGGAGGGGGGGGGTTATAGGGAAACAGGAAGTTTAGAGAGGCAGGCAGAGGCAGACAGAACGCCTCAAGGACTCTGGAGGAGCGGAGCACTGCAGCCTGCATGGGGGGGGGGGGATGCCTCTGACAACGTACTGTATACACTTCCCTCACCCATAGTACCAAACACTACAAATGTGAACATAATCCACATTCTAATGAGCAGATGACGCTATATTAGGGCAATATTTGGAATGGTGTGCTTTAAACCACAACACCGAGATGACTCTTACAAGAGCGGCATTAATACAGAGATATAGATATAGTGGAGGAATTGTATTTTGATAAAACAGAACAATGGCATATTCATTTATCTTCCGTCAGGTCTCCTCAGACCTGTATCTATTTCAGGTTGCGTGTCAAGTGAGAGCAGCTATATCTGGCTGGCAATTAAGCCGGTCCTGCCTCCCCTTGATGCTTGATTAGTCCGATTGATGGAGGAGGCCATATGTGGCGGTGTCAAAACTTGGCAGCCAGGCTCCATCCTCTCAAATGAGAGGCAGGCAATAAAGAGGCAGGCTGCCCAGAGTGGATGCACGTATGTGGGGGCCTGCGGCGCCATGACTTGTCCCCCCCACCCCCCCCCCCCCCCACCATCCCCACCACCTCCCCCATGTTAATGTGGTGCTTTTTCCCCTCCTCTCTGGGTCTCCGGAGCTCTGACCATTACAGCCAAGCTCTGGTTCAGGGCAGAGGTGGCCACCGGCGCCCTCCTGTCCCTCCGGAGAGCGTCATCTCCAGGCCAAAAACACGGAGGAGACGGGAGGAAAGTGGGTGGGTATGTCCGGGTGGGGCGGGGGGTGGCTGGGGGAGAGAGAAACTGAAAGATATGGCCCTCTTCCCAATCACACTCGGAGACAACAACAAAAAGGGAATGCTTGAGAGGGGAGAGCAGCGGGAGGAGAACACAGAGACAAAGGCGCAGGCAAGGTCAGTCTAGCTAATGGGCCTGAGCCGTAGGCTGCCTGGGGCTAGGCACACTTCTGTTCTCCTGCACACACAGGGCCTTCAAAGAGCCGCCAGCCCACCACTCCTCTTTACTGTCTTCCTCCTCTCCTCTCCGACGCTCCGCCACTCCTCCGCGTCCCGCCTGCCACTCACGAGGGGCCACGGACGTCCTCTTTCCTCCCGAGGTTCTGCACAATTACCTTGGAAATAAAAGCCCACACCTCTTCTTTAATCACTTAATCAAATATGTATCCCCTCTCCGGATCACCATTTGAGAGGTTAAACAGCGGCACTGACCCCGGCTAAATGCGCTCCTTAGCAGCAGAACCCACATTTGTACAGTTTATCCGCCGCTACATCTACCCACCTAGGCTACAGTACGTCCGGGGCGCGGGGGGGAGGAGGTGCTGTCGGAGGAGGTGCAGCGTTTGCTGTCAGGTTGGCCGGCGTTGCTTGGCTCCACTCGAGGGCTCCTTTAATGTGCAGCGGAGTAGAATAAGTGAGTGGCTGTGGGCACCAGCTGAGCTCAGTCTCGTCTTCGCCTGGTAGCGGAGGGGTGAGCCGCTGCCACCTGACACTGGGCACACGGCTCAGGGTTCCTCTTGGCAACGCGACGTAGCACACATGTCCCCTCATTTGGATGGAGATTCAGACACAACACACAAAAGCTCCCCCCCCTCTCCTCCTCCCGTCTCTCTCTCTCTCTCTCTCTCTCTCTCTCTCTCTCTCTCTCTCTCTCTCACACACCCTCTGAGTGTTTTTTTTTTTTCTTCCATCCTGCTTTTTTTTTTTTTTTTAGTTTTTTTGCCATCATAATAATCTGGGTATCTTCTTGATCATGCCCCATGTTTTCTCCCCTCCTTCTTCTTCTTCTTCGTCCTCGTCTTCTCGGAGACGAGTTTGAAATTGTCTGCGTCAGGACTTTGCTAATTAAAGTCATACTTTCAAAAATGCCATAATAACTGTTAATTAGCTTGATGCTATTTTCAGCATAATTTGCTAATTAGTGGAAAACCTGTACAGCGTTTCTCTCTAATTACAGTATGGCTCCGCACGGCGCATCTGTGCCTTGACTCCAAATGATACCATTACAAAGTCCCGTATTACGCATTCTCTCAAAACAGTTAATTGCCTCCACAGAAACTGAGATACTTCAGTCAGCTGATTTTTATGGTAATAAATGGACAAGCACAGACACAAGCCTTGCTGGTTCATATTTATGAAATTTGAAAAAAGGAAAGCAACGTCCTTATGAGATGCAAGGGGTTATCTTGGAATATAATCTGGTTTGTTCTGCGATGATTTTGCGCACTCGTGTGGTGAGAAAAAAAGTTTTATTTTATTCCATGTTTTACCTTTGTGGGCAATTAAAACTAAATGTTCCCAGCATTTGTCTAAATTAAATTGAATTACAAAATTAAACAAAAAAACACCAGAAAAACAGAAAGGCAAAGCTGTAATAGATTCTACTTTCACAGGCAGTTCCCATGTAAATACAAGTGTCAACATAATGTGGCCATGCCACTGCCTATTACTGAGAATGTAAGTACCTTGCGGGCCACCAGTTATTTTCATGTAGCCTGGCAAGGGGAGAAAATTATGGACATGACCGTGGGATGACCCTAATACATGTGTATACCAGACACAAATCATGACTCATTAAGTGTGGTGAGGAGTGTGATTGGCATGACCTCTGACACGGGGATGTCAGCTGAGCCCAGCCTCTGTTTTGCCCTGCGTTTTGACAGCCACCAGTTTGACAGGGCTAGCATCCGCGCTGGCTAATTAATGCACCACTTCAGAGACCCTTTCATTTATGGCTTCTGAAAGGCATTATTAAATTAATTAAACCACCAAGAGTTAGTCATTATGAAATCAGGAGGTTTACATGGATGACAGCGTTTATGAATTAAACATCCCCAAAGTTCCTCGCAGGAGATACCCCGAGCTGCGTGCGGGTACCTAGCACGACAGATGTTTGGCCCCCCCTCCCTCAAGCTAACCTGTATTGCAAGCGATTTAGGTCTCATTTGGGGGTTTGAAAACTGAAAGCAGGAGAGAAAGAGGTTCAGGATAGCTAATGAGCAGAGAAAGAGAGGGGAAAAGGAGGTCACTAGCTCTGTTCAGCTGTAGACAGTACAGATGGTACTTTTTCATGCAATATAACAATGGCGTACATCAATTTGTCGATCGTTAATAGATAGATATTCTCTGATGAATTGCACAGGGTGAGATCTGTCACGCGGGCTGTAGTGGAGGATTCTTCATTTGTAGTCTTCTAACAGTAAGATGAGCTGCATTGTGTTTTTAAGTGATGTTATAGCTACAAACAATTCAGGAGATAAACCCCCTAAAGTTGGGCTTAGCTAGAGAGCACAGGGCAGAGATGAGGGGCTCACCAGAGAGCATTGACGATAGACTGCTTTTCATCTGTGGACCGAGATTCTCAGATTATCTCAAGAGGCTCTGCATCTCTTTTCCTTTTCCCCTATTTCTCTTTTTCTTTTTCTCCTCCCTCCCTTTCCCACCCGCTCGTTTCAGGAAGTTTGCCAGCAAGTGTCTTTGTTTTCAATGCCAAGGGAAAATGTCAGCGCCGTTGAGAAAAATATCCTTAGAATCTTTTTTTTCATCTTCTTAATCTAACAGTTTACTGAACTTGATAAGTGTCCTATCAACATGCTAATCAAATTACTTCAGAACCAAAATTGACAGTTTTCATTAATTATACAAGATTATTCTAATTGCAATTCAAATTTATTCATTCCGAACAGAAGGTATTCAGTAATATTTTACAAAATTTGCATATTAAATGGAGGGAGTTGTGCATTATGCATGGTAATGTATGCACAGTTTCTTATTTTTAACTTCACGGCCATATGTGGTGTCGTTGTAGGAGCAGGTGAAAAGTCTAAGTGTGTTTAATTTGCTTGACAAACATTCGGCTGGAGCTTGTCAAGGGGAGTGTTGTGAATGCCAATCTTTATTCCCTCTTTATTGATTACCCCAAACTCTAAACATCTGGAGGTAAATGGCACTGAGAGAGATGAACTGAATCATGGGATTAGTACCTTCAACGACTGAATCACTATCAATTACTTCAATAGCATAATTCAAGTGTACCGCATAAAAGCTACAGTACCTTGGTCTCAGCCAGGATTAATATTGCAATTTAACGTGACAATGGAAGCATGGGAATGATATGGACGCCGTCCAACTCTTTCGCATTGATGTCATAAAGCTAATGCCGTTATCTAAATACGAATGTATTTAATTCCTAATTTAGCTTTTGTTTGTAAAATGAAAAGGCTCAACGCATTAGGCACGTGTTTTAAAAGGTAATGGATTCTGTGAGTAAAACAACCTTATTTATTCACTGAGACGCAAAACCTCCTAATTTGCTCTTTGTTTTTATTTCCTAGAGCAGGCACTGAAGTGCAAACAGCTTACTGGGAAGCTGTTTACTGCTGTATATGACAAAGGACACGTGTGTGTGTGTGTGTGTGCGCGCGTGCACACGTGTGTGTGTGCACGTGTGTGCACATCTACATATATGCATGTATGCCTGTGTGTGTGTGTGTGTGTGTGTGTGTTATTGGGACAGGCCGTCTCTTCCAGCTCCACAGGCAAGGTCTTGTGTTGTAATGTAAGCGTAATAATTATCAAACAGCATCGTGGGCGCGGGGCGCGGGCTTTAACAGGGGGAGAGCATGTTTGATGTGTAGAATAGTGCATCCATACAGGGTGACTAAATCGCACGGTTCATGGATCACATTAGTATTGCTCTGCGGCCGCACGCACACTAAAGGTGATTTCCATTTAGACACACATTTCCACGTGAAGATAAATATGACTTGAATCGTAATTTCCCCGAAGTAAATATAATACAAATACAACATAATACAGTGTCAGGCCAAGCAGGCTAATAGATTACTAGCATGTTTTTCATTTGTATGGTAAGTGGTGAACCTTGGTGGTGGTCTGGTGAGTAACAAATTGAATGTTTAATCCATCTCAGTGCGGATTGAGGGTATCAGAAAGGCCGGTAGTCATATGGGTTCTCCTGTGACTGGTTGGATATTTTCCCTCTTTAGGGGTTTGAGGAATGTTGTTGGCTTAGCGAGAGGTGCAAAGTGGTAGATAAATGCAATTTCTTATCTTTTCTAAAGGCATCTGTTATTTTTCAAATAGGTATTTGGACTCGACATGCAGCATGCCCAGGCTTTCTATAGCTATATTTTGCACTTCCTGTTTGCCACCTACACAATAAGTCTTTGTCTTTCAGGTTTGCTATTTATGCAATTTATTTGAATACAAGCTCAGGAAATGTTATGGTGCAATGTTATATTATAAACAAAGCTATTGCTGCTTAATATATGAATAAGTAAATTATTTCTCTCACCTCAGGAGTTGTTCTGACAGCATTCCCTTGGTATGTTAAGAGGTTATTATTGAGAAAGCATGACAAATTTGCTAAAGATGTGCATCCTTAATGTTACCAAACATTCTCTGAGTACATATTTAATTGTTGAATAAATGTTTGCTTTAGCATTTTGGAGAAGGTAGATTAGCTTCAACCTCTTAGCATCTTGTATAAAGTATGACAAATTGATATTTTTATATAGCTTAATCTGTTTACTATGATGTTTATGCGAGGAATTATTACAAACTAATTAAAGAAATCACTTTGATATAATTAGTCAGATTTCAGGAAGCTCATTAGTAGTAATTTGCATGAAAAATAAGCCCTGTAGTGGTGCTTAGACGCAGCCATTCGATCTGTGTTTTATCTGGTTACACATCAACCCCCATTGTTTGTTGTTTGAGGCTGTCTGAAGTGGCCCAAAATATTTTCAGTCATTGCCCTGCGAAGCGGTGGGGTGTCTTTCAACAAATTCCTCCCCTAAAGCAAGTCAACCTGTACGTGGAAGCAGACACACACGCTCCTGTGTACACAAGGCAGGAGGAGTGAGCGGCAAAACACTGTCTATTTATCTGTCAGGTTCCTGACAAAGAATTGAGCTGACAAGTAAGGGTTTCCCTCAGCGGAGCAGGGGGGCTTTATTCACCGTACTTACATGCCCAGTCTATGCCCAGAGACTCATGTTATTTGCAAATCACACTCTTTGAAAACTCACAAACGGGGCGAGACATGCCACGCTATGGGTTTGTCAGCTGCCTTCACAACAGCTAGCTATATCGCTAACAGTGTGCGGTTCGCTAAGGAAGCAGCTTTCTCTTAGCATTTGCCTTGCTGTCACTTTTTCCAACATACACGATCTGTGTCTTCATGCTTGGGGTCTCTCCTCCCTCAGAGAGTTGCCATCTTCCCTTTGGACTGACAAATAATATGCCCACACTCGCACAGAAGTAAAAAAAAAAAAAAAAAGACATCTTGGAAATATATCACAGCGAATGTAATTTTATGACAACTCAACGCAAATAAATTAAAACTATTTATTATATTATTAATAGCAACAATTAAGAGCTATTATAAACCTAATATTTTCTCGGTATCTTTAAATTCCCCAACCTTAGCCTGGAGGGTTTTAAAATGCAGGTAGGAAAACAGGGCCTGTTTATTCTCTATACCTTTTTCCCACCACAGACGAAATCCTCTCCTAAACATCCGGACAGAGAGGCACTTGTGTGGCGCTGATGTCACAGAACTACCTGGCCTCCCTCTCACAAAGGCTAAGGTATCATTAGCTAGGCTCACACAATGGCCATTCAACCAAGCCGCTGCACTCCTCAGGACCGAGGAACAATGTTATTTTTTGTCTCAGAATTATAAAGACAGAGTTTTGCAGGAAACCTGACAGACAAAACCCTTTAGAGGTGAATGCTCGAGGCGGCTTTTGGGTTTAATCTTTTCCCATTAGCATTTTGCTTTTTTTCCTCCCCCCTGCTCCCACACAAAGACCATATTTACAGGGTCAAAAGTAAAGGCTCAGGGTCTCAAGAGGCTGCTTTTTCTGTAGGCCTATCCTATGTATTGATATCACTTTATTATAAATTATTTCATTTAAAATATATATACTACTAAACCAATAAGCAAGAGAAGGTATATGAGAATGTAAAAAAAACAAAAACGGAATAACATAATTTTCATCCCATTTACAGAATTACAGAAATTAAAGCCTAAAAAAATCAAATAAAATGTGCAAGTATTATTAAGCTCTAATACACGGGTTTATACAATATGATATTGATATTGTCAACAATATAACAGCTGTGGGTTCATATGGGCTACCTTTGTGTGGTGTTATGGGAACATGTTTGTGTGCGTGTGTGTGTGTGTGTGTGTCCACTAATGCGGGTGCGTGTGCGCACATTCACTTATCTGTGTGTGTGTGTGTGTGTGTGTGTGTGTGTGACTCCATGTGTGTGATTCATTCCAGGGCAGTTTTAGTCCTTATAAAATATTCATTTTGGTTGTGCAGGGCCCTGTAATTGCCATCTCTCACCCTGAATTATTTATACCTCGCACAGACTGACAAAGCTTTGCCATACGGCCCCAGATGAATCAGAAAGCAGCCATCTCTGCTGCCAACAGCACTGGGCTTTCACACAAATATGGCAGCCACGTCTCTCTGCCTGGCCTCTCTTAATTTGACATTTTCTTTTTCCCCCTGTCTTTGTCCTAGGTGCACAGAAAGGTTACCTGTTAGCTTTAAGCACCGACCTGCTCTCTGTCTTTCTCTGTCTCTGTCTCTGTCCTCCCTCTGTGCTTACATGACAGCCCACATACAGTATCTCAGTATTTGTATTTATTTATTTATGTTTTTTTAATTACATTTTTTTGAGAGGGGAGCGTTAATGTGTTTATGACGACTGACCAGTCCTGACAGCCACTTTGGACGCATGTATTATACATTAGTAATAATATGATGTAGAACACGGGCACAGCATGTGTCCACGCATGGACACACAACAAACCAATGGCTCCCAATGTGTAGGTACACACAAGCCTCAAGTACTGTATGCATGGTGTAGACACACACACACACACACACACACACACACACACACAACCACACACAGGTAGGCATATAGCTACAAGCCACATGCACGTATGCACAAACACACACACACACACACGGATAAACCGCGCGCACACACACACACACGCACACACACACACCCCCCACCAGCCTTTCACGATCCAACCCGCCTGTCAGTAAATGGTCAAAGCCCCCCTGCTGGCCTGCCCTGTACAGCTGCGTTCCTTTACGTCTGCCCGGGCCTGATCACTCCAAGGTGCCAGAGGGGCAGGCAGGGGAGAAGCACGCAGCGCCGGCTGTATGGCTCTCATTGTGGGCCGGCTCCGGGGCCTAGCAGGCACCCCACACCGCCCAACACCCTAAATACATACTATTCACCAGGGCCAGCTCCTCCAACACATGCTGATCTTCCATCTCGCTAGTGCAGGGAGGTGCTGACTGGTATTTCCTCAAGGCCCCGAGCTCCAATGCTAACCAGCAATCAAAGTGCCCTATCGCCCCCCCCCCTCCCCCCCCCCCACCCTCTGCAAAAATAACCAGGACATATCATTCCTCCAGCCAGCTGGTAAGCAGAATAAACACACTCTCACCGACTGTATTGTGGATCGGCGCGATATATTTCCTCTGCAATGTCAGCGACCTCGTCAATGCCGTCGCTGAGCCTGCCGCTGTCATTATCAATAATCATTACGCTATTTGTGCAGTGCCGGTAATGATTCAGTAATATTTATGAATCCAAGCTGGGATGCACTGTAAATGACACCCAGCTCTACAGTGGCAATCTCTATTTGTTTCACATTTACACACTGGGCCACAGTATACCGCATAACATAGAATTATTTATGGTGTGTGTCTTATTATATTGTGTTCAAAGAATAAAACCCCAAAACTAAGCCTGTGTACAGAGTAAAAACAAAGAGCAACGTGCAACAGTACACTGCCTCAGCAGTATGTCGATGTGGGGGGACGGGAGAGAGGCGGGGGGGGGGGGGGGGGGGGGGGTGCCCGGCGGAGGGGGGGGGTAGTGGACCCGGACGAACACCAGGAACCGGGTCGGGTGGGGGGGGG
>JAOEHI010000007.1:2394336-2407905 GCA_025447815.1 Percopsis transmontana | reverse complement strand
GGGGGTGGTGAAGCACGCCGTATGTGTGGCGGGGCTCGAGCTAAAAGCTGCACACAGCACACAACACACAGCCCCTGGTCCACCGTTAGCTAGTGATGGATAGCAAGCGGGAGCACTGAGTCTTCGTCTAATCCGTTCCAGTAAACCTGAGCTGAGGCACAAAGTGTGTCGGAGAGAGAGGCAGGGCCGCGAGTGGGTTTTGACGCCAAGCCATTTGTGAAGACGAGCGGTTCTCTTAAGTAAGAAGCTAACAGTGAGAAAGAGAGAGAGAGAGAGAGAGAGAGAGAGAGAGAGAGAGAGAGAGAGGGTAAAAGGAGAATGAGTGCAGGGATTGAGCGTGAGAGACAGGAATACACAGACACCCGGTAAGAGAGAGGAGGAGGAGGAGGAGAAGGAAGAGCTACCATAATGAGTCCTGTAGCCATGGAGTAAATGAAGAGGGATTGACAGAGTGGGGGATCCTCAAGTGAAATAATGTCAATGCCACTCTGCCCATTAGAGAGGATGGGGGGATGGCGGAGGAGAGGGTAAAGAGGGATAAATGGAGGGACACAAGACACAAGTACATCTGAGGGTGGAGTGGAAGCACATTAATAATTTGTGACACTCTCTGCCACACATACACCTCCAAAGAAAATATGAAATATGAAACAATGAAATTGACCAGCAATGGCAGCTGCAAAAGCTGCACAAAAATCTAAAATAAAAAAAAAGAAATATTCTGAAACGACCCAATATATTCTTGGAGGCATGTTGGTGGCATATTTGATGTTGGACAATAATAGCGGTGGTGACATCTGCTTCCCTGCCCTCCGAGGAGATGGCTTGTAAGTGGAAAGGGTTAATTTCCCAAACCCAATAAGGTTGGATAGTAAGGCACTTGTTCGGTGATAAAGAAGTGATAGGATCTGCGGGTCTGGTCCCTGGGCGCTTGTACAGGGGCAGAGCAAATATTGTTAATGTGTGCTGTGGTTTACTTCGGCTAAGGCGAGAAAAACAGCTCTGCCTGACGAGAGAGGACAGCGGGCGGGTCCGGGACGCGACGTGGCTCGACGCTGGAACCTCCCAGGGACGTAACGGGAAGATATATCCAGCCCACTCGCTTGCATAAACAAGTGCTGAGAAAGATTAAGATCTATAAGTCACTCTATTTCTAGTTTTACCTGCTCGGGCCTTGTCACGACGGGGATCTGAATGTAGTTCAGTGGAGTGCCTAATAACTGGAACAGTAGGCAGGAGGCTTGACATTAAGACCCCGGCGTTTTGGAAATCCAATACGCTATTGACCCGTGTACTACTATCTCAGCAAGGAGATCTGGTGTCAGCAGATTGTAGTCTGGTGTTGGGAGCCATTTCTTACAGGGCTCTCGTAACAGGGGCCCATTGAGTCTGGAGGCAGCTGGGGTCTGATGGGTTGGAGCTGGGTGGGTGATCGATACTCACAGCCCTGCAACGGATGACCTCACTGTCATGGCTGCCGGCTGTGGACACTGCATGCTAGTCATTAGTGCCGGGGCACCAATCAGGAGCTTAGGCTTGTCAATACCTGACTCTTACGGATACTATAGCCATCTGTCAGTGTATTGTGTAACGTCCCCAAATAAATGTAGGGCTGCTTGCTGTGCAATTACAACAAGGTGTGCTAATGGGGAGAAAAAAACATCTTCCAAGACAGAACATTTGAGAATAAAATTTTCTTCCAGATTCTTGCTATTAGAAAAAAAGGAGGAATGGTAACGACCATTTTGACGGCTTCTTAATAATACAACATTATCCTTATTTAACCTTCAGTCACATCAAAGGCAGGGACATTGATGCATGAGTGACATCAACCCGCCAATTAAGTTAGCCACTTAAAACAGGGAAGCCTTTCCTCACCTTGTCTGTTTGTTTTTCCCTTCCCTTCTTTTTTTCCCAGCCCGATCTCCTGTTTGATGACTGGAGAGGGTGAGCTAGAATTAGTCCGACGGGTCTCTCTTTGAGTGTCAGCCTAAAATGATCAGAGTAAAGATAAGAGGGTCTAGCAGCCCTCAAATCAGTCAAAGTGCCAAAGTCGGCCTTTTTCTCCTCAATTACCGGGTCTGTGAAGCCAGAGAGTGGAGGGCTCAGAGTCGGCTGCATTACTAAAGAGACAATCTATTTCCCCTTTGACCAGGGGGAGAGAAATCATTATGGCATGATTAGTGGCCTCGGCAGTAGCGAGCACGGAGGTACGTTGCTACAGCAGAGTCGTATTAATTGCGTTTGTCCTATAGGCGTGAGCGGGGATTGTTTTAGCGTTGATTTGTGGAGCATAGCTGTCGGGGATAAAAGCCGATGTCAGGTCTTAGTTATACTGGCAGGTTTCAGCTTCCCCCGGCTGCTCTGTAAGTCTATCTCTATATGCCTGTCTCCGTCTTTGTCTTTCTTCACACTTCATAGTTTTCCTCCACGCCTCCCTCTATCCCGGCCCCCATCCCTCCGATGAACTACACCCCCCCCCTCCCCCTCCACCCCCACTCCCTCTTCCTCCCTCCTCCAACTGATAGCTGCCTTGGCCGATTATTTCATCCAGTGAGGTCCACTGAGAGCCTCCTCTCCCGGCTTTGGAAGAGCTTTAATTAGCCATGTTAATATCCCCTTCATTGGCCTTAATATCACTCAACACCTTCCTCCATCTCCGCGGCCACCAGGGTCCCCCTGTCCTGTCAGAACAGCTGATTATTGAGAAGGATAGCTTTAATCAAACCTAATTGCAGTTCATTCTTTCCCTCTATCCCCCTTTGCCCTCCATTGCCAACATCTAATGGCAGCGACGACTTGATATCCCATTAAAAAACAATTAAACAACCTCCTTTTGTCTCCTTGCGTGCCAAAACACCAGCACAAACTTCTGTAGATATTTAAGAAGTAAAAGAGAGAGAGAGGGGCCTTGTCTTAATTGCTCTCCTTTTCACCAAGGACCAATTTGCACCGTGCTCGTGGAGAATCTTAACCAACTCTAATGTAATGGATGCTATGCGCTAGCACTGCCACTGCTGTGGACGATGAAAATTAAGCTTATCTTTTTAGCGGGGGGAAATTGTGCTTAATTGCCTTCATAACAGTAAACATAAAGGAGCTGGTTTATGGCAGCGTGGGCACTCAATTTCATCTGTTTTATTATTTCTTAACTTTTGGTTCAACATAATAAAAACAGTACACGAGGCATTAAAGTAACTGAAAAGGAGGAGAGTTACTCTGTATGCAATGCCGTTCTTTTATGATGTCAATGCATTTCCTGGGAAATGTAGTCTATCTCATTCCTAACATAAATTGTCTTGCATAGTGTGATGCTAGTACACAAAAACAACACACACACACACATACAGTCTATGGACATGGGCGCTCAGTCACGCTCTCTTTCTGACACATACACAAACACAAGCGCACACTCACACACACACTGCCCCTTACCCAATCTGTATGAGAGGCGACAGACAAATAAAAGTCGTATTTCAGGCCTGGTTTCCGCAGATGTCTGCTGCTCTACATTACGACTCTTTGGGGAAATAAAAACAGGGTCAAGGAATTAGAGTACATAATGGTCATTTTGATGATCAGCCAACAGATGCAACCCGAAAACACACAGAACACAATCAAGCGAAATGCACTAATGACAAGTTAGGTTTTTTATGGCTTCGCCACACAGCGACGGGCAATCAGCATTCTGGCGTGGGTTAAAAGACCTCTTATTGATGTCCGAGCCAAAGCTCCTCGGATGTGGAGGGAAAATATTTTCTCACCTCAATCCTCTCTCCTGGGCCCTCAGCGGAGCACGAACTATTGGAGTCTATCGGAGAACACTCCTAAATGACCAGAGCACGTGTTAATGTGGCCAGGGTTAGGGGATGGGGGTCATTCCGGACTCTTGATTTATGGCCTGGCTAGCATCCCACCGAGCCAACGAGAAGTGTTGTGAAAGCGCCGTTGCAGGCAAGCCACTGTATTCAGCTGGATAAAATGGCCACGCAGTCTATGGTGCAATCTATGGTAATCCAATAAGCGGCTGCGATACTATGACCCAAATCACTATTACAATGGAAACCGCAGTATTGCACACATAGTAGTCCTAGTGACGGGTGATGAAAAATACACATCAGTGCTCAGGGTTTACAAAGCATCGGAGAAAGCAAGGGAACAATCAGTCATGATTCTGTGGGGATGTTTTGCCCAAAACAAACGAAAAAAGCCAGTCAATTGCATTGTTTGTGTGGTTGTATTTGACAGTAGGCGACCACACAGACATCTTTTCCCACCGTTCCCGTTAATCATCTTTCATTGTGGCTCTCAAAACAATCAACCTACAGTATATTTAAAATACAGTGAGCTATAGCCGGCTACGTCAGGGTCGTCAATAAAATCCATGTGATTTTATTGAAAGGGCCGAGAGGGAAGAGAGGCGTTGCACAAACTAACCAACCCCAGATCTCAGTCAGACGTGACATTTGTTCAGAGACGATTAGCCAGGTTGTAATTTGTGGCATAATTGCCTCACCCACCCACCAGTGTGTGCATGGGTGCGTGTGTGTGTGTGTGTGTGGCGTGCGGGGGTCCCTGGAGTGCCCGCCTAATTGCCTGACAGGACTATAAGTTTTGTGGCGCGCTCTCACCTTGTTAGGTCCTTTATCCCTGATGCTCTTCAAACAAGACCTGGTCACAGGTGGGCCTCATTTGCTTCCCTATCGAACAGGAGAACTTTAATTGCGCAGGGGGTGTCTTGGGATTAAAGAGGTGGGTGGAATATCAAGTGACTTCCTGTATGTTAACGGCAGATGGGTGTTGGGAAAGACCCAGGTGTAAGTAAGGTGAGGGGATGGGGTGACAGGGAGAACGCTCCCACTGTTTCTTTGGTAAGAAAGTAAAAAACGGTTGAATGAAAAAGGTGTTTGCTCGGTTTGCTGTCAGCGAGCTGGGAAAGTGGTGGCTTGTTTCAAGGTGGTCGACTGAATGAAGCGAATGGCTCCTGTGACAATATCTGAATAATATTTCGTTATATAGTTTTACTGTTTGACTTTGGAGTTACTAATGATTTGTCTTGTTTTGTTTTGGGCTCTCTTTCAGATTCTTCTTAAAGTTCTTCCTCAAGTGTAATCAGAACTGTCTGAAGAATGCAGGCAACCCGCGAGACATGCGCAGATTCCAGGTGAATAAATAGAAAATAAAATTCTACATTTCACTTTTTTGCCATCATTTTCTTTTTATAATTTCTTGCTCCCATACACACACACACACACACAAACATTCACACAGATAAATATATGCACATACTGTACAATTACAAACATGTGTGGCCAAAGAAAAACACTTTTACAAGCAGTCACACATATGAACACAATTCTCAGCCAAAATAGTGAAAGAGCGAGACGGAGAAAGAGTGAGAGAGAGAGAGAGAGGGGGGGATTTTGTGTCCTCTGCTGTGTGGAACACATGTACAGAATATTTATAAGGAAATACCATCTGACACAAATAAGGATATAGGATTTAAGAGGCACTATCAATTGTGTTCATGACAGTTTTCTGAGTCTGAGCACAGAGGGGAAGAGCAGCCCACCACATGTAACAACAGCCTTAAGTCAGGCTCTGTCTGACACACACAGTCTAACAATATCTTTTTTACTGTCTCCTACACACATAAACACACATTTTACTGTTTAGAGCAAATAACTAGCTAAATAAACAAATAAATGAATGTATACATAACCAAAAATTCCAATCTCACATCAAAATACAAAGTACATTGACCTTCAATGTAATGTGACTTTCCCTTTGCATTCATCTATCTATCGATGTATCTATATATAATTTATATATATATATATATATATATATATATATGCATGTATGTATTTATGTATCCATTCATCTATATATCTATCGATCTACTGTATCTATCTATCTATCCTTCCATTCATCTATATATCTATCCCTTCCACCCATGATCTTTTTGCCAGAAGCAGGCCAGTAGGTCAAGGTGACACAGTGAGATTGTTGTGCAGTTTGTACTATCTGTGGCGCGGCAGGAGGGCGTCCATCACTTGCCAAGCGCGCTCTGTGATAGACACGCGAGCTGGCATCCTCCAGGAGCAAGCCCAGACATGAAACAGACAAGACAGGTTGTCCCTGCCTGATGTCACCACGAACACACCTCCCTCGCCTCTCCAGCTCTCCCCCTCGGGGAGAATCTGGCCTGATGCATGACAGCCACCGACCCCCTCCCCCCTCCTCCTCCCGCCCCACACACATGCACACACATTCGTATTTGTAAGTCTAACAGCGATGCCGCGGTCACTTGTACGTAGGACGTTGAAGTGAACCACCACTTCTAAATGCATACACAACTTTACTACGATAACTACGATGCAGTAAATGCAGACCACATTTTGTTTTATTGTGGCCTTTGGCCATCAGCGCTTGTCTTCCAACCATTGGCCATTTTCCCCCCCAAATACATTTCCCAGATGCTCGGCTCTAGGTGTTTCTCTGGCCAAGGTTGTGTATTCTGCATGCCTTCCACTCCACTTATTACCCCCCAAAACCAGCTGGAGGCCAAAAAGGGCCCAATCCATCATCCTCAGTTTGGCCCAGCTCTGAACCTGCTCACAAGAATGGAGCTCTTTCACCTCCCCTGCTCCCCCCTCCCCACATCTACCTCCCCCCAACCCCCCACCCTCCCCAAGCAACCTACAAAAGCCCCCCCCCCACCCCAACCCCTAAATTCCATGGCTACACCGAGGTCACTTACCGGCGAAGCATACCTGAGTGGGGCTCTCTGTTTCCGGCTCAGAAACACTTTGGCCATTCACATGTGGCCTAGTGTTTGCAGATGGTAGCCAAAAACACAACAAAAATAAGCTTGGAACATGATACTAGTAAAATGTTTGTCATGTGACGGGACAGGGTATGGTTCACTTGCTAATGACTCCAGTAATATTTTAAAAGAGGACCTTTCAGCCACGAAGAGAGGGACAAGCTGATCAATAATGCTGAGCTTCGGTTGCGATGACAGTTGGTGGGGAGAAAGACAGAGAAAATGGTGTCACGGAGATTGAAAAGTCAATTAGCTGTAAAAAAGCAGGAAACCAAATGTAACAACACAATAGCAGCGATGCAGAGTTGCTGTTATGTGATACGTTCAAAGGTTGAATGGTTTTACAATTGTATTCAGTACTGTATATTAGAATAATGTTTCAATTTACAATTTGCAATGTTTTCCAACTGTATTCAACACATTAGCATACACGTTTCACAACTGTATTCAAAACATTAGCATACAAGCATGCTAAAATATGCGCTAAAAAATGGTGAAATAGTATTATCGCAGACCGCTGTCTTTTTACGTGTCCCGCTATATAACATGTTTCTCGTTCAATCTTTCTGCAGGTTGTCGTATCGACGACCGTCAATGTGGACGGCCATGTGCTGGCCGTCTCTGACAACATGTTCGTACACAACAACTCCAAGCACGGGCGAAGGGCTCGCAGACTCGACCCTTCAGAAGGTACGCCTCCTTATCTGGAGAATGGTAGGCACAATTTTACATCTTATAATTTGCTACGCTACTTTTTCACTTCTTTTTTTCCCACCTCTAAACTTCTCATTCTCCCATCCGTAGTCTTAGTTGGTCCTATAGTTCCTTGAAATTCTTTATTTATCCATTACTTTCATTACACTTTTAAGTTGCTTTTTGGCTATTTCATAAATATTCTTGTGAGTTGACTGGAAATAGTATGCAATACTCAGTGTATTTATCATTCTGACATCACTAATGGCGATGACAGTACTCCACTTATCCACGATTTTGAAATAATGCGATACTATTTCCAATCCTCTGTTGCTAATTGCACCTACGTTTGTCCTAAAAACCTTCATGAAACATGATCAAATTGCTTAAGAATTTGGCTGTGAGGTCAATTTCCTGTCATTGGGCTCTGCAGATTTAGCTGTGAGAGAGCAGAAAAACAGGGGGTGGGGTTAGTGTGTGCTGTGAGTTCATGTGTGTGTGTGGGGGGGAGGGGGGGGGGGGGACTATGAGAAAAACAGAACTTACTGTTTTTCTTCCAACTGATTCCATATGATAGACTGATTGCCTGCTAGGCCTGAGCACAGAGACGCGAAGGACCACCAAACCATGGGAAATCCAAAAAGTAAAATGCACTAAACATAACCTTGTGACCCTCGTGGCCTCTGCTCACAGATGGGAGCACACACAGCTGAAAGATTATACAGAGAACGCAGAGAACTGAGTAGGGGCCAATTGTGCAAATTGCTTATCTTCAGATTTCAAGAGCCAATTATAGCTGGGCAAACAGTTTATATACACCATGACTGAATGACTGAAACAACCTTCTCTACACATTAATGGGCATTAATGGTTCTACCACCAAAAGCAAATGTAATATTTAATACAACAACAGCTAATAAAGTAAAAAAAAAAAAACTACTAGACTAGACAATTAATATATCTCAGTGCACTGTAGTCCTAGTGGGGGAAAAAAGCTAATCTATTTGTTTTTGTCTTTATTAATGACTCCTCTACTGGAGAACAAAATCAAATAATTAAAGTCCTGCCCCGAGCACCAAAGTCATTATGTTCGCTGACGTTCTGTTTGTGTGTCTCACGTTTATGACACGATAGGTGTGGATCGCCTAGCAACCGGTTTCTTAATGAGGAGAGCAATTAAAGAGGTTGAGCCCTCGCCTCCATGTTTCTCCAGTCCCGTGGGACCCCCTGTGTTGTATTTGTGTGTGTGTGTGTGTGTGTGTGTGTGTTCTTTACAGCCCCCCCAACCCATCCTTTCTTCTCCTCTTCACTACACTCTTCAAAGCAGCAGAGTGACGCCTCCTAAGCAAAGAAAAAAAGCGATTGTCAACCGCCCAGTTGAACATGTCTTTGTCTAATAACTTTAATATACCTTCACTTAACTCAGCCCCGCATGCTCCGCTAAGTTTGACTCCTGCAGCTCTGCCCCCCCCAGCGCCACAACAAACAAATCTCAAATGCATCGACGGCGCTAGCTGGGGTGAGACATGTCCGCTATGTTTGAGTCACCTTTGACAGGCGCTCGCGGAGAACAGGATACTCCGCTCGTAAAATGTAATGCCATCCATGTCCTCCATAGTGCCCTGACAACAGGCAGGCAGGCAGGCAGGCAGGAAAGCAGGCAGGCAGGCAGGCAGGCAGGCAGGCAGTGTGCTTTAAATTAGCAACACATTCTTCCTCAGAGGTTCACTGGGCGAGAAGCCTCAGATATGTGGCTGGCTGGCTGTGTGGCTGAAGCCGAAAGGCATCCCTCCTCTCAGTTCACCCTAGCGCTTCTTCCTACCTCGTGTTGATCAAGGGGTGCTGCCCCCTGTTGGCCTTGAGCAGGGATAGACCGGAGGGGGATGACAGACTGAATCTCACCATGTGGCATTTGTGTTCGTGTTTGTGCGTACTGTCACACAACAAGCATATTATGCATTCAGACACAAGGGTGCTTTGCGGCCGCCTGTCACTCAAACATGTATAGATTCAGACTCAAAGGTGCATAAACATGCTCGTAAATAGCCTCGTCTTTCAGACAGCATCAGCCCCCACGCACTCCTTAACACACACACAAACACACGCGCCCGCGCGCGCGCTACGTTCCTTAGCTATGTTCCGCCATTATAGAGCCCCAGACAATATAGAGTCTCAGCACAGAGCCTGCAGCTCCCGCCTCATTTGCATGCCAAGTGGCTGTAATGCTGTTAGGGTTTATGCAATAAAGACAAGTGAATCCAGACTGCCGGGCCTAAGAGGGAAAAGGAGGGGAGGAAAGAAGGGGGGAAAAGAGAGGAGAAAGGCAGGGAGAGAAAGAGAGAGAGAGCGAGAGAGTCAAAGGGAACAGATGGCCCAGGGAGAGGTAAAAGGTATAATCCCATCAGCTGCACTATCAGCCGACCATCTGGACATCCCACCGCACAATTACAACACATTTCAGCAGGCAGAACAAAGGACGGCTTCTCGGGGCCACATCAGACCTGTTTGAGTGTCTCTCTCTCTCTCGCCACTAAAGCTGGGGCCGCCTCCTCTCAGATCCCGATCGGTTCTGACCACCTTTCACTGATAGCCGTAACCGGGGGAAGAAAACACGGCGACAGATCGCTGATCGCAGACCAGCTGCCCAGGGCTGTTTCACAACACAGTGGCACTTAGAAAAGAAAAAAAAGAAACGAACTACAAACAAACAATTGGGATGGCGTAAATTATACCTACTGCGGCGCAAAGTTTGTCACTTGGTGACGACACACACACACACAAACGTATATACATACAAGCGGGCCCGTTCCTGCAATCCCCATTCGCCATCTCTCTGTGATGCTTATCATCTGCTGAGGGGGCATTGTGCGTGTCTATCATCAGATCGCCTGCGCTGACTGTGTAATCTGCTTCGCCACGGTCCCCATTCAGCACATGCTGCCCTCTCCGCCTGTGCATTGAGACATATGCAAATTTTTCAGGCAGAAGGGTGGACGGCTTAGAGCCTCCGTCGTTGCCTCTCCATGGGTCCTTCTGTGTGTGTGTGTGTGTGTGTGTGTGTGAGGGAGGGGGGGGGGGGGCTTTGGGATTTCCGAGGTGGCGTGTCTGTGTGTGTGTGTGTGTGTGTGTGTGTTGTGGCTGTCGTAGTTTTCAGGCTGCAGCTGCCCCCCAACAGTCGGCGGCGTCACCATCAGGTCCCCTTTTCCCTCCCTCCAACCCCCCCACCCCCCCGAGCCCCCATCCCTAAAGTCAATTTGTTTACAGTAATTTTGAAGGGTGAATTATTTGCCGTAATCGTCCGCACTGATGAAGGTCAGGCCCTCAGAGGGAGCCCCGCATGCCCACGGAGGGTTGGTCCTCTTTCAGACGCCGCGCTTCGCAATTAAGGAAAGCAAATGTCACTCCTCCAGGCCGCACAAATGAAAATCTGTACGGGGTGATTAGCATGAAGTCAACAGCGCCTGTTAAAGTCAGATTCCCTGTAGTACCGGCGTGTGTGCGTGCACTTTATGGGCAGGGAGAGAGAGCAAACATGACCCGAACAGACCCAACAGCAAGGCAAACAATGGGCGACGTCTTGTCAGAGGTGATCCATACAACAATGGCTGCCTGTGATTTACTTACTGGATGGGAGGGATAATAGAGGTTCAGAACTGCGCTCGTAAAGAACGGGAAGTTGGTGAAAGAGCCAGCGCACATTTTGATATGCAGGGGGTGAAAATAAAACATACATAATTCCTAGTGTGTTCAAATATATTGATGGAAATAGATTAAATTTCATATTGCTATTTTATGGCTAGCTGTCGCGCTATTTCTGTTGTAAACATGTTGTTGTGCTGAGCGCCATATTAAGGTAATGCATCAAATGACAGTGAATGTGAGGCCCCAGATCACTCAAATTAGATTATAATAACAACCCAGACTGCTGATGAATGGCATAGCTATGTGGCAGGAGTCATGCCAGATGAAAAGCATTGTAATAAACAATATGAAATGGATTGAATCGATCACAAAAAGAAGCGGAAAAAATCAAATCTAAATAATTCATGAGCGCATTTCATATTGTGAAACCTAAAACTCCAGTGTGGCTGCATTCGCGTCGTATCTGCAGAACTACGATAATGAAATAACATGAACCAGCAAAGCTTTCGCCTGTCATTTTCACTTTAACAGGCTTTATTCTTGATTCATTTAAGATGTGTTCAACTTTGAAATTTTTACTGTACATGCGAGCGCACGCTTAATCAATTCTGATAGCTACATTTGCCCTGACACATAATTTTCTCCATCAAATCATTTTCCTGGCGAGCCCAGCATTTAGCCTTTGTGAAGTGGACCATTTGAAGGGTCTGCTTAACTACACCACTCCACTGCGCTGATAAATGATTTGGATTCTCGTGCCTTAAAGGACAAATCCATCATTCTTTTTTCCAGGGGTAATTTCCATGATATGGAAGGCTGCATGTACAGGTGACGCTGTGATACGTCTGTGTGGCAAGAGAAATGGGCCTGAATGCGAGAGCGTAGGTGCTGAATTTGCTCTTCTCTTTGTCTTGGATAAGCAGCCACCCCGTGCATCAAGGCTATCAGCCCCAGTGAGGGATGGACTACAGGCGGAGCCACTGTCATCATCATAGGGGACAACTTCTTCGACGGCCTGCAAGTCGTGTTTGGGACCATGCTAGTATGGAGTGAGGTAAGGGGACATAAAATAGTGTATATGGATTTAACACCAGAAAGGACAAATGACTTATCCGCTGGCCAGCAGAAACCGCTATGCTTTCCATGACCTAAATACAGCATGTATACATCAAGGGAATCGTGATGATACAAGATCTTCTTTTTTACACAGTCCCTTAAACCTTACAAAACAACTTCAGCTAAGGTTTCAGGAATGGAATATTTCAGTGAAACAAGCCAGAACCAGTAACCTCTGCTATTGGGGGGGGAACTCATTTTTTTCACCCCTGTTCCCACGTGCGATCCAGCTGATAACTCCCCACGCCATCCGCGTCCAGACCCCACCGAGGCACATCCCCGGCGTTGTGGAAGTCACGCTGTCCTACAAGTCTAAGCAGTTCTGCAAAGGAGCCCCTGGGAGATTTGTCTACACTGGTGAGTGTAAAATCCTTCCCCTGCCTCCCTCAGTCACTCCTCTGTAGGTTCAGATCTCCCCCCCTCCCTCCCCTCACCCCCTCCTGTCTCTCTGGATAGAGCCCTCAGCCCCGTGTCCGGGCGCTAATAATGAACTAAGCAGGGCCCCTGCTTGCTGGAATGTTAAACGTGTGAGATCTGCACAGTTCGCTAAAAGGTGTTTGGTGGAGGGGCTCCTACAAGTGCAACCCGATCCCCTCCCCTGACCTGCCATTATACAGGGGCGCTGCCAAGCTCTGTTAAACTCAAGCTGTCAGGATAAGTCACTCTGCCAATTCTATTTATCTGCCCCGTTGTGCGATAGACAGTGCTTTCCGTAAATCTGCAGATTCTGTACAAAATGTAGTTTCACCTTTTATGAATGGTTGGAGCGGTGGCACGCTCGTGAGCGGCCCGTGGCAGGGCTACGGGGAGTGTGTGTGTGTGTGTGTGTGTGTGTGAAGCCAGAGCGATGGAGTCAGAGTGCGTGTCACACTCTGAGTGAATGGGGGTCTGATTATCTTGGCTAACAGAAGGAAGTGGAGGTCTTATCTGTCATCATTGGTGAGGAGCCAGGGGTGGCGGGGGGGGTCGCAGCCTGTCTGACCTGGAAGCCTCTGTCTGTTGTAACTCTGATGGGCAGAGTGAAATAAGGGGGAGCGTCAAGGCACTCTCACTCTCGGGGGGGGGGGGGCAGCACCCTCAGGCCTCCAGCACAGCCCTGGCCTTGAGCGCAGCAGAATTGCACAGTGAGAGCTAGGGGGGGGGGGCGCGCCCCCCCCCCCCCCCCCCCCCCCCCCCCCCCCCGGGCGGCGGGGGGGGGGGGGGGGGGGGCGGCGCGCCCGCGCCGCCCCCCGCGGGGGGGCCCCGCCGGCGCGCCCCCCCCCCCCCCCCCATCTAAACAACCCCCGAAG
>JAOEHI010000007.1:2383332-2394236 GCA_025447815.1 Percopsis transmontana | reverse complement strand
GCCCCACCCCCCGAGGCCCCCCACCCACCCCCTGGCCCTCGGCCCCCTTCATTTGAAACCTTTTCCTCCCCCCCCCCCCCCCCCCCCCCCCCCAACCCAGACCCTCTCCTCTCCATCCTGGGGCAGCTGTTTCTCATCAAGCCACTGCTCCCTAAACCACCACCATCGCCGCCCCAGCCCTCCGTCCCCTTCCCCTCCAACCGCGCAGTCTGGCCCGGCTCTCCTGCGTTTAACCTCCCTGGCAGGAGCGGAGCAGAGGCCAACAAGGCACCAGGATAATGAAACAAGAGTGCAGTGTGCTGCGTGAGTGAATGTGTGCGTGTGCGTTGGCCGTGTGTGTGTGTGTGTGTGTGTGTGTGTGTGTGAGTGTACACGCGGTGTTAGTGCGAAACCCTGGGAAGGTGTATAAGTTAAGACATTAATGGCTTCTATAGCACCCCGGTGAAAGTACCAGGTCCCTTAAGAACAGACCCCATTAGTCACACAGGCTAAGCGGATTGGGATGATTACCATCAGGTTTTACTGGGGGAACGTGTCCCCTTCCCTCCATCCTTGTTGACTCTCCCCCCCCCCCCCCTACAGCTCATTCTTCCTCTCCGTCTTCCCTCGGTTCCTTCTCGCTTCCAGTTAGTATAAAGATACAATTACCCCGGGAGGCAACTGTGGTACAATTGATTAGTGCGGTGAATTAAAAGAGAAAGTCACCAATAGACAGGTCCGGCTCCTCCGCTCTGCTATTCCCTGCGTGGCTCACCCTGATTGTACAGGGGTCGACGCCCGAGAGGATGAGACTGTTAGAGAGCTCCAGACACTTAACGCTAGAATTAGCTAGTGCTAATTCCATATGTAAAGTAATTGCTAGTTGATAGGATATTAGCCACCTCTCTCGGACAGTAAAACGTGAACCGGCTGATGAAGCCCATTGAGTGTCGGACACTGGATGTATTTAAGGATGAAACAGCTCATCTGAAACCATATACCTGTTTTCCTCATTTTGTCTTACATCGTTTAGCAGCTAGCTCAACTGCAAGGGCCAGCCAGATAGATTAGAAATGACCTACCATTACAATAGCGTATTGGATGGGCTACAAAGGTCAGGCAGTGACATGGCTACTATCTGAAAGGCACAGGACGATCGAGTGTCATGCTAGCATGCAACATGTGCATATCAAAGGTGTAGTTATCAAAGCCTATACTTCAAGCATGACTTGACAGCCTGCCTTGAAAATAAACGTCTTTTTAAAACCTTTTTTTCATGTTGACTTCTCTTGCCCCTCCACTCTAACAGTGGATATTTTACTCGCTCAATTTAGGAAATTATCACAAATTACTATGAGTCAACAGAGAGGGGACTGCAGTCAATTCTAATGGCAGAGCAACACATCCTCGCTTGGGTTAGTAGCCTGGAACAGCTCCAAAACTCACAATCCATTCTCAGCAACAAAAAATAGCACCCTGTAGTGTACATCAAATAATCCTGTAGCCATTGACTGCATTGAAGGTTTGAAACACTAATGAGTCGCACAGACACACTACATAAAACTTCTGCCGAGTGTAGTTTACAGACTGTTTCAAGGGCTTACATGTGTACTTTAATTGGCACATTTTTTAAAGGAATGACAAGCTAGCTATTTTGCAATGCAGCCTACACCTTTTTTACCTTTTAACAAAGTGTTACCTAGGACCTGGCCTGTCCTCAGACTAATCCATGTATTGGTTATCCATTGGTCAGGACAGCTGGTGTAACCAACTGTCAGCAAGGTTGTAGAAAATCAAAAGGAGAAAGCCCTGCCGATCCTGAGTCAATACTTCAGACTTTATTAGGCATTGCAAAAAATAGAGCTTGTTTGATCAGGCACTTTTTAGCCCCATTTGCAACCTAATTTGTAGTATTGTCACTCTTTCTACTATTAGTTGCAGAACTATATCAAAGTGTAAATCATAAATAAAATATTTAGCCATATAATCTATCAAATTTTAAAAAGCTAATTGCATCAGAGCTTTCTGCTTTTTTATCTTGGCCAGGTTTCCGTGAGCGCCCCTCCTCCTGGGGCGGTGATGCAGACCCTGGGTAATATGGTTCTGCTAGCAGTCCTAACACACTCAGAGACTATTTATCCTAATCAGTGACATCCATATAACCAGGATTGCTTAAAATGAACCCCTTCTGCGCCCCAGAAAACACACATTTACCAGGACCCCATTTGTCATGGGTAAATTGAGGGTCAGTAAACTTCGGCTGTATCCTCTAGTGGGGATCCGGGACATGCATCATAACGTTAGGAGAGAATGATTGGTGAAGGCGAGCTGTCACACATTTGTCAGGGGGAAGGGAACATTATTTGCTAATTTCCCAAGCTGGGCATTGACAGGGTGCTTCGTCTTCAGACCTTTGGTGACCAGCATGGGTTCTTGTCTATTAGTACAAGTCAAGTGTTTTTTTCCCCCCTTCCGCTGCTCTGTAAAGCTGCAGTAACAAGCGGCATTCGTTCGACCTCACAGAATAGAAGCATACTGGGTGAAGGATTTTGGACACCACAGATGCCCCACACAGTGAGTGGCTCTTGCCAGGGCCTTAGCTGAGGCCAGACAGCCTTGAGGGCTGATGGATCGCAAACTTTCCTCGTCAAGGTGACGCTATCGACTCCACTGCACCAAAATCTGACAAAATGGGTATGAGGCAGTCATTCATCAATTTAAGGACAAAGAGGTCATGTGTGCTTCACTCAATACTGGTGGAGATCAAGAAATGTCAGTGTGGTAAGGGATGGAAAAAGAACATGTTAATAGTGCACTAGGCGGGCTCTTTATTGCGTAGGCTCCATCTGCTATAAGTATCACATTGTAACATAACGTTACAAAAAAAAGATCCTTCCTGTTTAGTTTGGATCAGATCTCCACCTTGTAATAATAAGACCTCAGATCCAAAATTAAACACATTTCCGGTACCAGTAATAAAGGGGGAAAAAAGTAGTCTTAAAAAACAAAATGTCCAGTAAACAAACACAGACGTCTTTATCCATGGACATCAGAGAGGGTCCTATGTTGTCCGGGCGGTAAATACTGTATCGGGTCTATGCCTTCTTCTCTCCACCCTACCGTCAAGAACGGCTTTGAAGTTCCGCATTCCGAGGTCGATCAAGATGGAGAGCTTCCTCTTCATTTCCTGTCCTGCAGGGTTGGGTTTGGCTCACCACTGTTCTGGTAACGGGGTGTGGCTTACAGCAAAATATGCTATAATCAAAGGCATTCATTAAAGTATGTAAACAGATTGGCTTTACGGACCTTTAATATACACAGACACTAAGTGCTGCTATAAAAGGTTCAAAAGCCGACGCGTAGGCCTGTATTTGAAATCCTGAAAGTTTCATGCATGGCATCGCAATTGAGTAGAATGTCCCTTTTTGGCCCGGGTGATCTTATACACATTTGTGTTCACTGTACACTATGAACCACTCCATCATGCGAGGATGAAACAGCATTTACAAATCCCATTGCCGCAGCTAAGCGGGTCATAACCAGTTAGCATGTGTCAAAAGCAATATTGTTATCCTAGCCACATCCCCTCCATACCTGTCTGTCTCATTACAGCTCTGATATTTAGCACTACCTGCAGGGAAGTGGAGGAGACAGTCATGGCCCAGTAATATAGGCTCGGATTGAGCTTGCGTAGACTGCGACAAAGTTCCATGGTGGAAGGTCCTTGTGTCCAATTAAAGGGTTGACGTGACGCGTTCTAACTCCCCCACTGTCAGGCGGCTTGTCAGGTAGGCTTTGAGAAGCACACAGTGGCATTATTCCACAGCGTGTTATCAGCCAGTGAACTGTGAAATCCAGCTCCAGGAAATTGATTGAAATAAATACTTTCAGTTGAGCTTCTCTTTTAGCCATTTCACTTCTCTGTGAAATGTATGGAGGGTATCTTTACGGGGAGAAAATATGAATGAATGTAGTGCTGTGTTTTTTTTTTTGTAAGGGTGGTATTCATTGATTTGATTTTAATTGGACACGCTCTTTGTTCCATTGTGTTGTCTGTTTTCTAATGGGTCTTTAAATGGATCATCCTCAAAGAGTCCCAGCATCGGTCCTCCGACGGGCAGAGGCAGAGAGGGGGCCCTTGATAGACAGGGATCCATCCCCTCCCCTGTTGCTCTCCCTCTCCCTCCCGTTCTTGCCCCATTTTCAGTATGTTCCACACCCGACGGGCTTTAAAGGAACTCTCCCCCTCCCCTCCCCCGGCGCATTTTGATTGAAATTCATCGGCGAGTTTATTGAGAAATGAATGAGGGAGCCTGCGCGGTATTGACTTTGAGAGGAAAACACAACTCATCTTGAATGAGGGGGAAAACGCGGCCGTAATTTAGCCGCCATCGATCCACGCCCCGTCCATGTATTGATCTTCATTTTACAATATTAATTTGCGCCTGCAATCAGCTGTGAAGGGAACCCATTTGATTTCAGTTGGCCGGTTAATGTGCGAAAATCTCCCGACGTCCTAAGAGAAGTGGCACACTTACTGTAGATGTCAACCAGGAGGATTGAACAGGTGTCTTCCCCCCTTTCTAATAATCTGACCGATATGAGAGGGACTTTTCAAACTATGGATGTGCCATCTGTAACACTGCTCCCCTTTAACTGTGTTAATTACATTTTATCCATTGCAGCAGCAATATCTGCTGGAGACTGTAACTGTCTAGGTTTTCTCATTTGTATTGGCTCAAAGTTCATGAAATTTCAATGAACATTGATCTGTCTCCATTGATTTATCTTAACTGCAGATCTTTGAAATTGTAATTTCCTGTTCATCTTGAGACTGCTGGAGATGGAATCACTCAGTGATAACTGGCTGCAGTGGATGGAGAGGATATGGTCAGTGTTTGAAACAGTTGAGGTTTGCTATGCGTGGGTTTGCTGTGACAATTCCAGATTGGCTTGGTTTGGTTTTAAAGAGGCTCTCTACCCCTGCATGCATGTGTTCTGTCCTCCCAACACTAAGGGGTGGGGTGGGGGGTGGTCGAGCAGCATGACCTCTGAAAAGGTTGGTTTTCTCATTCAAGTTTAACTACCATGGATAACCCTTGGGTGATACTGTCTTTTTTTCTGAAGTGGTCCAACCTCCACATCAGCAAAACGAGATCATTTTGTGTTGTGATGTTATGGTGACCTTCATCTGACTGCAGGTGTCCACAAGGCTTTAGCTAGTTCGTTTGACAAGTAACAAATGTCAATAACACTTGAATGAACTTCTGCCTGTTGTGTTTATCTGTCTCCCCTTTTCCAACTCCCACTCCACCTCTAATTTGTGTTAAGGGGAAAGAAAAAATAACTGCTCAATGGTGTAGGAGGAGTGGAGATAAGCTCGAAGCAGTTAAGTATAATTAGCGAAAGTAATAGCTGGCAAATGGCAACAAGGCTAGGTTTTTATCTCCTGGAAAGATAGAGTTATCGTAATAAGCTGTAATGGCTGGCAGGAATGCTCGCAACTCTGTGCACGCTTCCATTCAAGCCCATAGACTTAACAAGGAACAATTTCCCTCAAATTTACTGCTTTGCTCAAACATTTCCCCGTGTTGTACCCCGATACTGTAAGTCAATATTGTGTTCAATCCACTTCCATAGACGCAGGGCACACAGTGGTATGTATTGCCATGTAAGCACTTCTACCTGCCAGCATCGGCCATGTTACACTGCTCCTGGAGAGCGGTTACTCATGTCCTATTTCTAGAGAACACAGAGCGGGAGCAACAGACCGTACTCCAATGCCATGTTAGGCCCGTTCACCCTACATTTTAAGCAAAGTGGAAGCTAGCAGGGGGCTCTACGACAGAGCGGACATAAGGCATTAGCTCAAAATAAGAGGTGAGAAGTTTCAGGCCAGAGGAATTCCACTGAAGCCCTGCCATCGCATTTGTGGGTATGTGTGTGTGTGTGTGTGTGTGTGCGTGTGCGTGCACGCACGTGTGATATTCAAAATGGGAAATGATATGGTCACAGCTGCACACCAAGTCTTGCATTCCATTTTTTCATATTCTGAAACATGATCGTTAACTCTCCAGAGTGAGGAAATTACTGAAATATTTATAAAGTTTGCTTCCAAGGATCCATGAAGAAAGAACACAATCTTCAGTGGATGTATTCCTTTGTGAAGAAATCAGTTGCCATGTTCATTTTATTCAAATCTGATGGTAATTCCTAGACTTTCAGTACCCACCCTTAAAGCTGCAATATTGTCGCTGTTGCCTGGTTATTTTTTGTTAAACTCCTCATCTCTGAAATTAAACAAATGTACAAACTTTACACGTAAGCTAAGAACAAACAAACAAAAAAAACAACAAAGCAACAAAATGATGAGAAAAATTATTGAAAAAAACATCAAACCTGTCTAAAGGCTAACAGAAGATGAGAGCAAATGAAAACGCTATTAGTCCATATTGCTTCTACGACATCTCGCCCGCCCCCTCCTTCATTTCTCCTGCAATGTATTCAAATGCAAACCCTGGCTTCCCTCCCTGTGTCTCTTTTTCTCTAATTATCCATGAGGTCAGTAAGCAAAATGGGGAAGAAGCCAGGAGATCAATACAAATTATCCCTGAGCAAACCAGTGCTGACAGTTTGAATTGCAGCATATGTTTACCCAAAATCAGGCAATTTATCTTAATATCAGGCGAGTAATGCAGCAGGGGTGAGAGGTCACACAATCTCTCCACCTCATAATTACCCGCCTCTAAAACAGGAAAGTGGTATTGATTGGCCGCGGGCCGGGAAGCGGGCGTGACTGGAACGTGCTAGAGAGCCCCCCCCCACACACTCCCCTTTACCCCTACACCCTCAGCCCCACCTCCCTTCAGCTAGACTCCCCACCCAGAGCAGAATTTATGGGATGTGTATGGAGGGTTTCATGTTTCCTTGCGGCGGCTGAGAACCCTTGTCGGGGGGGCACACTCCCCTTCCAACCCAGACACCCCCCCCCCCCCCACACCCCCCAAAACAAAAAAAAGAAGTGAGGAGGGCCAAGCTAATTTTGGCATACACAGAGTCATGCAAGGGCATCAGAGCGCTCAGAGCTAGATGTGCCTGTTATATCTTTGGGACAGTTAAAAGTACAGGACAGTATAAACATTAGAGCTTTATTTTTTTAGATTCAGGGACAATAGCACAGAGGTTGGAGGAAGAAATGAAAGTAAACGATACTCGGAGTGTGCAGTGGGTGGTGAGAATACGACTAGTCCTACATCACATTATTACAAAAAAAATTTTATGTGATGAATACAGTCACACATTGTGTATGTATTGTCCAGCATGAATCCAAGTGCTCAGTATATATCATCAGCAGCTCTTATAGGATTATTGACGCCGTTGGTGCCTGTCTGCGCCCCGGCGTACATGCTATGACTACAGAACTGTCAACTCATCAACTGACAGCACCGTTTAGCGCTAATGCAAGTCTCCATCAGCTGTCAAAAGCATTTGCATGAAATCAATAGCAGATGGCGGTCGGTGTCACCAATTTCATTACGTCGGGGTTGTTACAAAGATCATCTCCATGATAGATGAGATGGCGACACGGCGACATGCGGAGATCCCGCCTGGTATTCGGTCCGCCAGCCCGGTACCCCGTGACATGTTCTAAACCTTGACTTAAGGGGCCGTCTACGACAATTAACATTTTACTTGATTTGTTTCCTCTCTGTCACACCTTTTTACCTAAAAAAAATAGCAAATTGAAAGGGTATGTGTCATTTTTTCCTTAGGGATTATTTAATCCATTTGAAAAACTTCATCTAAAATAGTTCTTAGCACATTTAAGGTTAGAAGAAATCCTTTCCATCCCAGTGCATTTACAGTAGGGGCGTCATTATCGGAAAAATAAAAGCACATCCCACAGTGCACCTTTCCCAGCCCGGGTCTCGTCCTGCACTGTACACCTCTCCGGCTGCGTTCCCAGCATGCCCGGCGGGTTGAGTAGGCCCCAGCTGAGGCAGAGGACAGGAGAGCGTGATGTATCACCCTCTGAGAGCCCACTGACAGCCTCTGATGATGGATGGCCTGATTATGGAGTGCTTTTTACACATACACAATTTACATCACACTGAGAAGCAGGGTCTGGCAGGGCGCAAAAACACACACGTATACGCACAACTGTATGTTTGTGTGTCCGCGCGCGCGTGCTGGTGTATGTTATGGGTGTGTGTGTGGTGTGCGCACACACACACCACACGCTACCAGAGTGCATAGATAAGAAAGGGGGTGGAAATAACAAAAGAAAGACAGCCTTGTCATGTACGATCAATACCGCAGATCCATCCTTTATTAAGGAAAAGACGGCGTTCCCTCAAGTTCTGTGGTGGACCTTTGTCGTCCCGGGATGCGTGATGACATGTCAGATCACTATGGCGTAGGGTTTTTACTCAGGTGCGTGTGGCCGACAGTGCTGCGTTCTACTGTACATGCACGCTAGATCTTTGCTATTGATTAGCGCCGAGCTCGAACACGTAATTGCACCACTTGATCATGGTTGAGCTAGCAATTACTGTATTTATGTGTTTTTACACGTTAAGTAGTGCATGTGTCAGAGTGGGTGTATATATGTGTCTGTGTGTGCACGCATTTTTATACGGGTGTAAGGGAGAGAGGGAAAAAAACACACACAAAACAAAAACGATGAGACGCAATTGTGTTTATCCGCTCTGTCCTCCTCCTACCGTGGCTCCCCGGCTTTTACACGGGGGAGGGTGGGGGGAGGCTCGCCGGTCTCTGCGTGGGCCGCTCGCCCGCCTTCCACGTTTCCTTGGCGTACAGCAGGTTCAGCGAGCTGTGCGGTGTTAATGCCGAAATTACATGCTGAGTAATGAGTGATGGGCCAAATTACAGGCTGAACAATGAATAGAGGCAGGCAGCACTTATTAGTCTCCACAGAAAGCCATTGATTTATGAAGCGCTTCGCTCGGCAGAGTTACTCTCCTGAAAATGATATCTACATTGAGAAGTGATGTTCTCTATTAAGTCGTTCCTTACTCCCCCCACCCCTCCCCGCCCCCTTGCACTGCTCTCCTACTTTCCTCCCACCCTCCTCCGATTCCTGCTCTCCACTGGCCTCCCCTCCCTTCTGGGCCCTGCCTACGGGTGTACACGATTGTTTAGAATCAGGCGGAGCCGTAAGGAAGCCTTCAATTACCCATTAGGGCTGTCAGACATAAAACACCCCGCTCTCACCAAAGTCTGGGGTTATGATTCATTTACTTTGTGCGTCTGATTCATCGCCCAATATGCCGCGTGCCCCAGATTACTTTTTGAGGGGTGGGAGAGATTAATGGCTCCATGGGATCCACTGTCGTATTTCACAGGCCCAGCGTTGCTGTACAGTTGGAGCAGAAGACCGGAATGACAGCAACTTACTGTAGATCAATGTGTGGACAGCCTTTCACAGATTATTAAAGCTCTGTTAGATTAAAAGATCCCCGCTATGTAGTTTGCTGTAGTCAATATTCTCAAGCAGATAAGAGGGGGAGGGCCCCTCTGAAGGATTCTCAGACTGATGTAGGTCATCATGGCTGTTAATGGAATAACACTCGGTGACACAAGTGTCAGAGGAACACATGTCATTTTCCACTGGAAGCCCCCTGAGCTGCCTCTGTTTCATAAAACATTATCCCACCCCTGAGGTTTCTTTGAAATTAGGCATTCTGAAATGACTTTTGTACAGTAAACTCTAACAGATTTCTCAATTAGTTTCTTCCTCTCTCTGGCTAAATGACTTATGAAACGTTTTGTGTGTTTTCTTTCAGCCCTGAATGAGCCCACCATCGACTATGGTTTCCAGAGGCTGCAGAAGGTCATCCCCAGGCACCCAGGTGATCCGGAAAGGTTACCCAAGGTAAGGAAGTGTGGCCTTAATAAAAAATATTATTTTTGGCACAAACAGCAAACATTTTATCTTTTTTAAGGATTTCATTCTTTGAATGTGACAACTAAATAGAAAAACCTCCCATCATCAGAGAATACGGTGACCCCAAGCTCTTTACGCCTTTGCTGCACACATGTGCCCCCACCCCCCTGCAAAGAGAGCAGCGTAAAACTCTCTGTGTGGTAAAATAGCTCAATCAGGCGTTGTCCTCTCAACTAGTCTGTGGAGATGGTTATCTGGTCAGAAATGACGGCTGCACCCTCATTACTCCACTCATGTTTTCCTTTCATTTTCTACAGCTCGATTTGGTTTAATCTTTTGTTTACAGAACCCTGTGCCGTAAACCCTTAGTCTTAGGGTGGCTAATAGACAAAGACTACGCGTTATTAGGCACTGGCTTTTTTAATGTTTTCCTTTGAACTTCAGAGAACATAGTTAAAAAAAAATAATCATTTATAAACTCATTGGCAAAGCCATACTCAAAACTTGTCATATTACTGGACACTGTAAGATGAAAGAACAACGCACATTTTTTTCCTGCAGAAACTCTTTGATTCTCTCCTCCATTTCCTATTGATAAAATCTATCTCAGTTATACTAATTGCTACCCTGCTACAACCCATTTTGCTAACTGGCATTCCACATGAGTCAAGTATAATAATATTACTGATTAGTTTGTTTAAACCACCCTTGCATTGTAAGTGGTGGCCACCTCAGAGTTTTAATAATACCGTAAAACCTTAAATACCTTATCTATTAAAACCCAGCATGCAACACAGCAATATCATTAACGTCCAATGGACAATTTCATAAAGAACAAACTGTGTGGTAGCTGTAGATGTTTGACCAAGTCAATGTGAGGAAGCACGACATCACAGCTAGTCCCTGGTACACTATATGAAGTGTTTCAATTAAACCTACTCCCCGTGGAGACAGAAAACAACACCTGGGCATGAAATGTTACTCTAATTTCAACTACAAACACAGAGCAAATGGGAAA
>JAOEHI010000007.1:2346099-2383232 GCA_025447815.1 Percopsis transmontana | reverse complement strand
CAAACTGTGTGGTAGCTGTAGATGTTTGACCAAGTCAATGTGAGGAAGCACGACATCACAGCTAGTCCCTGGTACACCCGTGGAGACAGAAAACAACACCTGGGCATGAAATGTTACTCTAATTTCAACTACAAACACAGAGCAAATGGGAAAGTACACTTACATTTAATATCCACATGACTTTCTGGGCATCTTGGGTCTATCTAGCTACACTCTCAATTTTGTAAGTCATAGTGTCTTTTCAAAATCCACAGCGTATAAAAAAGGAGAACAATATTGTTAAACATTGCTTTATTACAGAGAAGCCTTGCTTTATTACAGAGAAGCCTTGCTTTCAGCGAACACAATGTGCCTTTGGCTGTGGGACAGATTTTGACACTGAACCTGAGATTAGTTTCCTGGGTGTGCGTATACTTAATATAGCAAGGTCTCCCAGCCTTTGCATGAAACAATCACTGAGTGAGATGAAACCCTGCACTTCCAATAAACAACATAAATATTTGATTTGCTCTCTAATGGACCCAAATATGGGGTTCAGGGGGCATGTAAATGATCCAACCAAGTGATTCGTCATTGTTAAGCTTGCCATCTGAGGGTCGGCTCTCGGGGTCAAAAGCGAATTCCCAATAAAACAGCCTGAGGCGGGCCCGATGCTGGCATGTACATTCGGAATGAGACCAGAAAGAGCATATAGAGAACAGCCATTATGGGGTGCAGGTGAGGTGGAGAGACTCTATAAAAAGGAGATAAAGCTAGAGGACGTGGGGTGTGCATTAGCAGAAAGGCAAATCGACACCGAGCCCCTCCCTCCCCCACTACCCCCCTAAACACACACACCCACCCCCCACCAATGACTTCACCCTCCAGTTGATAATATTACTGCGCTATTGATTTCCACCAGCCTTCTCCCTGGGACCAGTAAGACACGTGGTAATTGTAAGGAGACAGAAAGCCAATATGGGAGTGCTCATGGATAGCAAGGGATGCACGCTAATATTGTTGCTACACAGAGAAAAAAAGGGGGAAGCTGCCTCTGATTGAAGTTTACCTCGTAATTCTAAGACAACATCGTAGATGACAGTCTGACCCTGTGGGAGGAGTGGAGATATAAAAATTCAATGCAAAGTCCAGGGTGAATATGAAAGTAATAAGTGTGAGCAGTCAAGTGATGAGAAAGGAGATTGGTTTGCGGGCATTGCGTTAAGTGAAGAGAGACTTTAGAATTCACCCTCCTTTTTAAGATCTTGTTATAAAACAATTTTCTATTCATAATATAAAAAAGACAATTTATAATACCATTTTGTGCCCTCTGGCAGTAATGGACAAATAGACTGGATATCACATTATATCACACTCAATTTCTCTCTTCTGTAACAAATTAGATTCATTATGAAATTAAAAGCGGAAACTCAATATTGTTTTATTATTAAGCTGATTGCCTTGGATTCCATTCTTTCCTCCCAAAATGAGCATAAGCCCATTCTTTTCCAATTCTTTGCGTAATCCACAAGAAAAAAAATATTACAAATGTGCTCATGTCAAGCAATTACCCATGTATTTAAATGAATCTCTCTTCCTGTGCTCTTTGAAGTACCTTCATCTAATGGCCCTATGCTTCTGAATGCATTCATTACCTCAGGCTAGAGCTAACAGAGTAATTGCCTTACAGTTTTATAATGGCATTAGCACTCCAAGCTACATAACCTAGGCCCTCTTTTATTAACTGCGTTAATATAAATACAACATTCATGCTAATCTAGTGCTTGAAGAATCACATTTCGGTTTTTACGCCACATTCATTTTAATATTAGATATTTTTAATAACACGGAATTGCCATGCTTTTGTTTTCCCCTTTATATTTTTTAGAAATATAAAACAAAAACAAACAACTCTGAATCTGAGGTGATTTGTCATGTGAGCAATCCCATTTAAAGAGTTGTTGAACACGGGACCTTTATGCAAAGCGGCACCGGCGCTAGCCGGAATCTGTCACGCCTTTGTCACAGAACAACGGCGAACATTCGGGGCCTTTAATTGTTTCAATTTAACACGGTGTGTTCTGATATGTCTCCATGACAAGGAAGCCAATTACACTTATGCTGGAGCGGTATCGAGATTTACATGGAAATGCCCTCGGAACACTATTCCGTGCTAATCGTATTCACAGCGTGAGCCGACACGCGTGAAAGCGTCTCGTCAGAAGAAAACAAACTCCTTCGTTGATTGGGTGCAGCACTTCTCATCATCCTCAGATATGACTAGGCTGCCACTTAAGCATAGCCTTGCGAGTCAGCTTGGTTAGTTAAGACACCACGCGGTAAACGACAGATTAAGGATGAGAGGCAATATCGTTTTCTCTCCTCCTTTTTTCCAAGCTGTCCTTATGTCGCTGCCGCAAAGTGCCATATGGACAAGGAGGGAGAGGACGTTGTACAGAGAATGAAACATGGCTCGCAAATGTGACAGTCTTAATTGCTTTAATTGTTGTTTAAAATTGAGAGCCATGTAGGAGATCTTGAAATATGATAGAATAGATTATTGGTAATTATTAACTGCGGGAAAAAAAAGAAAGAAAGCCACTTTATCTCACTCAGCAAGGGAGAGAGAAATCTGTTCTGCCTGATGAGAACACATCAAGACAGCTGGTCCTCTCATTTAGACTACCTGCCTCACGACAACCATAATTCTTTATTTGTATGCAAACTAGATGCATGCAACGTTGAGCATACACACCAATTTCAGAGGTAAATGCCCATTCTAAGAGCCACCCATCCGGTAACTTGGGGTGGATTAAGCGATATGTTTCTATAAGAGAGCATGGCATACGCTGGAAGTGGCTTCTATAGTGATTCATCTTGATAAATCAAGGACTCTGGTAGATATGCTCCCCGGGATGAAAGGGCCCGTACACCCACTCCGCGCACAACCCCATACGCTGCGCCTCGGAAATGCAGGCCAAGTCTTGGAGGCCGCTGTTTGAAGGCGCGAAGGCTGTGTTTACATTCATTTATGGCAGCTGCCGTCTTAATCCCACACTGCTATTGCCAAGTGATGGAACACTTCAGACAAATTACTGGGGCCTGCAAAAGAAAACACAGCGAATGTGGGAAGAAAACAAGCACCATCTGAGATGTTTCTGGTGACAGATTTGCATTGCTTTTAACCAGGGTTCTGACAGCACAGTCGACAAATCTCTACTCTACAGCAGGTGACAACAAGCAAGCGTTTTAAAAAACACACACACACATACAGCTATGGCTGCAGCACACTTTTGTCAGATTAAATACAATCTAAATAGCGGAGAGGGCTTTCTTAGAGCATATTGCCTTCTGCATTATAGAAAACAAAGAGCGCCGTTTGGTTCCTTGAGAGGGATTTAATTGTAAGTGCTCAATTCAAAGAGCAGATAAAGACACAAATGGGCCAAACCCCACCTAGCTGAAAGCTTGAAACGGAGTGGGGAGGGAATAGGATCTGGGGCCAACTCATTTTCAGTGTTAAGAGCCAAAGCAACACAGCTAATCCGCATTGTCAAGCGGGGGCAAGCATGCAGACATGGATAAGACCACATCCTGAGCATCCGTGTCCCCAAGGCAAAAGCACCCAGCTCTTGCTGGATGGGAAGTCATTTGTGAAGTCCTTTGCAACAGCCAGTCAAAGAGGTTAATTGAAAAATTCCTTAATGTCATTACAACAGAACTAGATTAACCCAGAGCTAATTCACTTTATTGTTCTGAAGAGAGGGGACTCAACACTGAACTCAGGAGCAAACGCAGGCCTAGAATTAGAGTAAGGTGTTGTTTTTAAAGGACTATGCCAGTTTAATTAAGATAGGGAACATTATTCACTGCTGGGCATGGTTGGTCGGAGCAAAGCTGTAGTGCCTTTTAAATCAGAGCAGTTTAAATACATAAACATATCTAAAGCTCAACATAACATTGTGAGAAATGATAATTGTTCGTGTTGGTTAGTATTCGTTACTGTCCATTGGGTGCAGGCATTAACATGTATTATTCATGTGTTTTTCTATCAGGAGGTCTTGCTGAAGAGAGCAGCGGATCTTGTTGAAGCCTTATATGGAATGCCCCACAACAATCAGGTTGGTATACAAACACACCTTTATTTAACTGCTTCTATGTGGTTACAATTCTGGCTCCTCGCCAACCAACCGAGCAATAGAAAAAAATTCACAGATTTCTCCAGCATTGTGTCACCAAAGGGCATTTTTTACCACTGAATACGGAACAATATCTGCGATGTGGAGCCTTATAGCGATGAACTATGCATCAACGCAAAGTCAAGTATGGCAAAAAGAAAACCATAAATAACAATCCTTCTGCCTTTTCTCTGCCTCCCAGGAGATCATCCTGAAGAGGGCAGCTGACATTGCCGAGGCCCTGTATAGCGTTCCCCGCAACCACAACCAGATTCCCTCCCTCGCTAACACAGCCTCGCATGGCATGATGGGAGTCAACTCCTTCAGCAGCCAGCTAGCAGTGAATGTGTCCGAGTCGCAAGGCAACGACCAAGGTACGTGGGTCGGGGCAGCTGGGCCACGTTTTACGGGGCGTCGATGGCGATTTCTGTTGCTGGTAAACTTCCAATAAAAGGGACAAGCTAATTCTGCATTCCCTCTTATCTTCTTCCGGTGTTGTTTTGCAGTTGGATACAGCCGGAACACCAGCAGCGTGTCCCCCCGGGGCTACATCTCCAGCAGCACCCCACAGCAGTCCAGCTACAACACTGTTAGCAACAGCATGAACGGTTACGGCAATGCCGGCATGAACCTGGGAGTGCCAAGCTCCCCCGGGTTCCTCAACGGATCCTCTGCCAACTCCCCATATGGAAGTGAGTAGCTTGTTACTAGCGCCCAGAATAGTGATAGTGAACTGCTGCTGATTTAATCCCGCCCGTTCCCACGGCAGTGAATCACTTGTCGAGGTTATGACATTAATGGTGACAATAGATGGGTCTTGATTTGTTGGGTGGAGCGTTGTTAGGGGAAAAAAATATACCTTTCAATGCAGTGGTTCTCAAGGTGTGGGTTGGAACCCCCCAAGGGGGTCACAGGATGATTTTCGTGGGATGCAAGTTATTCATTCATAAACATTTATTCTTTCTTATAGAACTGTGTTTTATTATTATTATTTAACATGTCATAGTTTTATGAAAAATGTGCACATTTGTAAATTGTGTTTTATAGAATATTTCTTGAAGTTTGTTAGTATTTATTTTATACAAAGTAGTTCGAAGGAAGTTACAGGAAGTATGAACTCCTCACAGTTTGAAAACCCATGTTTTAATGTATATTTTGCACTATGCATTGGTGTTTGTACGACTGGACAAGGTGTTGATGGTAAGGGGGCCTGGGATGCCATGTGAGTGTACCCCTCCACTTCTCTTCTCCCACCCCCCCTCCTCCGGCGGCAACAGTACCCAGACCTTACCTTAACTGCTCTCTCCCTGTGTTAGCGCTACTCACAGCACGTTCTCGTTCTCCCCCCCACCCCCCTCCCCTCCCTTCCCTATCGTCTCTGCAGTTAAACAAAAGAGCGCCTTTGCCCCTGTGGTCCGACCCCAGGCCTCCCCACCCCCTTCCTGCACCAGCGCCAACGGCAACGGACTGCAAGGTGAGCCCCCCTCACCCCCTCATCCCTTCCCCACGGACTACTGGTCAGATACCGCTGCTCAGGCCTCTGTCCGGTTTGGTGAGGGACTAATCATTACAAATATATGCATTTTGTCAGGCTCATTTACACTGTTCACATCACATCACATCTCACACACACACACACACACCGCACACACATACACTGCACTGACACACTCCAAGCATGTACTCACAGACATAAACACACTTGTAGTCATGTTTCCGCGCGCACGCACACATCCACGCAAACATCCGCACAAAACACGCATATCCTTGTCGCCCCGTCATACACACAATCTTCTACGGGGTCGGAGGGAAAATACCTCCACAGAATTGTTTTAGTAATTATGTTTATTAGGTTTTGTGCATGTGTCATGACCAACATGATTGCTTTGAAAACAAGCTCAGCCGTAGTGTGTGCCCCAAGATTAATAACATTGGGCTTAATGAAGTGGGAAATTAAAGTTCATCTTGCTACACGTTCATACTTATTAATACATGTTGTGCAGGAATTAATGAGCAATGCCTTGCCATCATCTGCGCTGGCAAACTTAAAAGCATTTCAACCGTGACTCTACAAATATACTCGGAGCAATATAATAATACATCATCTCAGCACTTCACTAGTTGCCTAATTGTTAAAACGTGTGAAAATACAGAATACATAAACTCTCAGGGTGAGCTACAGTTGCTAATGATATCCTAAGCAGATGGTTGCTGTAAAATAACGGAAGCTACCTTTGATCGAGTCTAATCTCTCTTGGATAGCGACAGAAAAAAAAACCTGACTTAGGGCCTTTGAATACAGAGCAATAAGGCGCTGTACAGTTGTGTAGGATGGCGGAGAAGAGAAGAAGGCAGTAAACGAGGGAATGGAAGGCGTCTGAGGGGAGCCCGAGGACTGTCTAGTAGTGTAGCGCAGAGGCATTGTGGGAAGTGGCCGTGTTGTTGCTCTGCCGTCACCGCGGCCGTGTCTCCAGGGAGTCTGGGCCACTGTTTGCCATTACCTCAACGACAGGAGAAATATCACACATAGCAAGACTGGCGTGCTGGGGGCTGAAATGTCACAGCAACAGGGAGGTTCTCAAACTCGCTCTGTTAGGAAGATGTGCGCTTTGCCGGCTGACGGACACGGCAAATACTCACAGGCACATATGCAAACAGGCGCATTAAGGCATGTATTCATGCGCTTGTGCCTGCTCAGATGTGCAGACGTACACGGACACACACACATAACACACACACACACACACACACACACACACACACACACGAGAATAAAATCTATTTGAATATCTTGTAAATAGCCAGACCTGTATTGCACAACAATGCTAACATTTTCTATCTCTCTCTTTTTTCCAGCTATGTCCGGCCTGGTTGTCCCTCCTATGTAAATGCACTTTTGTCATCTCAAGCACCAGTCTACACACTACCACGTCACAAGACACTCCCTTAGCACGCAGCCAAACGCTGGTGCTGTGTACAGTCGACATCTTAATCTTTTAATGCTGAAGAAAAAAAAAAAAGGACTTAAAGACTTAACTTGCAGAAAACGATTTCATGAAGAACATTTTTTTTTTCTCCCAGAGGGATATCTGTTTAATTTTGTTGATTTCCCCCCCCCCATTTTATCAACGTTGAATAGGACACCGAAGGATGTGGTTTTTATTTTGTATACCTGTTGGCTTTGTGCTTTGACCTTGGCTATGTCCAGTCAACCATAGATTCAGTACTGGAAGGGACTTTCTGTGGACTCACCGTTCGGTTGTAAAATAAACACTGATGTACAGTACATTTGCCGACGAACTTGTTCACGCCAGGAACAAGTTTTTCTGTTTTCTGTTTCAACTCTCTTTTAATAGATTCACAGCAGTTGTGTGTCTTTATAATGTGACTTTTTTGTATTTTTATGTGTGAGAATACACAGGGGCCAAGACTGAATTTCAACTGGAAAATATATGATATATATAATATAGAAAAATTGATCATAAAGTACAACAAATACAAGCTAAAATGGGTGGGACTGGGTGGGTAAGGTTGTATCATGTTTCCTGCATTTTAAATTAAATTTTGTAATTTATTGTAGCTAGAAATCATCTTCAAAAAGTAAAGAAAAAAGTTAATTAAAAAAAAGTCTGAGTCAACAAAAACACTGACGTGTATAAAACACTCCGCTTTGTTGATGAAAATTATGTACTTCCATGTCTAGAGCTTCCTTTTAAGCAAGTGTGTTTTGCCATGTTTTTCAACTTTTTTGCTAGCACTGTATATTAATGCATTCCTAGGCTACTGTGAAGTCTGTTTCTTGTTGATGAGGAGCAGCCTGCTCCTTCTAGCTCCAATTCCCTTATGTGTTTTATATGTGGTTATAAAATTGTAGACTATTGTGATATTGCCAAACTTGTGCTAAATATTTATACATCTGTCTTTTCATGTTCTTTTAGATCAACAAAAACAGCTAAAAACAAAAGTAAAACCCATTGAGAATGTAGGAGTATAGTAGTTCATTGTCATTTTTTTCTGTTCAAACACACACTTGCGCTCACTGAGGGGAATTTTGTAACATATCAACTATAAATAATGTATTTATCTCTGAAATTTTGTATATTGCTTTTCATTATGTATGTATTAATCGTCATGCCCTTAATATAGTGATGCAGCACAGATAATTCAGCCAAGAATTGTTGCCTTCATTTTTTTTTCCTTTTTTGTATTTGATGAAATGCAATGTCCATATATTTCACGTGTATCCTCAAATTTGTGTTTCTCTGTCAAGACTCTCTGTCCAGTTTTTAAAGGGGAAGTCAAACTTCATTGTTTATTTTTATATTGATTTTAAATTATCTATACAGACCATTTTGGAGAAAACTTTGTTGGTTGTATTGTCAAATAAATTGTTTGTGACCCATATGATAGTTGTTAAGATCCAATAGAGACTAACGTGCATGAGGGACGACCTTGGAGAAAAAAAGACCACGCCATCTGTGGTTGTATTTTCTTTCTGTTTTGTAGAATGTATAGAAGTCATTTTTACTCACCACTTATGACTCTGCCACATAGCTTAAATGTGTTTACAGGGAAGTAAATTCAAAATGTCAACATTTGGAATGGAAACAGAAATGAAAAAGTGATGTTTTATTAAAATTTTCAGTAAAAACACAAATAGTTCCTCAACTGTGGACTTCTTCAGCCGTACGCACAGTGTTTGGCTGGCAGACAAACTGGCAAGGCTAGGACTAAAAAGACAATAGACACATCTGAAGACAAAGCTGTGATTTGTCTGTAAGTAGTAGTATTTTTAGTTTGCCATAGAGATAATGTTTGCAACCTGTGGGAAGTGTAATGTCGATAAAAAAATGGAAACTGCTCTTACTTACCTGAGCAAAAAAATTCATACATTGTGATATATTTCTATTGGTCTTTGTATCAACATACCCTGCGTCCTGTGGTGCATCAAGGGTCTATTGTAGTCTTTCATAAACGGTGCAAGCTTTTTATTCAAAGCACCTCAAATGGGGCTCATTCAAATCCCTCATTTCATTGCATTAAACCACCTAGTTAATAAAGAATCAATACATTGAAAGAGCAAGGTTATCCTTTGTCTATAAGGGCTGGTATCATCTTGAACCTCTTATAGTTTGAGCGCTGAAAGGGGACCGCTGTGAAATCTATACTCATCAAGTGGGTCAAACAGAGGGATAGGAGTGCTAGGGGGAAGAATGGTGGCTCTCCTTAAAAACAACTGAACATCTTATCTCGCATCCTAAGTGATTGCGGAGAGCAGGTCACAAAATGTCAATTTCTCATCAAGGCAACATTGTCCGCGCTGGTCTCCCCCGTGAGCGAACAATTAAAGGAATGCAAGTTGAGTAGCAATCAGCATATCACTGCTTATTATGTCGACGAGCGCGCACAGATCTTGTGGCACATAAGATAGTGCCAGAGCTGCTGATAACGCATGGGGGCAGATACACTCAAAGAGCGATTCAATATTCAGGGCCGCAATCGCTTCGCGCTTTAAAATCATTCCCTCGATAACCCAACGTGTCTGATAACAATAGCCACACATGTGCTTCCCAATGTAGGCTATCTGTTTCAAATACACATACCGGCTGGGACTAAGGCCTTGATTACCGCTGTCTATTTTCTGCGACAAAACCTAGTTGAGGCAAGGACAGAAACAAGTATAATTCCATACGGTCTTAAATAACCTCCCTTCACGGTTACAAAGGACACAACAAAAATAATAAATAGCGTCAAATGTGCTCTATTTGGTGTAAACATGCATTCTGGATTGGCCAGCATGCCTGGAGATTTCCAACTCCAAACTACAAAGACCGCAGATTGGTGGTAAATTATCTCACCGGGCTTCACTGCAAGCAAGGACCAGCCACTGGGTCTGCCACACCACTCAATCATCCTGAGAGCCTCTTTATTGGAGAACTCTAATGGCCACCCTCTGCCATGATCTTAATGTGTGCATTAAATATTTATAAAACCTGGGTCAATAACGCCCCATAACCAGAGCCTGACAGACCCCCAGCGATACCATGTGACCGCCTCGCTCTCAAACGCAGGCAAAGGTCACGGGGTCACGCAATCAAAAGAGAGCGAGGCTCCCCACATCCATATGTTGCCACTCTTATCAAGACTTCTCCTCAGTACTGGTTATCTGTCAAAGGAAAGAAATATTGAAAGCAATATCGATCTTAACTAGCCTTGTGTTGCCGAGGGCCAAGCTTCAAACATCTGCTCGTGCATTGTTATATTTCATTAAAAAAAAAAAAAAACTCCCCTCAATAACATAAACTGGAACAGTGATATTAAACAGTCAAAGTTGTTTCACGCCGACTGCTTGAGCAAGACTAATAACTATAATAATACTGAGCGCCAATGGTGCTTGATAAACATGCATATTCATAATAGTTATTTCTTAATTAGTAGCGTGTTAACTTCTCCTGGCTTGGCGTCATCGCGGGCGACTGAGTGGCTTTACATGACCATATCCAAGCTGCTACCGGTATGCCGTTCAGGTGAAAGATTGTGCTCCGGTGATAGCGCACACAAAAGGCCGGCTGGACAATGAGCCAGTCAATGGAGAGCTCCAGTTGAAAGCGCCACAATGGCCGTGCATGCTGGGAATTGGGCTGGATGATATAAAGGAATGAAACCTTCATTGAAGCCATGGAGGACAAGCATTCAGAAAAGGGGTTTTGTTTGCTCTTTATCAATCTGCCGTTTCCCATGAGGAAAAACAATTCAAACTGACCTTAAAAGAGAATATTACCTTACACATTCACTCCCTATGTACGTCTTATTGAGGAGTGTATATGTTAACTTTCCTAGGTGTTGATATAATACCGTTGCGCCCATATGAGTACCCTAGCAACTCAGGGCAGCCCATAAAACTACAAGGTGGGCGATAGATTTCATCCTATCCTCATTCGGTCAATGCTGTAAAGTACTTTTCTTTTGGTGGGATTTGTCCAACTGCTGACTGATGTATTTTGCGATGGGAAGGACAGCAGCACTTACCGTGAAGTTAGAGATCCTACATGCGTGGGATGCTGCGATTGGGTCTTAAACACACACACACACACACACACACACACACACACACACACACACACACACAGCCAGAGGACAGCATAACTTTCAAGTGACAGTGAACCGAAACGGGGAGTCTGACCCTTTTTTTTTTTATAAACAGTTTCACATTAGCTGAATCTTCTGCCTGTGAATCGGTACATCAGATAAGACACTGTTCCCCTAGCTACTATACACTGGGAGTATGCTACGCAAGAAAAACTTCAGATCCTCGCAAAGATTTCCACTTTACTCGCTGCAGTCGAGTAGGATGAGCAAAGTATCCCAGCGCTCTGAAATCCATTAAACTTGTATTTGGGTGTCATTTGATACTTCATCAATGTTTCAGTGCATTTCAAACCCACAAATGCAGGATTTACCGCTGGTGGAGATACAGTATTCACCATATTTTTATTCCATGAACTTCACCTCATCCAAGAAGTGCACTGTTTAAAAAAAAACACCTGGTCAGAAAGTGTTAGACTAGTGATAAAATAATACCACTTGAACTGTATTTTGTGCCACAGTCTCCTCTACATAGAGCTCCTTTCATTGCACCCCTCAGTAGTGCTTTGTCCAGTAGTTCTGGATATGATATCATCTATTAATAATGTATTGGCAATGGATTACATAAAAAAGAGAGCAGAAATAACATCCAATATTCATGCCCCCTGAGCTTGACTGTGTCCAATCCGTTTGGCCCATAAAACCTTAGCCCTATTTCCATATCCGCTGTGGGTCGCGACAGGTCTGCCGCACAAAGCCTCACAGAACAGCTCAACTCAGGAAAAGGGCAGTAAAAATCGGGTGGATTTCTGAACCCTCATGAAACAGCCCCCTTTGGAAAAAAAAACAAAACGTGAAAAAGCCCTTTTCCGATTTCAGCGCCTGCGAAAAACCTGGTACTGTATTTCCCTCTTTAATTGTGCCACTTGAGAAATTGACGTGCCTCTGAAACATGGCATGAATCTCACAGTTATTGCAGTCCCCTTGGCGGGGAATGTTGATACAACATCTGCATGCTATAGAAAGTAATGGAAGTAGCAGAGGTGGCAGCTGCAACTCTACAGGAAGTGTGCCATTTTCAGGCAGCGCTGCTGTGAGAACCACTAACTGCCAGCCTGGTCTTGCAGGCAGCTCTGATTGCCAGGACACTATGACAAACACGCAGGGTCTGGGAGTGTTGCATCCTGGGGGATGACGGCTCCTGTTTGATTGTCAATAAGGCTCATTAGCAGAAAAAATTGAGAATGTGAAAAGAGATTAAATGGCTGGAGACTAGGTTCCCCTCATGTTTCATTACCGACAATTTATTAAAGCCTTTATTTCATCAATTCCACATTAGAAATCCACTTATTGCCTCACAACTACAAATACTTTCCAGACTTTATTTGCCTTTCCAGATATATGTCAAAAATAAATATTACATTTGACGTGCTGTCATTTGAAAAGACGCATACTGCATTTAGCACAGACACGTCCGTCAAGCAACCTGCACTATTTTCATTTAAGCTATATTATGTTTTACCACATTATATGCCACAATAGCGTGCCTGGCAAATTCTAATTAAGCTCTTAAAACATCCTCGTACACCAAGCTCTTTTCTCCAGCCCTAAGCCACTCTCTCATCTTGAGAACAGTGGCGGACGTCTCCCTCCATCTTAGGGAGGGATGGCCAACAAAGCAGCGTGTAAGGGCCTTTCCCAGAAGAGTCCTTGTCGCGCGGCGCCAAACCTCTGTGATTATCGTTGTTTTTGCAGAGAGTGTCCATGCCTGCCAATACCGCTGTTCCATAAATGAATTTGGCCCCTCGTCAACGAATTACCTAACACGCAGAACTGTGTACGTGTCACATCCAATTCCAACTCACCGGCTTCGGTGGCGTGTGTCGACCGGAGGACTTAATTATCAATCGTCAATCATAATAAGCAAAACACATTGATAGGATCCCCCCCCCCCGCATGCGTGCATGCATAGTTAAATACAGTGCGGAGAAAGACGTGAGTAGAAAGGAGAAGTTAAAACTGACCCTGTTTAAATTGGGACCACAATTTCTATTCCTAATTTAGTGTGCAGATGAATTAGTTTTGGCAAGTATCCGTTTGCATGAGGCACATCTTAGCAGCTACATCCACTCGGTTCAAATCATTCAGTCTTTCATAAGGAATCTCTGGAAGCATATTCACCCGTCTATTCTTTATCCGTTGTGACGTCTTGCCTTTAAGACGGCGTATTTTTAGCTGCACTCTCCAGGTAAAGATCTAATTGGACAATTTATACATTTCCAACATTTGCCATGACTCATTCTATATTTTAATACAATATCACTAATCAATAACCCCACTTTCACCTCATACAAAATTTATAGTCACGACCTGTAATCAGACCTGCGTGTAATCATACGCAGAGAACACACATAGCCTATATGGAATATCCTAAGTCAACAAGCACACGTTTTGCACAAGACTGAATAATCTGGCACTGAGGCTCATATTTTCCCTCTCCCTGATCCAATCCACTCCTCTCACCCGTCATATAGATCGGAGTCTGTGGGGGCCAGAGGCGCTGACAGAGCCCAGATGCTCCCGGTCTGTCTGGGAGGGTGGGAGAGGGGGGGGGGGGGTGCAGGACTGGGGGAGACTGGTGCCATGGGGTCCTGGAGCCTCTGAAGTGCCGCCCCAATCGTCAACACGACCAAGGCTAGACCTGCACTTTATCCAGCGTGAGACACTCTCCTTACCAGGCTGACAACTGGGCTGTGGTCATAGATTGATACGTGAAGGAATACACACTCGCACGTAATGTATGGCCGTTCATCAGCCGTTCCTAATTAGAGAGCCCCAGTCCAATGGCTGGGTTCATAAGGTTACGCCGACAAACTGACACACATTCATGCACACACACACACACACACACACACACACACACGCGCACATGCTGATACCTCACAGGGCTTCTTTTGCGCTCTTGTTTATTGCCACTCGCTCTCATCACCGGTGCCCTAGACCAGCTCATTTGGAAGGCGTCTCTTTGTTCTAAAAGCAACACAAAAAGCACCATAAGAGCCCTCCGTCCTCCCCCTCTCTCCAAACACAGAGATCATTACGCCAGCATCAAAGTATGCCATGTTTGAAACGACAGTTTCTCTTTGTAGCGGTGGCGTAGCGTGGAGTGTGTTGGTATTAGATGCTGCTGTGGCAGCTGTCGTAGCTGGCTGCGCGGTGCCTCCGTGTCAGGGCCTAGGAGGCCGAGCTGTCCCGGCAGACAGACGGGAGGGGAGGGTGGGGAGGGGTGGGGGGGAAACCTGATAGTGCAGCCAGGCCCCAATCTAATGTCTGCCTATCTTGCCCTCCCTGGGTCTGTCTGTCTGTCTGACTCACTGTTGGACGCTGCCTATCTGCATGGCGGATATACTCCTTCTGAGGCTTTCTGAGCAGCTCTGTGTGTGGAGAACTTCATACATTCCAACATTATTTTGGTTTTTGTTATTTTTGCTGCCTTTTGTATAAATACTTTCGCTTAAAAGTCCCGGATAGTAAAAGTATTTCTAGTTATGTGGTAATATGGGTAGTCTGAAGGGACCTGAGAGGGATGGACTAATCCTGAAATCTGTCTAAAATGTAATTTAGCCAAAATAAATAAATACATTGTGTAAAACATGCCAGTCAGATTTAGCCCCATGTGTGACATCATATCTGGTTTGTAACCAATTGTCTCTTGGTATCCAATCAAGTCGGGGCAGGTTAAATCAAAAGTACAACAGCAACTGATACGGAATGTTCAGCTTGAAGCGAGCAAAGTTTATCCAAACTGAAAATTGGAATAAAATGTTCAGAAACACACGTCTGTAATTAACTGTTAAATATAACTGGCTTTAGGTCACCGTCCTCTGTAATTGTGTGCCAAGGGGTGCTAGTTTGAGATAACACTGGAATTGTGTTTGTGTAAAAAAGAGCGAGACTGAGACAAGTTTAAGAGATGTGTGTATTTGAAGGGGGGAAGAAACATTGGGGAAGAAACATTTTCCAAAATTGGGGGGGATGGGGGGCAGGGGAGACTGGGCAGGATACGAAATGGGAAGTGGGGAGTTTAGAGACAGGATATAACTTATGAGAAGGACGCAGTAGGAAATGCAGTGGTTGTTGTGGCTGCTATTAGCTAAAATGTATCTTAGCACCAGCAGCTATGATTAATACAGCCTGGCCGGGTCAAAGCCTCGCAACGGTGTGAATGCCACCAACCATATCCTTGCTCTTTCTGGGGCTCAAGTGAGTGTGTGCGTGTTGTATGCGAGAGTGAGCGTGTGTGTGTGAGGGGGTTAATAAATGTTGAATCAAACGCCGCACGAGACACACACACTCCTTAAGGGTTGCCCATTAGCGGTGTGTGGGTGCATGGGGAGTTTATCAGTGTCTGGGTGATTTATGAAGTCAGACTCAATATCATCCACTTCACCCACACACATATGGACATACACATGCACACATGTGCGCACGTGGACACACATGCACACGCACACGCACGCTCTCTCTATGGAAGCAGATATTAGGCCAAAATTAAAGGTTTCACAGAGATTAACAGCGCGGATGATGAGATCGTAGCAGCCTCCTTTAATCGAGTTCCTTTTTATCTCCGTAGCAGCGAGAAACACGAGCGGCACACATACATACATCCAAAAAATAAAAAAGACAACAGCTAAATAATAGAAATAATACTAGAAATAGGGAATCATAAATATGATAGAAATGGCGTATTTATTTTTTACATAAGAAATGATGTTGCCAATTACTGTCAGCGTGTGTAAAACTTTGATGCTGTTTTTCGACATCAACAAAAGAATATAGCATCGCTATCCGCGGTCGCTATTTTCATGGAATTCCATAGAATTGACTTAGCCACGAGCAAAAAGAGGAGGGTGCTTACAGTGCACTTCAGAGTGTGCCAGCCTTAAATGGGACCCCTTGTGGCTGTGTCACAGCTCCCTTCGTTAGGGGCCTGACTGTAGCCTGTAGTCACCATAGGCATCATTAGCCCTCTGTGAAACCACAGACTGAGTCTCATTCTTCATCTGCCTGTCTACCGCCTTCGATATCTATGCTGGAATTGTCCTCCAACGGCAGAGTAAGTGAGTCCAGACAGCACGGCAGACGCCCGTACAGGGTTGATGGGGTAGGAAATTCAAAAAAATGCAGCCCAGGTTCAAATGTATTCAGCGAGCAGGTTGAATTGAATTGGTTCCGCAAAGGTTAGAGTGGAGGTTATTTTTGGAGGCTGGATTGTTAGGCTACCTGTGCCGTGCAGAAGAGCACTAAGCGTGGAGAAGTGGAGGTCATTTGGAGGCTGGGGAGTGTGTGGAGAACCAAGGGTTTAGTACACAAACTGAAAATTATCTGCTCAGTGTGATAATGTCAGCGTGAAGAAAATATATAAATAAAAACAGAAGGCAGTCTAACAGTCTACTGTACAGCCTAAAGGCCGACTCATTTTTCCCCTTTTAAAAAAACTACTTGTTACTATTGATGTCCCTTTGGCATGTTTTTTTTTTTTTTTAATAAAATAAATAAATAAAGGAATTTAATAGTGTCTGATAATGATGAAATTATATACAAGCTTTGAAGTTATAGATTATGCTGGAAGAATCCAAGCTTGGTTTCTGTTTCCCGTTCTGTACTGCCCTCTAATGGAAAACACTTCTCAGAAATAAAAGAGGGACCAGTGAAACGCAGTATTCACTGACGTGAAGAAACAAGACTCACAGCGTGATGATATTTTGAGACAGGAAAATGAAAAGGAAGAAAACTACACAGAAATTTTATTAAAACAAAATCTAATCAAATACCTCTCCCATGCTGTAATGTAAGATGAGATGCACAGAGATGCATGTCAACAGTTATTACATGACTAAAAATATATAGTGTGTACGGCATCACCACTCGAGGTGGATTATAATGCAGGGGTAAACAATGAGATCTAAATGAAGACAAAACAAATATGCAACAACAAAGCTTTGTAGCAGTACAATTCGGAGCTTTTATTTCTGGATGTTGAACAAAGCATTCACTTGGCAGGAAATTAAAAAACCAACAAGAGGTACAGACACTAATTCTGCTTATAGGAAAAGAAAAAAAAATAATAACAATGCAAGAGACGTATTTTTAAGGGAATAATAATTCTTTAGAAAACCCATTCCAGCAATATCTGGCAAACGCAGCTGAGACCCACGGGAGCATATGTTTGTAATTCCTACTGTTCTGTTTAAGTTATTTTAGTACATTCTAATCCTGCAACAACTCTGTATCACATTAACTATGCAGCATCTCTATTCTTGGATTTAAAAACAAAAAAAAAGTCTAAACTGAATATTTACAACTAGTTCCAGTTGTTCCACGGTGTGTGCCAAACATGCTAAACTTTATGGGCCTGTTTTGCACAATAAAAAAATGTCCGACTATGCATGTAGTGAGTGAAGGACAGTTGGGCTTGGCCGTGCTGCAGCCTTCCCTTGCAGCCTCTCGTGGGTCAATAGCCATTGTTTAAGATGGTTTCCCCTTCCGCCCATGTACGGCCCACTCTGTCCACTGCTAGAGATAACTCTATGGCAGGGAATGAGGAGAGGGACCTGCCATAAAGAGACACAATGTCAATCAATTAAATTCAATCAAAAGGGTACAAAGAAATACAAAATTGTATGAAAAAAACAACGGTCTTACATCTCATCTTATCTTAGTGACTACCGTTACTGAATAATATGTGAAAAAGACAAAAAACGCTGCCTAACATTTGTGTCCTCCACATCCGTTAGTTGAGGGGGACTGTGTGAGTCCTCTATGACACACCGATGGCCAGCGTTCACGAAAACATGAATCTGCACTTTTTCTTGTCGCTTTCATGAGAGCGCGCAGCATGTCAAGACACCATGGCAGAAGTGTCTGGCTTGATCCAGAAGAAAACCACATCGAGGGTGATTGCTCAGTTGTCGGTTTAAGTGTTTTTTGTTTTTTTTTCTACTCTTTAATAGTGGAAAGCTAAGAAGCAATCAAAAATTAATGGGCAAAAACACCAGCAGGATGAATATTCAATTGAGAGGGTGTCAACATTAAGATCTGATAACCCTGTGATCATTAAAGAGGATGTCGGTGGAGCGTTTACTCTTGTTGCAGACGACTGCCAGGGGGGTCCCGGGTTCTTTGTAAACTAAACGTCGAGAGAAACATTAAACAAGCAAGCCTAAACCACTCCATCACTGTGAATGTACAGCAAGAAGTGTGGCAACAGGTTCCACTACATCACAGCGACTGTTTATTTAAAAAAAATAGTCCTCCTCACCGTCGCAAATCCACGTTGTGCTTGCCATTGCAAAAACACAGATACATGTGACTGCTACGTCGCTCTAAATAAAGTGTTGCCATTTAATTGAATAAGCCCTGGACTGGCCGTATCACTGACTTGATGGCTGCACCCACAGCCTTCTATAACAGCAGGGCAGCCGATGCGTTTCGGTTCAAATCCATCATTAAACCTGCTCCCATATCAACAGCAATAAAACTTTCCGAGCCCCGGATTAACCTCGCAGACGGAAAAATACTGCTAGAGTATTCAGATCAATAATGTTCCCCGGGTTTGGAGGGGGCGCAGGGTACCCTCAAGGCCTCCGGATCTGCCTCTTCACTTTGGGTTGGGAGAGCGCTACACCAGGCTTATCAATACTCAGATCCTGGTGAAGAAGTGGTGCCGCAGAGAGGCGAGGATCGATAGTGCACACTGAGCTTTTCACAGCTGAAGCCCAAGTGTAGAGGCACTACTGACAAGTAATTGACACTGACAATCTTGACTCTGGATCTGGATAAGGAGAAGAGGGCTCGGGCTCCCAGGCTCCCCCAACAAACGGGAAAAGAAAAATCAAATAAAAAGTGTCCGCAAACCATGAGCATGAGCAAATTTTATACATCCACCCTGGAGCAATGCCATGGGTTAATGTAATGTGTATAGTGCAGTATTATATATTAACTGCCATATATGAATTGTTATGTCATGTTTAATTCCTAGTTACGCTGTGTTCTACATTGCTTATGTGGAATACGGATGTGCCTATTTATATTTACCGCAGAAAAATAAAGGAACACATGAAACGTAGAGCGCGGTAAAATCACGCGTGAGAATGTACACTTTTCTATAAAGCATACGCATACGCGGTGCAGGGCTGTGCCTAGCTGGACGTACTGTAAGCAGTGTTGTGCATTTTAGGCAGAACTGCTCCCTGGTTCTTTTTCCCGCGGAGGTACTGTAGTGCCTCAGACAGCACACCGGTGGTGCCCACAGCACTACATGGGCAGAGCTAAACGTGCTTTGATCAAAGGGTTTGATCAAAAGGAGACACACCACTTGCCCTCTAGCCCTCCATTTTGTACACAGTGAAGGAATCATTGGTGAAATGATGCAGGACAAATTTCCTACAAGGAGCCGGAGATTTGGGACTGACATTTACATTAACACCCAGAAATTGCTACAAAGGTTTTGTTACATTTGAAATAGTAGATTATATATTTTTACTTGTAATATGAAGTGATTAGAATATGGATAAGATACACTTTAGAGAGGTAAAAGCATTAATAACGCAACATAATATTAATATTGGTTCAGATTACCAGTATACAGTATGTCTATGTATATATACTGCATATATACAGTATATATATCAAATGTTCAATTCAAATTACTGTATTGTATTAACATTAGTATTGTGCTAGCTATTCCAGCTATTCTATATGTCATCATCTTATTATATCATAGTTTCTGTGAAATATTTATAATTTATAATAATATAAGATTTTTAAGATATAACGCCATTTGAATGTGATTATTTGGAATGATTGTAATTTTGGACACAGAATCTCTTAATAATTAACGTCATGTAAGCATTACTTTGTCCACACAGTGCTAAGGTAAATAAGAAAGGGGGGGGGGACAGTAACAAAATAACTATTATGCTCCCTAACTGACAAAACAAAGTAAGTGCGTCAGACACTTGTCAGTCAATGTCAGCTGAACTCACCGGGTTCCTCCTCATGGCCCCTCCCACGGCTCGCACAGCTGTGGGATTTCCCACCATCTCAGCGAGGCGTTTGTAGGAGACGGTCTCTCCAAACTTCACATCCCTCAGAAGTGTGTGCAACACGCGGCTGGTGAACGTATCTTCGGCGGACAGCGAGAGGCACAGAGGGTGGGAAGGGATGAATAAAGGCAGAGAGAAAAATGGACCGCTCATTTAATCAATCAGCCGGACAACTGACTGAGTGGCTTTCTCTCAAAACACACTACAGAGTTTTGACTTAAAGATCTTCGGACATGACATAACATTTGTCTGTGGACTACATGCGTTCAAATAGATTACAATTGTTTATTACGACGATGCATTTGTTTATGAAAGTGATTCTCTTTTTTTTTAAGAATACTCATTTTGTCTATATGCATAATAAAAAAACTCAATTTGACCTTAGAAATTAGCATGGTACAGTAGCTGATGTGAGAACATTATTTCCAAAGCAGAAAAATCTAGGTTATGCTTTGAAAAGGTCACAGCTAAAATTAAAAAAGTTTGCTCCTTCATTTAAAAGGATTAAGAGAGGCCAAAAAGACTGCAAATCTGCTCCAGATTTTTAATAATAATAATTTGAATGTTGCACACCATTTGTGGCAGGGGGATGACTTTGAGGTTAATCAGACCAATTTGTCCTTTTAATTGCTTTCTATTCAGAGTAGATTCATTATATCATCTTCACTTAAATGGCGGAATTCTTCAAATCAGCGGCAGCTTAACCAACCACATTAACGGCTTTGATTTCATTAGCACTTTAGCAGTGGCATTATCTTTTTTTTTTTGTATTAGCAGGCAGTGACGGAGAGGCGTGGGTTGTGTTGCTCCCGTGGCTAAGAGGAGAAAAATGCATTAGGAGCATAACATCGCTAAACCTTAAGACATCCGATGCACTACACGCTTCTGCACTACACGCAAGTGAACAACATTTACGCGAGACGAACAAGATTGGGAACAATAGTCTTGTTATCAAAAAAAAAAAAAAAAGAACCTTCTAAAAAAAAAAATCTTCCAGCATATACATCTACTCAGTCATGAAAATTCAATTAGTGATCTCCCATTCTCCTTCATTTATATGGTCTAAGAGAGCACATGACAAGTGATCTATGTGAAATCCCTTTAAATTGGCATTGTGTGAAAACATGTCACACCCCTGTCTCTCTTCTACAGAGTGAACATCCTTTGCTCCCCAGGCACCCTTGCTACCTTATAGTCACTCTCCGCTACACAAAGCCACGCGAACAAGGCAATTTGCCTAAACTGGGGGGAATAAGTGTAAAACCTAAAGGGGATAGATTTGATTGATGCGCACCCATGTGAGTTCTTTGTCTTGAACTAGGCCCGTAGGTACTGTTTAATAATTTTTCAGGTAATAATCACGCTGTCAACGAGATGACGGGTCCTTACACAGACAGACTTAATGCTATGAGGAGATAAGATATACCCCCTGATTTTCCTTTTATGCATTATTCTCCCTCATAAAGCCTCGGATTTGGCCACATCACGCGTGTGGTACATATTGAGCGTTGTGTCGCTGGTGGGTAAATGACAACAAGCCCAGACCGTGGATATGACAAATTCCTATCGAGGCAAACATATTGACAAACAACCGACGTCAATGTGACAGCGGAAGACGCCGGGAGTCCTTACCAAAGGGCGGGTTCGAGGAACAAGCTACAGAGTACAGCCTCCTCGTAGGTACGAAGCTGGATATCTCCGCTTCCTGAATGGTTCTAAACAAGACTACAGAGGGGGTGGGAGAACCGTGCCCCCAGCCGCCACGGCGTCGTGGGACTCCAGTTGCTTGTGGTGGGGCCGCAGATGATGTGGAGAACGGTCCCCCAGCCCCATGCTTCATAAAGGGCCTAATGCGGTGCTGCTTGGGGGTCAGGACCCTCCTTAAACAGGGGGGCACTGAAGTCAATTGTTTAAATAAAAGTGGAAAGGAAGCACTTACATGTTTACAGACATCCTATAATTGTGTCACAGGTCATTTACCTGCCAGGGGGCCAGGTGACGGGACCACTGGAGAGGCCAAATTGATCCTGGACTCAAGTCGATGGGCAAAAATGGATCAAATGATTATGAAGATATTGATATACGATCGATTCAATCGCGGTTTTCAAAAGGAGGCCAATTTGAAATAAAACACACAAAAATAAAAAACAAGCAATAAATTCAAGCCCGTCACCCACACTGGCGACAATATTCGGGGAGAGAATTGACTTCCAGCTGTCAGTCACCTCCATACATGATTGGGAGAATAAAAAGACAATAGTGCAAATGTGGCGCCCTCATTATCCTTTGTGTCTAATGGGAGGGAAGACTTTGACTCCCAGTCAAAGTGTCTCTTGAGTCTGGAGGGATCCATACTTTTGAAGGCTGACGGGGTGCTGATGATTCTCTGATTATTCGATATTCTGAAAACGTTCATTTCCCTAATTCCTCCCCACATCACAGGGGCGAGCCACAGCGAGTGTCTCATCTCGCCATGCGCTGTGCGCAGGGGGAGGTTCGGGCTCCTGCAGGAACGCAGTCATTTGGGCTTTGAAGAGCGCCCTCCCCCCCCCTCCCCTATTGCCCGGCCCCCTCCCCGCACATTCCCTGCGCCGCTTACCGAGACTAAGATCCTCTCGTCTGTTACATATGGATGTATAATTAATGAGATAAGAATATGCATCGTTTTAAGAGCCTGCGACGGTGTCTGTGTTTCTTAGTTGAGGTGAAGGAACACATATATATATACACACACACACACACACGCACACACACACACACGCACATCCCTGCCTGCCGACAACCAAAGTCACACGTGATGTCGCACATGTCTCCTTTCATGTCACCTCTGTCGCTCCACTCTGCGGTGACAGCTGATATGAAAAGTGGCTTGTTTTGCCAGAAACGCGGGAAATAAACACGGCGGCGCTTCCGCAGAAGGTCATAGCTTTATTTAACACAGCGACCGCGACGCGGAGTTCGCACGCTCTCTCCCACAAGGTAACTGAGCAAACAAAAGTCGGTTGTCATAGGTTGTAATGACCTGAAAAGGCGCGTATTTGTTTCCCGTGCGGGGCTGCGTGCGGGGCTGCGTGCGGGGCTGCGTGCGGGGCTGCGTGCGGGGCTGCGTGCCTACACTGACTAGGAATTTATACAGCGGCGAGGGAGAAGCTAATCCTCAACATTTGTGAATCAACAAAAAAAAAATCTCCTGATGCACACATTTAACGGTTTGTTTTTTTACACCGACATGGCCTATGCTTTCGACTACTGAGAGCAAGCCAACCCTAAACCCCCCTTATTTACTGAGTCCCACAACAACAGGAGAGGGAGAGTGGTGGAACACGGTACAATCACCTATTCAGATCAGGTACTAATGAAGAATTCCATCTATCCTGAAATTTAATTAAAACCCCAAAGACTTCAGACGAGATGCGATTTGAAAGAGCCCGGGGCTGGTACACAAGCACTTGGTGGCGAAGGGAATCACGCTGAAAGTTGATATCGTAATTGGTCCTGATGTATTTCTGCATTGCCTTTTGCGGGGAGCGTGGGACTCATAGCTGTATACCCAGTCTCAATGGAGTACCTGCTCATTGAAAATGCCATCACTCAAGCACTGCAGATCTGCATGAAATTAGCGCGCAACCTAGACCTGATTGCAGGGGAATGGAAGCACGGTTGTTAAATGCATATATTATGGTTCTTTTTTCATGTGTAGGTGTGCTTTCCCCTCTAAATCGGTTCTTGCCATTTTAAAGTTAAACTGTGTTAAGCATTTCAGTGTAATTAAGTTGAAATAGCCTGAAATCGTTCAGAAGTTTCATAAAAAAAAATACAAAAAGCACACACACACAAAAACTACAACAAATACATGAAACGAGTAGGTCTATGTAATTACTTCTTTGACTGAAAATGCTAAGGTTAACTAGTAATGAATTTCTCAAATTTCCCTCAGTGCACGCTAGTCATATACTGTTTTCAAACTACTAGTTGAAAACTATTATCCATTCTTTGGGCTTTTTTTCGTTTCTCTTGCCGTAGGTGACTGGTCAAGCCAACAATAAGCTCATTCAAAGTTTACTACCATTCACATGTTCTCATTAAAAAAAAGAAGGAAAAAAAAAAGCTTCCTGTCTAAAAATGTCAGGACTGGAATTCGATCAGTTTTAAAGAATGTGCCAAGAATCATGGAGGAGCTTGCCAAGACTAACACGCGTGGTAAGAGCTGCCACAGATTACTGAACCAAGTTACAGCTCTGTGTTCTGTTCTCCCTCGTTCACTCGCTCACCCACTCACTCGCTTAGCCGCTCTCTCTCACTCTCTCCCTCAGCCATAAAATACTTCATTACAACACAGTAGAGCCAGTGAGTGTAAGTGATGTAACTGACAATTAAGAGTGAAAGGCTGATCCCCAGTCATGGCTCTGCAAATATTTACCCGTGACAGACCTGCTCGCAGGGCGGGGTGGTGAAGCGCAGGGAGGGGGAGGCTCCCGATGGTCTGCGGCTTGCTGAAGTACGCCCGGAGCCAATCCACGCAGCGCTGCAGGTCGTCGCTGACCACCGCGCGGCTCAGGGAGGCCTCGTCACTCCTAACGACGGGGCCGTGTCAGAGAAGGGATCATAATAAAAAGTAAAAACCTCTTGGTGGAAGAGTGCTTAAACTTGTCACAAGAGTGTAATAACACACCATAAGTGATACACAGGCCGAATTACATCATTGAGTGAAACAAGACGACATGTTGAAAAGCCACAGTTAAACATTTAGGCATGCTCTGTGAAACGTTTCAGAACGGAGAAAGCATGTTTGACAAAGTGTTAGAACAGTAACCCTGACACCTATCACGACTGGAACGATAGTTACACAACGCACAACATTGTTATTATATAAATGTGTTTTGTATTTTTCTTTTTGTAAATCCGGAGAAAATCTGTTAACAAATTACTTCCAACAACTTTGAAAAGGCAAGAATCAGTTTTGGAAAGGCAGTCAAAAGCCTTGCAACCATTAGAGGAAAGTTACAAGCGAGGCATAACAAACAGCTTCATCTGTGCTTGGGTCTAGTTTATAGTTCATGACTAGAATAAATAGAATTCTTGGACAGAGAGGTGCGGACCAGCGGAGCACTGAACTTGGAAGCGCATCTTAGTGAGAGCAGTCGCTTTCAGGAATTTGCAGACGGTTCAGTTGGCATCGCTTAAAAAGTGATATTCCTCTCGGCTGCTGACCACCCCCCAGGTCAAAGCAAGCCAGGCTGACCCATATTTGACACTTAAAGACCCTACTGGGAAGGTCCTATCTTAGCCTGTGCATTACTGCAAAGTGGACCTCAAGCTGTGTTGTGGATCTAAAGCGCGCCGCCATTTCCATTAACTGGTGTACAGGACTTATAAATAAATAATATCGCCATTTAAGCGCCCCTTTTTTCAAAATTGGTTTATCCTGTACGGTATTAATAATGGACATTTACTTTGTTAAACACACAAAGCGTCTCTCTCTCTCTCTCTCTCTCTCTCCTCGCCTTTAATACATTCAGTCAACATGGCCCTAAGTGTTTTTACACTTCTGCAGGTCACAGTGTGAGCAACATTTTATATTGGACATGTGAAGCTGAGGTTTACTGGAGTGTTATGACGGCGCAGGTCCGTTCTGAGAGAGCCGCCCTGCCTGCTAGTTTGTGGCCGTGTGATGAGGGGGGGAATCCCCCGGGTGCCATTTAACGGCGGGTGTAAATACAGTAAAAAGGTGTAAATACTCTCATTTCTAAATAAACCCACGCGCTGGTTTATAGTGGAGCGCTGAAAACTCGGAAAACCCAGTGGCAGCCCTGTGCCGGGACCCACTCAAACAATGGCCATGGCTCATGGCAATCTCTGTCGGCATGGGTGAGTGCCCAGCCAGCCCCTACTTGTCATTGTCTCTCTTTCCACCCCCCCACGACCAACCCCCATATCCCCTATTTCTCTATCCTCCCACTCCAGCTCTGTTGCACCCCACCCACTCCCCTTTCTCTGTGCTAGGATCTTCAGGCCACTGTTCCCGCTCTACAGCCCACCCCACCCCACCCCAAACACCCCTTCTCTCTGAGAGGATGTTCCAGCCACTGCACACTGACAGCTTGGGGATATTGTGTGTGGAAATGTTCCTGTTGGACCCGCAGGCCCTTACAATCTACCGGACAAAGGGTAGAGCACCTTTGCTTAAGGCTCGCCACCTCTGACCTCCAGCTCACACTGCCGAGCTGTCACCGGGGCTAATTTTACTCCCTCTTGCCCCCCCCCACGCTATGGATGCTCCGACTGTGAAGGTTGTTTGAGCGTTGCAAAATTGACACTGGGAAAGAGTGAATGCAATGCATGTACACGGCACGCTATGGTAGGTAAACAGGAACAAAACATATGGTCCGACATTGGTTTAGCTGAAGTCTGTCACCACCGGCAGTGGTGGGTGGGAGGGGTGGGGGGTTCATTTTAAAGAGCATTTGGGCGGTACAGCTGTACAAGAAATGGCTCCTGTATTGGAAACATCTCCAGTGTTACTACAGTGAAGCGCAAGACAAACTGTATCATTTGATCTATACGGAGACAAGATTGGCAGATTATAAATTCTGCCCTTGAAATGGGAGATTAAGAGATGTCATATAAATGTCATTCCAATTACAATGAAACTCTCGGAGGAGATACAATCTTCAAGTTGGAAGGTAATTGCCACGCTGTTTTTTTTTCTTCCCTGTGTATTAAAAATACAACAATCCCTAACGGTATTTAATAATTGTTTTTGAAAACTGTATTAAAGTTGCACAAAACAATTCAAACTGAGATTAATCAAAATATGTTTCTTTAAATTAATGAATCTATGACAGCTAAGAATAACAGTATTTTCAATATCCAGTAGGCATTTGGTATTGTATCACAGGTATAGGGAAATAGAAAACTAATTCTGAACTAGCCAGGATTTGCTGCAGTAAAAAGAATATTTCCCCTGGTAGAAGATTGCGATTTGAGAGAATTTCTAATATTGTGCTCCTGTCACAATCAATTTCCAATTACCATAAATCATTGCTCTGTAAAGTGAGAGTCATTTGGAGTTCTACCTATTTTCTGATTCTAATATAAAGAATGAATTGAACATTTATATAACTGCTTAAGTGTTACTCCATTTTGGATGAAACAATCAAAAAAAGAAAAAAGACAAGAGATGAGCAGTAAAATATAACCATAAATAAAGAAAATAATAATATAAAAAAAGCAGATATTAATTTGTCCAATTTCCTTTGACACAGTCTGCATCCCTGGCACTTTAAAATCAATGACATCAATGACTTTGGATTTATGGGACTTTCTCCATCAACTCCGCTCACAAGAATGAAACAGGTTAACCACAAGATTTAATTGAAAGGAATCATAGCAATCTGGCGGAGGGCGTAATGGTGTGGCACACAAAAAAAGGGGGAAAAACTCAGAACTCATGCCTCAGTCCTGTGAAGCGTGATGGCGCTCATCCCGACTCGATCGGCTGTCACTTTTGACACTGCCTGTCAGAGTTCTCCTTCACCGATCATGGGTAACATGGCGGGTCGGAAGATGAAATAGAAAAGGCCAAGACCAGTCTAATATTTCCCCAGCCTTATAGCCGCAGATACTTAACTCAGAGACGTCAAAGACTCAAGAGAGCATGAAAAAAGCCTAAAATGACTGTCTAAAATGGGGGGGTGGGAGGTGGGTAAAAAACAGCATGTCTCTATGAATGTCAAGAGCCTGACCGTCTCGGAGCCGAAGGCTGTGATACAATTGTAAGTCACTTGCTGAATGCGGACCGTTCAACCATTTGAAGATCATTCAGGTGCTGGTCTAGCTACCGCAGCACTAAAGTCCACAGATTTTAAAGTAGTGAGCAAGGAATGCTTTCTATTCCATTCTATTCTATTCTATTGTGCCAGTTCTGTGCTCCAGTATATCAGAATAAAAACAACTGGGGCCAGATTAACTGCTCTCTAGATAACCAACAACTCTTGTTAGCGAATGTCCACCAAAGAGGCCGCAGCGCTCAATCCAATACATAAAGTAGTGGTAAAATACTGCAGAGTCGGCAACAAAGCAGACAACAATTAGGTCTTCTCCCAACTGGCTAGCCACAGGAGTCAGCTAAGGCATGTATTACTAGAGCCTTAACTCTTACTCCATTATGTAGTGTATCCACACCTCGACACAGCAATGTTTATCTACAACAGACTACCAAGCAGTTTCAAATAGCATTTTTAGCCTCTATTCTCAAGTGCCGCAGAAAGAGATTCCAATTACTGGAATGGTAAGGAGGCAGAGAGGAAGACATAAAGTACATTAGGGATCCCCTGTAACTGCAGGGACCTTTTAGAGCCTCTACTGAAGAGGGCCCAGAGACTGGGGGGACAGTGACCCTGCATGGATAGCCTCTGTCAAAATTTGACCACGTCAAGCACAAAGGCATTATGGGAATCCAGTGTCACCAAGTCCTAATTACTGTCTGTGTTCAGAGCAAATTACTGCCTTGTTCCTCTGATTAGCGAGGAGGCTAATCTTCACCTGTGTACGCCAGCACTGCTGAGGGCCCTTGAGTGTTAGCGCTTCGTCTTCTGTAATTTATTTTTAAATCAGTGCCCGCTCCCAGGAGTTTTGAGTGTTTTGTTGTGAACCGCTTACCATGATCCCCACCACCGCCCCCTCACCCCTAAATCCTTGACTAAATCCTTGTTTGGTGCCGCAGGAAGATAAGCAAGAACAACACTTGGGCATAATTGACTCATACTCCTCTCCAAGATGTCAGAGCCGAATCATCTCTCTGCATATCTCCTCCGAATGCCACCCCACTGTACACTTCTGCACGTGGCAGATATAAAATCCAATCAACTTCCAAAACAAAACCTACCCACAATCCAACACAGAGAACTTCGCTGTTGATGGCAGGAGGGAAATAACGTGGTAGCCGCTTTTAGCTGCGCCTCCTGCTCGACACTCATCACCCTGGAGGTTCAGTTCAATAGAGAAAAAAAGGAAAAGAAAAATCATAAACATTGGCAAATTTTCACGCGAGGCATGAGCGAATGTCGGTGTCTCGTCTGCGCGGGGCGGTTTACAGGTACTGTGTTACACAGGTGTTCGTTTACACAGGAAATGACACATGCAGGCTGATTGGGGATGTCCCAGGGGACACGGGCATAAACATAGAGCACAGATGGGGCCAGGGGCCAGTGGGAACAGCACCTTAATGAACACGCAGCTGAGTACTACACTTCACAACATGCAAAACATAATTCTAAGGCCTCAGTGAAAAAAATAACAAAAAAATAGAACTAAAAAATAAAAAAAATCATCGAAATATCATCGCAAGATGAATAATTCAACATCGTTTTCTAAAGGGACTGTGGCAAAACTCCTCCACCTACTTTATTGGAGACTGCATCCGATATGTGTTATCTAGGCAGCTCTGCATTTTTATGACATTGCACTTTAGTTGTCATTGTTCCACTTTAGTTAAAACTGTAAGCACTTTAGTTAGGAATTAACTGTGTTATGCCGTATATAAAAAAAATTATATATATTATTAAATCAAATGATGTATTCCACAGCATGAGAGCAACAGAAAGAGACAAAGAAAGGGATGGGGCAGGGGGAAAGCTAGCGGGGGAAAAACAAATAACAACAACAACAACAACAGAGGTTTGAAATGAACGAGGGAAATGAATGAGAATGAGAAAAGGGCTTAAAGTTGTTGATGTTGTTCCCGGTGTGTGAGCACACCACATAAACAGCCCCCCCGCCCCACAGAACAGGAAACCCATTTGCCGTAGCGCTATTCAGTGTGAACCCGGACATTGATTCACACAACTACACGAGTGTGAGAAATGATAAATGCATCACCTAAGATATTTCACACCAGCGTTGGTAGTGTGCAAAAGCTGTTGTGGCAATTTGGGTATTAGGGCTGGGCTAGATAGATGGAAAATGGCTGGCTGATTATGAATGCCAATTGTGACCGGGGTGGCGGTTTTGACACAAAAACACTCCACCTCGGAACAATTAGGCTGTTCTCAGGCCCCATCCAGTGTTGTCAGTGATAATGGAAAGCTGTGAGGATAACTGGTGATAAATAGACTTTAACACCCACCTCCTTAAGAGCAATGCAGGCTCCTCTCATATGCTTAACTAATCATGACCATGGCCAGCAAATTCATACAAAAGACTAATTACTGTTGTACTTCACTTCAATCTCAACAACCTCTTATAGAAAGACTTGGGGGGTTCTCCTGCCTCTTTTCTCCTCTTGATGGGTATTTTTTTTTTTACAAGTAGGCCTGATGCTAGACAAAAGCGTTTAAAAATCTGTGATTGCTTTCATCCGCTTTAATTACATTCAGAAATGGCATTTCTGCTACATAATACACCCCCATTGTTTCAGAATTATCTGGCTTGGAGAGTAAAATCTACAATTTTTGACGATGCTCCCGAGCTAAATCGCCTCTTGAAATTGAAATATGCTGGCGAAATACAAAATAAAAATCCAGCCTTTGCTGCTGATATACTGGAAGCTCCTTGGCTTTCTGCAGAATGCTATTATTATGCATATCCAGGTAGAAAGTTAATTAACCCAAAGCTTAAGCTAATTATGGTAGCAGAATGCTATCAACCAAACGCTTTCAGTCAGACAGCTGTCCAGAATTTCATTTGCTAATCATTTGTCTTTTGCTGGAGCATATGGTACATTTCCCCGCTATCACAGGAACAACAAACAGATGAAAATCATTAACTAAAAACAATGTGCAATGTGAAAAATCAGACACAGATTTATAAGGCTTTGTGTCAGAGAAAAAAGGCAGATTTATGGCCTGGGAAATATAATGATAATTTTTGGATTCAGCCACTTAGGATTTTCGGCAGATCACATGACCAGCGTGTGCTGGGAATTCAGATGCACAAATATATTGTTTATATCTATATGCAAATGAGACAGAATGTTTATTGTTTATCCGTGTAATATTAATTAGAATTTTCTTTATAGGAACATATGCAAAGAGCTTATTGTTGACAGCTTTTACTTTCTAGCACAATTTGTGCTTTATTTTCCACTGCAATATTTTGGTTTTGTTAAAAGCAGAACCCTCTTACCTGTGAATGAAATAAATTATTTTCAGAATGTTTTGTGGGTTTTTTCTTTTCTTCATAAAGCACATCACACTGGCTGTTAAAGGCAATGTTGATTGATATCAACATTGCCTTGCGACATTATCAGGCAATAAAGGCTACTATGGTTCTAATGCAACATGTCACACACAGGCTCCTGTAGCACATTTCTACTGAGGACCTCACAAGCTAAATTGCTTTTTTCCAGCTCCCCCACATCTCAGCTAGCTTGACAGACAAATTGATCAAAGCATTGTAAAATAATATGCTCACAAAATGTCTCGGGGCAGGAGTCCAGCCCTTTTTTCATTTTTCACCCTAATAAAAAAGTGCTCTATGATTTCCTCTTGTATTATGTGTCTGTATTCTGTGTGAAAGAGGCGAGAAACATCATATTTCAGATAATAGTAATCTCCTGTAAACAAAATGTGTATCATTTTTCTGTGAACACTATGGCCATGCTAAACTAACCGGGAAGAGGCTGGTTAACAGGGAGACTGGTGTAGGGCCCCAACAGGGGTTGTTGAGATGTAATGAATTTGTTCATCTGATGGTGCCTTCAGGGCTATCGTTAGACTGGCGGAGGAAGTTGATTTCAGGAAATGTTCCGAAGATCAGTTAGGAAGCAAAAGGGGCTTGAGACGTTTCTATTAGAAAGAGCTGACGGTCATGGTGTGTAAGCAATGCTTCAAGTGCGTTTATGTAGCTATAATGGCATCTATCAATAACTATCTATCAATGTCAGCACTGCCACTGTTATTGCCTCCGCCATACAGCGCCAAGCCTTTGTGAATTTTACAAACTCTAAAATGAAACACAAAAAAAGCAAAGTCTAAAACTCTAAGCCTTTAAAGCTTTGACTCACTTCTAGATATCCAGGTCTCCCTATATAATATGTATGGATGCTATCCATTTCCTTTATCCAAAATATGGTCTCAGAAGAACATTTATCATACTGACTTTCTAAGCCCAAATCAAACCACATACAAAGCTGGAAAGAACCTTGTTTAGTATGTCATAAATAAATCAATGGAAATGGCTGATCTGAACTATTACTGCTACAGGCGGGCTTTTGCGAGATCTACATGTAAAGCCGCTTGCAAAGATAAGCCTACATTTTGTCACTTTATCTCGCCTCCCTTAATGCCTGTTTACATTGCATTACTCCATATATCTGAGCAGTGTATAGTTTTCCTATCCTATGACAGTAACACTAAATTCAGCCGGCCACACGATAAAATCAAAGCATTTTATTTAATGACTTATAACTCACACCTTTGCGAACATACAGAGAGCATTCCCATCCAAACTACACTTATGACCGACATAGCAAATGATATTAAAGTGAGAAATGATCTACTGATGCGAATCATTAAATTCATTTGCATATTCCTACTGAACCTGAAAACACAAATTAAACCCCGTTCAGGAGATGGAGAAAGGTGCTTGTGCATGGTTACAGGAGATCTTCCATAATCAAAATTCCATATTATTAATTTTCTGACTTCAACTCATTAACAACCAGTGGAATGTTTTTACTGCTTGATGAATTTTAGGAAATGGCAGACAGTGAAGAAGGAAACACATGTTGAAGTATAATATACAAGGCCATTAATGGGTTTCCATAAATTAGAATTTGCCATACATTTTCAAAAGGGTGACTTCCTATCTGGGTGGATTTCAAAATAGTTTAATTTCCTAAACCAATCAAGTTTATCAAATGTGAATCTGTGATACATGGATGTTTAATTTCAATCTAATCAAAACTAATCTGAGAAGTAGGATCTGGACGTGTAAAAAGCAGAAATAACTACTTATTAATGCCGAATTTAATCAGTTCCAACCGCTCCAGTAGGGCTGTCAACATACTGACAGTTTTGAGGGATAGAGAGGGCTGGAAATGCAGTTACATATGAGATTTATCTGTGTTGGTGCACCCCTCAAGATCACTGTATACCACTTGGAAAAACATAAATAAGGGAGTCAGAACAGAGCCCGCTCCCCATGGCCTTTAGTGACCCTACAGACCTGACTTCTAATCAACTCCCCTAGGGATAATAAACAGTTATTTTGTTCCCCCTCAAATTTCAAATATACTGCAGGAAGAATCACAACCACATGCCATCAGAAATCTAATTTCAAGCCCAACTGTATTCTAGTGGCCCTCATATTTCTAGCGCCTGCTCATATTTGCCCAACTTTCTCCCGGATATTTCTTGTGGGATCTACAAAAATGCCCTGCTTCCGATGAGGAATGGCGGCACTCCATCACGGGGAGTGGATTCTGTCCGCCGGTAAATTTCACACCTTTGTTTATCGCGTCGACGGCCGGGGCTGTTGTACAGTACCTTTCAGCAGGTGCGACATCCATTAGGATCTGGATGGTGTGCACACCACTCTCACATCCAGTGACTTGGATCGTCCCCAGGGGGCTCTGCAACGTGACGGTCTTCTGAGTACACTGTCTCTCCTTCATATCGCCGCGCTGAGGGAGCACAAATTACAATGCCTTCATTGACATATTCACACGCCAACTTTCAGAATTCCCCCCCCCCGCACTATTTGCATGAAATGATCTATCGGAAACCTAGCAGGCCAACCCTACGTGATGAGTTACATGTTTGAACACCTAGCCTCCAAACAATGTCATGATTTGACTTGATCCTCACATTACAATCCAATATTTCTTTCATGCATGGAACAGAATACGCCTATCTAACCAATAAATCGCCCATTTTTCCCCCCCTTTCTGTTCTATATATCACATAAATGAGAAAAACAATGCAGTCTGTTCCCTTGTCTGGTGGGGGATTCCCTAGATAGCTCGACATTATTTTCAATCCGTCATTTTTGGTTGATGGCCGGGATGTTTTTCTAGCATTAAATTTGTTCCTTAGGGTGCAACTCCAATGGGATTCTGGTTTCCAGCCCTTAACAACAGCAAAAACGTGCAGCTTTTCTGACGACTGAGATGGATACTGGCAATAACCAGACAGCAGTTTCTTTTTTATTTTTACTTTGAGGGAAGGAGAGATGATTGACTATGTTATATGTGAGTTTTTGAGAGATGGGGGTTATAATAAATAAAGGTCACATTGATTTTAAGGGTTTCTACCACGAAATCTTTCCTTCCAGGAACTCTGACCTGAAAAAGTGTCTAAAGGCTACTTACACAATAGTGGCATCTTTGGGCTTCATTAGGATTCCTAATTTGCACAAATATTATAAAGCCTTTTTGTTTGCCCTGTTTAATATTTAAATTAGGGCTTAATAATCAGGGATTGGCAGAAATCAAAGGTTAAAAAAATTATTTAGCCTCCAATTTGAAAGTAGGCTTGACACATTCAACTTTAAGCAATAAATTAGGCATGTGAAAGTTCACAGCCTAAATAGATATTAAGAATAAATATAGATTAAACCAGTGGTGAACTAGAACTAGCGTTTTTTTTCTAGATGTACACTTAAGTTTAAAATTTCCAAATTAGATACGATACAGAAATTTAAAAATTTAAAAATTTAAAAACAATATACTTATACAGTGATTGTTGGTCACTTAACTTAAACATGACTGTTTGGAGCACCTTAACCCTCAAGCGACCGGGTGGGGTCAAAGCATACACTGGGCTTCAATTTTCTTTTATATATCTTTAAGGTAATTTATGTGATCTCCCAAAATTTCTTGACTTTGTCATTAAACTTCTTCAATAAGTATACAATGTATTGTTTTAATTTCAAAATTGTTTGAGCTTGTAGTAATGACATATCTGTTGGGGTCAAATCTGACACCCCAGAAAAAATACAGTGAAATGAGAAGAGGAATCATTCTCAGAGTTAATGATTCTGATACATGGATATTCACAGAGAGGAGAGGGGAACTTCATGCTGCAGATTTTGAGCAGGCAGAGAACCCACATCTCTACATACTGTACACCTCTCTGAAGATTGTCTTACAAAATATGATTGCTTCAGGTAGGCTAAGCATAGCCTGTAATAAATTAAAAACTTTATAGCATATGCAGTGTTTAGCTTAAACATAAAGACGAATATATGTGGATAGACTTCTTTTATGTATAATATTTTGTTGTGGACTCAATATATTTAGGTTACTGTACGTGAATGCATTATTGAAGTTGCAATTTGGATCATACACACACTTTGCAACTATTTATTTTGTGAAAAATTAAATCCTTGCGACTTGGCATAGGTATGAGTTATACTGTGGGGGGAAAAAAGCAAATGTAACAATTTCTGGTTTAGAATGGCCTGTGATGACCTAGGGGCCACTACATTGGCATTTTGGGCGTTTTTTTTAAGTATACGTTTTCAATGTAACCTGCAATTATGTGTCCTTTGAAGTTGACTTATTTTCACATTTGCTCTCATTTCTAAATGAATTTCAGCTTGGGGTCACATCTGACCCCGGTCATGCCTTGGTGATATTCTTTTTTTTTACCCTCACTAAAATTGAACAGAGATTCAGTTGACTATACTGTTAGTGTTTTAAATATGTTAACATTTAAGTGTTGATTTATGAACGTTTCAACTTCCTGTCATTCACATTTTCATGGCAGGTCATATCAGACGGTCAGACCCCACCCGGTCATATTAGGGTGCGAATTACGCCGGTCGCTTGAGGGTTAAATAGTGCCCACCCTGCCCCACCTTCCCATGCATGCAACGAGCACACTACCTCTGCAGTCTGTTTTCGTCCTCGGAGTTTATTGTAAATTTGATTGCAACTTCCACTGTGTTCAGCGCGGGGCCTGCTGGAGTTATCAATTAGTTTATAAGCCACTGCACCTTACTTAAACAAAGTGGACTTAGGAAAATAGACATACCAACCAACTAGTATGGTATTTAAAAGAATGCTTTTAGTTTTAATAGACCGTCACCTCCACAACTGTGGTCATCGATAGCTATCAACCCAACTACGATGAGACGATTTAATAGTTCACTTTCCCCAAGAACAAGAACACATGATCTAAACCTCTGACGATGTGCTCGACTGAGACTGAGAATTTTAATAGGTAACAGTTAACGTTATAACTTTCACGAAACTCCTAGAGATGGGGCTATGTTTGACATAACGCTGTAGTTTGCCTGTAAACACAGAAAGGCTTCAAACCTAACATTATATTATATAGGTCTACAAGATCAAGTCAGAAATCAATACGCAATACTGCAGCCATAATTGACTGTGCTAGAGAGAAAAAAAACTATAGATAGTCTGTAGTAGGTCTAAAGCCAAGCCTACTTGTTAAATGCTGATGATCGTTTGCATTCCAAACTGCTATTATTTCTCTCTCCTCTTGGCAAAACGCATGGTAAAACGGCGTGAAAGCAAGTCTTTTCCGGTTTCTATCGACAACGTGGTTATAGTAGCCAATCATAACAACAAAAACTCTGTCCTTTCTTTTTCCATTGGTCAGAAAAGTATTCGCCCCTCCTCTGCTACAGAGAAGGGCTGCCCGGTGACTTGGCTCTCAAATAGGCGTTTGAGGCATATAAGGCATATAGGAGGACCACAATAAATAAAGGGGGGGGGGGGGGGGGGGGGGGGAACAGGTTTTTGTGTGAATATATTCCCATAATTAAAATAAAAAAAGCACAAAAAATTAAAAAAAAAAAATAAAAAGAAAAAAGA
>JAOEHI010000007.1:2333395-2345999 GCA_025447815.1 Percopsis transmontana | reverse complement strand
CCCCCCCCCCCCCCCCCCCCCCCCCCCCCCCCCCCCCCCCCCCCCCCCCCCCCCCCCCCCCCCCCCCCCCAACGCGATTTAGGTAGGAATTTATTCCCTTAATTATTATTACAAATGCGCAATTAATTTCATTCACAGTATCCATATCTAAGACAGTTATTTTAGTTGATCGTTGCTACCTTAGAAGAAAAACATATTTCTAGGCTAATTCTAATAATTGTAATTCTTAAATTGGTGTTTTATTATGAGCATGATGTATGCATACTTGAAACATGTTTTCGTCATATTGACAAAACGTGTGACATTTATTTTATCCAGCAATTACAATTTTAGTCCTATATCTTGACTTCATATTTTCCTCCGTTTGGAATGTGTAGCCCTGAATGGGCCTGCGGCCGACACCCCATCTCGGTGGTGAGGGTAGGAGCGGGGGAGAAAACGCCACCCCTGCAGAGACCATTTTGAAATCTGTGAGGATTTCCGTGCCATCTGGACCCACTGCCAGTCTGCCCCAGATAGTAAGGGTTGGCAACGGTACCCGACGGTGCAATATGGCTCTCTCTTTAATGAACTACTAACTGTCCCCCGTTTTAATTGATGTGACATTTGAGCCATTTATCTCTGACATTTCAATGAAGAATGATTCTCAGCCTTGCCATTTACTTTTTGTGCTATTTTCTAAGAGTCATTTGCATTTCGCCGCTCTAAACCTGCTTTTTGTCTCTCATTAGCTAATTAGAGAGGTACAAGCACAATTAATAAAAATGAACATAACCTAGTTTGATTTAGGCTTGATGAGGAATAACCGGAAAATTGCTGTTTTCTTAGTATTTATCAAAAATGGAGTGATGGGCTACCTGTGGTAGAGGTGACTTCGGCAAAGCCTTGTAACCTTTATCCACATACCAACATGTAGCCTACAGAGTGGGACAACTTATGTTCACAGCATGGGGAGAATCAAGCTCAATTAATCAGCAGATGATTGCAGTAAGCAGCCCCCTCTGCTGGCTCCTCCGGGCCATACGGTTGGAACTGCATTTTAATGCTGTGGCCATACAATTACCATGCCTTATGCTGTAGTGTTAACAATAGACGTTTCTGCTGTTTAGTTTTTAATATTTAAAGGAAAACAAGAACCCCTAATCATTTTTGTAAATAAGTATTAGTGGTTGTGTATCGTGTTTAATCATACATGCAGTATATAGTCAAATATAATGTTTTTTTTTAATGTGATAGCCTATATTCATCTGGATGAGTGTGACAATTTGAAAAACAGGAAATACGTTTGCTTTGGACGGGTGTAAAGTGTGTGTGAATGACATGCACAGTATAGAAAGGTTCCAGACCCGATTGTTTTCCATAACGACACACATTTTAAATCTTTTTAAGATATCCTTTAAAAACACAGTTCTACTGATGACGACTGTTCCTTTGATTGTGAGCGGCATCATTGCCAAGGTGTGGTGCCCTGTCTGTGTTGGCAGCAAGGCTGATATCTTTTGTTTGAGACTCAAAGAGCTCCTTTTCCTGTTCAGTTTCCCCGACTATTTTTGTTTGTGCGAGGTGTTGATAGACTTATACGCTGCACAGCTTCCTTTTAGTGTACAGTGCCAGATGTTTGTGGGAATAACAACCTTTTTTTCCCCAGAATGACAGAAACTGTTTATGAGCAAATGTGTCCATCCGCAATACTGTGATTGTCATGGTTCAATCATACACCGTCTCCGTCTTGCCCCCCCCCCCCCCTCTTCCTGTGTTTCCAACCACCCTCGTGTTGGCGTGGGAGGAGTTGAAGTCATTTATGATATCAGATATGCTGTAGGAGAACAGGAAATTCCTGACAGACTGAGCAACCACCATCCCCTCACAGTGCTGTGTGTGAGTTTGCATTTTAATCAGTAGAAATGACTCTGAGGGCCTCACATTGCACTATGAGGAGGTCTGGGGGGGGGGGGGGGGTGCGGTGTTCTCAATGTGCTATACCCAGCGTACAGTAGGTCTGTTCCTCTAAATCAAACCATGTAGCAATATGAAGAAAAAATGACCAACCAGTTATTTAGTTCTTTGTACTTTTGACACTTTATTATTTCAGGCCTCTCCACAGAATTAGCCTGATCATCGGATAAGAAACGCCCCAGCCACAAAGAGGTGAAGATATTCTTCTATAGCCTCTCGTGCCCACTTGTTTAGCGCGCCTCTGTGCCTCTGTCCCTCCATCTCCAATATGATGTGGCGTCTCTATTTTGCTGTTGACACGGCACTATGAATGTCTGAGCACTTTGCAAATGAAGAGGCTTGAACTCCTGACAGGCAGTGTCGCCAGCACCGTGACACACTGGCCCGCACATGCTGCGCGGCATAATGACGACATTAGGCTCCAGTGATAATATCAGGACACACTTCAGATAAATGACTGATAAACCAGGGGTTGTGCCTCTCGTATTACACGCTTGACAGAGCAGCTAATCAGTGTCCAAGTGACTGCTATTACATAAATCATGAGCTCGACTTTGATGCATATTCCATCGGTGTTCCCTATTCATCACGTCATCTGGGGAGGCTCTCTGGATGACTGGCTGCCGGGCCAACACACATTTTAAGAGCACATTATGTTTTCATTAGAATCTGATATGATCCATTCCAGTGTTGATTTGATTGTACGTGCCCGGGTCATTTGATAGGAAACTACCAAGGAGAGGAGAGTGTATTGTTACGCTGCAGAAGCCGCCCCGGCGTGTCATTTCTTTCTCATTGCCCACATTTGAGGTAAAGCCGGTTGTTGATTTACAGCATCGTTACCTGATATAATCATTCGTTTGGATTAACTCTAAATTATACCCACGGTTGTCATTGTTCTTAGCAAATTTACAGAACTGTATATAAATAACAATTTCACTAATAACAAGCTAAATGGTACATAATTGTTTTTATCGTACATTAATTTTGGTGTACATTTAGCCACATTATATTCTCATCAGAATTCTGAGGAAACATCTGCATTATTTTCTAATTGCACTGTCAAAGGAGATTCCCTAAACGTGTAAAGAATGCAGTTGGAGAGAGGACATGTGGCTTGGAAGTGAGTCACCATGTATGTTTTATTCTGCAGTATTGGGGTCAGCGGATGTGAAGGTGGGGGTGTTAATTTAATCCCCATTCTTACCCAGAGCATGGCCACACTCTCTGAGGAGCTCTATCTCTGACAACTGTGTCAAATTAGAGAGACCACGAGCCCCTCATAAAGAATATGTCTGTCAGACTACATTGTTCCTGGCCTCTGAAATATACGGCAGAGAGAGACAAAAATAGAAGATAACACCCTAGTACTACCACTGGACTTGAACATGATGAAATAATTTCCGAGCCATGTGATCCTGTCAGCGAGACAAACCGCTAATAAAATTGACATTTGTGTATAATTCTGCGCCTTTTGTGCCTTTCTATTCTTAGGTCTCAATAAGGATTAGGGGTGTTGGATTCAAATGTTCCCACCTAGGTCTACATGATAACCCATTCTAATGTATCGTGCTGTATTTTTTGGTCATTCATAAGCCAAGCAAATATTAAGACATTTAAATTGAATTATTAAACAAAAAAAACCCTGACATTATTGCAATGCAATTAACCCCGGCTATGTATAATTGATGGGAGCACGGGGTTCCATTTGCCATGGTGCATGACTCCGGGTTCGTCCACTGTGTGTGTGATAAGTGCCCGTCATTTATCTCTCTGGTATCACTGCTGTCCCACAGTCAAACATGTAAAACAACTGCTAATGTTCTCCCGAGTCCCCTATGGGTGTTTCTCCCTGTTATCATCGCTGCTTCTATTCTAGGGGGACCTCCTCTAGAGACAACATTTTCATAGACCTTTGACCTAAACCATATTTTCCATTTGAATGGTCTCACTAGTGAATATTTACAAGCATGTTTAATGTATAATAGATCTCATCTGTGAATATCAGGAGCCATTTTCTGCTCTGTGAGGTTCTGGTGTAGGCCCTGGCCCCTCGCTTGAGGTAATATTGACCTCTCTTTTAAAGGAAAATGACCTGAGCCTCATTTAGTCCAGTAGTATGCATACATATTGTACAAGTCCTCAGGGCATACATGTTTATAACAAGTAAAGCTGGCAGTTTCAAATGTAAACATCTTAGCACTGTAATGTTATTGTACCACTAAAGTCCCAGAAGGTGGTAGATTTAATAATGCTGCTGGATTATATAAGAGAGAGAAATAAAGTAGTAATTTGAAATTGTTTGGGGACCTTTTGTGTCAGTGGTTATGGAGGCTGGGGGACAATTCCATTCCCTCAGGCCACAGTTAAAAAGGCAATGGCTTTTCTTGTTCATGCACAGCATTTTGGAATTTACACATGCACTGCTAGCACCGAAGGCTGTTATCTGGCTGTGATTAGTAATGCATCATATGTTGAATTCTGTTATCATGCAGGGGAAATGGATGTACTGCAGGTGGAAGAGAAGAAGAACGCAGTTCTGATGAATACATCTTCTCATTGCTTGTATATACGTTTTAATAGGGAAACATTCCGGGGTTTGCTACCTCGGTGCTTATACAACCACAGGGTTTTTAATCTCTTTCTTGACGATGAAAGTCTCAGTAATTGCTACATTTCCCTTTTTGTTTCAAGGACCTTTGACGATCCCTTGGCTTGCATCAGAGGGCAAAGTCATTAGTGGAGAAATGAGCTCAAGTGAAGAGAAGGAGATTGCTGGGCTGCCAGCGTGATTGGAAACTTTACCGCACATTGCATCCTAATTTGAATTTAATTTCCAATGTATATCTGATACATAAGTATTATTAGCAAACATGTACTGGTGGAAAAACTCTTGTTTCAGATTCAAAACACGCAGTGTACATTTTAAATATATGTTATAATATATGTATACATTAAAGGATTCATTATTAATATTTGTATCATTTGTTAAGATTAGTTATACTTTTTCGTTGTTTATAGTACTTTATAGAGTTATGATTACTAACAAATATAACATATTTAATTATAAATGTGCCAAGTGGCGCACAGGGAGTAAAATGTCGTTTAAATTATATAGAAAAAAAAGAGACAAGGTACATCTAATAATGGATAAAATGGCAATATGTTCTGTGCTATTAAACTACAATGAGCATCACTCTGTTAAGCTGTTTAGGCGGGTGGGAGGGGGGAGGGGACATATGAAACCCTGTCAATCAAAGTGCAGTACACAACACTTTGTTGTGGTTGGGTGAAAGCGGCTCTTTGATGTAAATCACACACATTAGAAATAAAAGACAGGTCTGTTGACTTGTTTCATGCTGGGAATCGGTGGCCCAGCATGTGTTGCTCTGTCTTTCCTCCACTCTCATGTGGAACCGCTGTCCCCTGGGTCCTAGCACTGCTCCCCGGGGTGCACTGCATATAATTACCCACAATCCACCCTGAAACAGCTCTCATTTACAGTAATCAACAGTCTGTACTTCAAAGGATCTATGTGGCGTCAAACACTGAAAGCCAGCGTGTGTTATTATAAATTATTATTATTACTCAATTACCTATATGTGCAGAGGCTGAAAACAATGATAACTATTGCAACTGCGAGAGCCCAGCATGGTTTTTATCCAATAAGAATTGACGAGGGCAATGATGAGACATTATACTCATAACTTCAGATATGGCCATTGGTAAATATGTCTAAAACACGACAACAAATGCAACATTTTGTAGACCAGAAGGGGTCAAATAAGGGAAAGGCAGACAAAAAAGATTAGCTTTGCCAAAAGCTCAAAATTAGCATAACTAACAAATTCTAAATGCATGCAAGAAATGGAAGATAATTTGATCATTTGGCAGACAAGATGGTGGACTCTGTGATAATGGTCATTATCATAAAACACAGTCATCATTAGGCGTGATCTCAGATAATGGTCAGTGTGGAAACCATTTTACAAAGAGAAAAGCCTTTCCCCCATTAAAGATATATTAAGTGAATTAACTCACATGATGATTAGAACCACTGTGTGGTATTTCCTGGAAGCTAATGTGCTCATAATGTGAAGCCATTTCTCTGGACTGGAGTCAATTTGACCAGCTTATATACATTTTGTCATTGATTAGTCTTAGCTCCGAACTGTCCTCATGTGTTTATCCTATTTGAGCCACAACTATATATATTTTATTATTACATGTATTAGTACTATTATAATTACACACCTTTCCAAAACTGTAAATCTCTAATAATTAGTCTTGAATGTAAGCAGTCGGCGGTCCCCCCGTGCTTCCAGAGAGACCACCTTCAGACATGACATCCTCTGCTCTCTGGCGGTTACAGCGGCATCCTCCACAGAAGCTGCCCCTGACCCTCTGGCACTGCTGGGCCTCATCATTGCCGGTCCATTAGGAATGCCGGAGTAGGTCTCCAAACGGACACGGCTGCAACACATTACTCCTTCCCCTCGCTGCTGGCAGGTCCCCTAGTGGCCAGGTCATGTCATGGCATGGGTGCCCTGTGAGTGAGCTTGTACCAGGTCTGCCCTTGACATGCCCCTCTCCCCACTCCTCCTCCACAGAGAAGAGAGAGCAGACCGTCCGGATGGGGCATTTGGGGGTGCCAGCTGGTGCCAGCTGCGAGGGGAGATATCCAAGGTGGCGGACACCTGTCCTAACTCGCGCCCCCCTCCCCTTCCCCCCTCCAGCTCCCACAATGCATCTGGTGCAGCCCCGCAGCCCGGCAGACCCATCGTGGGGAAATGAGGCGCTAACCTTGAGGAGAAATGCTCCCAGCGTCGCATTAAGAGAGGCCCTAATTGCTGAGTGCTAGCACTGCCAAATGACATTAGGAAGTGCTGTCGTTTACTTTAACATAATGGCTCAGCGTGTTTTTTGGCTAAACTTCCTTCGGTTCTCTGAGGTGTTTCACCGCGGTGGCCGTTTTGGCCCTGTCACGACCAATCAGCACTAGACTTGAGGACGATGGCTATTCTTGAGGACAATAATTCTAAAGACATTTGAGCTTTGCGTCTTGAGCTTGAGTCCTTTAACGGGAAGAAAAGAACACTTCAGAAGAACACAAGAACCCACCCTACCATGAAAATAGCCACCATTTGCGAAATAGTGAGTGTGTGAACTGTACATGCTGGTTGAGCGATTGTATTATTTATTTGCTTTCTTATCGGGCCACACTCGCATGGCTTTGTCGTTTCAAAGAAATACTAATACAGCGCACTCAATGTGATTAAATTAAACAAGCATGCTCATTACATTATGCATACTGTAATAAGAATAGCCCTGACCGGTCTGTAGCGGTGCGGCAGGCTCCACCGAGAATGATCACATGTTTCACTGCTGCACTAGATTTTTGAGGCGCCCATTAGTAGAACAAAAATCACCTTTGATTTAATGAAAGGTCCTCATTTGCTTACCGGCTCTACTCACTTACGGGCACACGGTTAAATTAAGCCCCCCCCCCCCCACACCACCACCACCTACCCCCCGCCATCACCACCACCACCAACCCCCACTATCTTTGCCTTAATTCGAAGGAGACAGTGTCCCCTCTCCTGCAGTATAATGCTGTGATGATTCTATGATCTGGTGTTTCAAGTCTGCGGGAGTGTCAGAAATCCACTGCAAGGTGCTTCTAATTGCAGATACACCTCAGCACTTGAAAGTAATGAATGTGAGCACAGGAAAACCTCTAAGGATCAAACGATAGTAATACATCATCAGTTCTGAAAAGGGTAATTCGTTTCCCTTCGCCAAGCAAAATATTAGAAGTTCAGATAGGGGGGTTTTATTATTAATTTATTCTTCCCCCAATACATGATTTTGTAATTGAAGTGCTAAGAATAAAGTTACCCATATATCATAGTGAACCACTATGCATTTGTTGACTAGACGTGGGATTTGAGTGTGTAAATATTGTCTGTAGAAAGTAGAAACAAGGATGATTCTACTTCATACAGACTTGTGGCGATGGTGTTTGATTGAGTTCCGAGCTATGTATTTCCCAAGACCATAACAAATCATATCTCATTTTGTTTCGAATCTATATTGTTATTTATTGGACCTCTAGCTGGCTTAACTTCATGACTTTGTTTGAAGTTTTGTTACAAATGCTACTTCCATTGGCAAGTTATCCTTTTAAAATTGCATTTAACTATGCATTTGAACAAATGCTACAAGCTAACAAAAAAAGTTCCTCCACTGGAGTATATTTTATTCACACACAGCACCACGCACAACCTAAATGTTATTTCTAGATCTTCAGCCGTTCCTCTCCACAGAGTTTCACCTCCAGCCACCACGAGGCGATCGTACCACAGAGACCCAGTCAAAACAAGTCCGGCAGTTCACTGGAAGCCGGCCTCTTACCGCCGGGGCGACCCGCGTGGCCACCAGGCTGTTGACCCGAGGAACATGGGGGTAACAAGTTCAAAGCCCAGCTGTCCATGCGTGATCTCTGCAGGGCCACTTCCCCCCAATTGCCTGGGACAGGAGCTCTCTCAGAAAAAATCAGGATGTGCTGTATGCTCCTTAAATGGTGCCTCGAAATTGCTGAGGTGCAGTTGAGTGAGGAGTGTTTGTGTGTTCGTGGGATGTAATTTACAGCCTCGTGGTGAATGCGAGCTACCGACCCTGTGCTGGGACAAGTGTTTGCGGCCGCGCATGGCATCTGCTCTGGCGGCCGCTGAGGAGCGGGCTTAACAATGTGCCATTCACGGGCCAGATGATGTCCAACTGCGAAGAAACAGCTCGGACAGGAAGGTGAAAAGAAGGGCAAAATAGACAGGAGAGCTTGACGGCCTTTACAAGACTAATAAAAGCGCACCGCTTTAAGCTAGCAGGAGAAAAACGCCAGAAATTTACTGGACCTTTAAGAGGTAAATGATAATGTGATTGCGATCCATCGTGCCTCATATTTATCAATCGGTACTCATTGTGGACCAGTCACTATATCACTCATGTAATCTAGCCCTTGTTATTTTAATGGAGAGTCACATCAGAGCTGTGGGCCACAGTTAAAGCTAGGCCTCAGCGACCTGTCATCTGTGCGGTGCAGTTAGGAGGTGGCTATCCCCTGGGGGAGCCGAGAAAGTGCTGGGGGGTCTGAGGTGTAAAAACCTAAGAATTTCAGGGGCTGATAAATGAGGCTCTTCCTAACTGCATATGGTATGTGTTTTAAACTGACTCCCCCTCGGCCCTCCTCGTAGCCAGTCATTCTTCATGAAGAGTTGAGGGGCCCACTGGTGTACATGGGGGCCCTGTTTTGTTGCCAAGATAAGCCCCCCTGCGTGGGCTACATATGGGGCTATATGACGCCTGGTTTGGCCGGCTTTCTTGTATTGTGGCGGTGTCATGGAAGTCTTTTCATTGGGTCGATGTTAATTTACACTCCTCCTAAAAGCTGTTGGTTGTACAAAGAATATGAAGTGTCACCTGGAATACTGGCATCTGCTACCTGAAATAAAAATCAAAAACAGTGTCGAATAGCCTGCATAGATTCCCCATTCATGTATTTCCGGAGAAGGGAAACAGAGGATGACAGTGTAAACACCAGATTTGTCTTTGAATCTGTTGAAAAACATAAATGAAAGTAAAACTCTAATCCATTCAAACATTTCCATCTTGCCTTAACTTCCGTTGTAAGTAGGACTCCAAACATCAATCGCACACACTTTCTCTTTACTTGGGCAAATAAAACAAAGCACTCTGACGTCACTCCGTCAAATACAAAAAGAAAAAAAAAAAACACAAACAAAACATTAACAGCAAAGCTCTTAAATGTTTGACTGGTGACAATGGAGTGACCTTTTCGGTGCATGGACTTAGTATTGGTGATTTCTACGCGTTCTAGTGTGGGATGCTAAACCATCCTGTTCAGTGGGCTTTTAAACCAGCTGGGCCGGACACATGCGCCCTCCGGATATTTTACCGGACCTTTTCCTCCTCTGCTTATATAAAAGCACCACCCCCAAGCCTCTCACTGGTTCCAATGTATTCTACTCATTGTTTACTGTACATGCTGGTCCAGAGTAATAATAAATAAGGAGCGTGTGTGCCGTGCCAACATGATTGATTACGACAGGGAGGCAAGGTCAGGCTGGAGGAACAGGCTAGGGCTGTCCGACTCATTGAGTTAACACTGTATCCGTATTGTATGAATGTCACCAGCGATCCTGTGATTTATTACTACAGCCACTGCTCAATTCTCTTTCTCCATACACCACCCCCTACACCCCCCCCGCCCTCCCCTTTTTGGTACCTGACCGAGATACAGGATATGAACAGAACTGCAGACAAAAATCACTACATAGGTGAGTAATGTGTAAATCTGTATAGGGATATTTCACTTTTATATACCTATATCTATATGTGCATACATTTGGAAATATACTGTATGTATTTAATATGGGGTTCTTGGTGCTTTTATTTATGTTCTAAACCTATGTTATAGAGTACTGCACATGCAGTATACAATGCATGTATAGTGTTGACTTAGCATCGAATTTTACCAAGGGAACATCATTTGAATAACCAAAATATTAATAGAAATACTAATATTTAAAGAGAAAGAGAGATATATTAAACTTAAGCACCTTGGGAAAACATTACAATTTTCATAATTTCAATCAAGGTTAAGAAGGGGTTGGAGGAATCCATCTCTCTTTAATATGAAACCGTGATTGAAACCGAAGGAAATGTATACAGTAGCTTGTATGCAGGCACACACACACACACACACACACACACACAGACACACACACACACACACGCACACACACACACACACACATACACACAGCACATAAAACCGACAAGAGCGTGCTGACTGAATTGTTTACTTGCTTGAATATCACACAGAAAAAAAGTCATTGTCACTGTCAACAATATGCACTATTCTTTCTTTTCAGGAAGTCTAACCTTTCGTCTTGGGCTGAATACACAATGCCCCCCTGGACCTTCGGACTGCTCACTCTTTAGTGCATGTCAAGAAGACACCAGTCTGGACTATTTCCTCTGGGAGGTGGGTAAGCAAGCGCCACGCTCTGTCGGTTAGCGTAAAATGTTTCAGACTGAAGATGGATGGAGACGCCGTGTCACCGTGGCTCAACCAGGCTTTCACCGCTGCCATGGCCATGTCCTGGTCACATCAACCCAAGTGACTGAATCGCTAGGACCTGTCTTTCCTTTTGAGTTAGCATATACACTACATGACAGAGCTAGTGGCCTTCACTCACTCTGGGGCTTCGTGGTTGGATGTCTGGCTTGAAACAGAATATTATTCACTGTATTTTCACATACTTTTCTTTTGTTTTTCTTTTACATACACAGCAACGGTACATCAATGTTCTTAGTATATTTGTTTAGTTAGTAGGCGTAGTGTGTGTTTAACCAAAAAGGATTCACAAGTCCTCTTAACACATCCAACACATACTAGGGGGATGTGCACATGCTTTGTCCAATCGTGTGCCTCAGAATCGCATCCGAACACATGGAAGCTTCTGCTAACAGTAGTTCCTCTTAACAAAACACAAATTTATACGCTACATAGAAATAGAAAACTGGAGGTTTTAAAATACAGTATTTTTATACAATACAATACAATACAAAACAAATATCATGATGATACTACATTTTATTTTAAATGTGATTATTAGCAAGTAGCAGTGACTAAATAAACTTGGAATAAGAGTCGAAGGGGTTCACCGGAGGGGACCCTAACACTGAAAGTCTTAGCGCTGACCTCTGCGTTTGACCTCCCTCAATATGTTTCCACAGGCCATTCCATAACTCTCTAGTCAACCTTTAAACGCTTCCTGTTCGACAGGAAGCTCCACAACGCTCGGTGGGACCATGGCTAGTGTTCAGCCGAGCGAAACAGCGGCACGGTTTAATTTATATCACGTCTCGTCACCTCGGCGTGGAAGAGCGCACCCACAGGTGCACACAATCAGGCCGAGGCCAGCGCGGTCGTTTTCGGCCATGCTCACGCGCGCACATGGCGCACGAACTGCAGGTACACACAAACAGGCAGATTTTACCCCTACAGACTGACAATGGCCTTTTGAGGAGGAGGCACACGGTGTAGTGGCCATACACACTTGCTGAAGTAAAAGTCTCCATATGACAAAGGTATTTTTCTCACTCTTCTCTCTCTCTCTCTATCTCTCGCTCTCTCTTTCACACTCTCTCTTTCTCTGCCTCTCTCTTACTCACTCACTCACTCACCATTTCACAGTGTTGTTATTGGAATGCGTGTGTGTGCTGGTGCGGACTGTGAAACTGATGAATGACCAGCCGTGGCAGATTCATAGTCCGGATCCTGGTGCAGCTGGAGAGGAAACTAATGGCAAGCTGGGACTGTGGCGGTCTCAGAGCTAATACCTGTCTCTTCCATCAGGAGACCTGGGGGCATTTTTTTACACCCAGCCAAATAAGAGCCACCCCCACCCACCCACACACACACACACACACACACACACACACGCACACACACACACACACACACATACACACCACACGACCGCAAGAGCGCTCCTACTGTTAACCCCCCCCCCGCCCCCCGGGGGGGGGGGGGGGGGGGGGGGGGGGGGCGGGCGGGGGG
>JAOEHI010000007.1:2292957-2323270 GCA_025447815.1 Percopsis transmontana | reverse complement strand
CCCCCCCCCACACACACACACACACACACACACACACACACACACACTCACACACACACACACACACGCATTGCAACGTCCTCATTAAAAATGGGACACTGCACGTTGAAACTTTTTAAAAATTCAAATATTTTCCTTCAATCTTTAAAGAGCTTATATCTAATGAACTAAGATTTAATTTGGCATGGCTTAACATCCATTTGCACTGTTCATAATTAGGAATGCAGACCTCGGTATTAAAATGAAGGGGCAAAGCCCTTGCTAAGTTCCCAAGTGAAACAAGAATTGGTTCCACTTTAAGTATTAATTGATTGGCTTTGCAGTATCCCTTACAGGAGAGCAGTACAGTACACACACACACACGCGCGCACGTACACCGCGCACGCACGTGCAAACACACACAATTTACAGAACACTCATTTCTCATCAATCCAGTGCTGCTTCATTTGCCTGTCTTTCCCCACCGCCCTCCCCCAGAGCTTAGCATTTGATCACGAGTGTCAATATCAAACTGCAAAGCAGGATTACACGCCGCTGTCAATCGGTGGAATGTTTTTACACGTGTTTAGGTTAACTCGCCCATTTAACGTGCGCCGTACCTCGGAGATAATCACTCAAAAAGGACTCAAAATGTCACGCAAAGCCTCGGCAGACCTGCAGCTTCCGCAGTGATCACACGCCATACACATGGGCCTTGTTGCATTTTTCTCTTTTCTCAAGATTTGACAGCGTATGACTATGAAGGAGACCGTTTCTACTGCATGAAGCCAGTAGAAATGGTATTTGATTCATATTTCTTACAGGGAATATCCTTGTGTGATGTAGGATCAGACTTTCTGCAGATATCACCAGAAATACATTTATTGATCATACCTAATATAAACTTCATAGTGTATTTTGTTGTTCATCGTGCCGTTTCACACGTTTTTACAATAGCTTGCTGGCAGTTTATACCCTAAATTTAGGTGTGAATTTATTCCCTTTTCAATCTGTAAGTGTGTGTGTGTATTGTGTTTATAAGCGTGACCTGACTGCTGTCATTCACAGGTGCGTCCATGTGTGTGTCAGCATAGCTTGTATTTATTTTCACAAACCATAACACTCTCCCACCATAAGCCACTTCTGGTGCGAGTGACAGCTAAAAATCCCCCACAATGCTGCTGTGAATTAGGAACCGGTCTATTAGACACATGATCACATGATGTGGGATTAGTGGGCAGGAGTCTTCAAAGCTGCTATTACAACTCCAGAGATGTGATACAGGCTCCCCCACTGCTCTCTGCAGGGGCGTGTGTCTCTTCCTCTGAGAATTACCTGACACTGTCGTGTCTGCGCTCTGGGAAACGACTGCTGTGGCTCAGAGTGGAACAGCCAACATCAGTCGGAGAGGCTCCCTCCATGCTGCGCTGAGCCAACATGCCCTGCATTTAATCCCATATGTGAGCCACCATGATGGCTACATGTGTTGACATCAGAGAAAAGGAGTTATGATGCTAAAGCTGGTATGATGGGTGATAAAGGGGATTACAGATGGGGGAACGCCTTCGTGCTTGAATAGAAAGACAGACTCAAGATGTTAATGGTAGTGGTTCGGTATTTTGGCTAGTAGTCCATAGATACCGTCAGCTTGCTAGATATTGTCAGCTCATTCAAATTAAACTAGTGGCAGTGCTGTTAAACGGTTGTGTCCGTACATTAGTTTAATTGTACATTAATGCAGAAAATTATATTTTACTTCAACGTTGAGGCAACGGATTCTGTTTGTGCTGTAAAAAAATCGCCTGATAGATTAATGAAATAAAATAATTCATGAAAAACAGCAACATCCCCTTTACAATCCACGGCATCTGGGTAAACAGCTGGCTAAACCGTTTGCAAGAGCAGGGTTTTAGAATTGCTTCATGCAACAATTTTTTCTGGAACAAGTTTATAGTGTGGTTACTGGTTACTATACGTTGTATCACGACAAAGAACACAAATGCAAGAAATAAAAAAGAGAAAAAAACAACACAATTTTCCCCGAGAATTAAAGTGGTTGCATTCTGAACTTCAAGTTACCTTTTCTAAAGCTGAACACTGGGAATTTGGACCTCCCAGTGCAAACATTAACGGGCTGAAATGCAGCTCTGGATGTAACAAAGGAAACAATACCAGGGAAAAGAGCCAAGAAGGCAGAGCTGGCACGCCTGTTCCTGGGACCATGGGAATTTGGCTCCCAGAAATAATGGGGTTGAACAGGGCCCAGCACCACTGCTACTGTAGCTGGGAAAATGGTGCTCCACAAGCCAGGCTCCATCCAGGGAGACTTAAAAAACAGGGGAGGGAGGGAGAAACGAAATGAAATATACAGTATGGGTTGCACCTCACAGTGTGAAGTGAGATGAGTACGATAATGGAGGAAAGGAAAGCCTGTCTTAGGTTTGTCTCGAGCAAGTGACTGTAAATCAAAAACACTGCCGAGCTTAGTGGCTGGATGTGAGAAAACATAATAAACCACGTGGACAAACTGCTACCTGGATAGAAAAAAAAGGGCAGTGAAAAAATAAATAAACAACAAGTCCTTAAACCACAGGACATAATGGGGGTTTCACAGGTACATTAAATTGTGTGGTTGAAGGTTGAGCTAAACTAATATCCCTATGAATGTATGTGCATAATATCAGTTGTGCTAATGCTAGCCACCTCCACTCCAACCTAATTAGGACAATAAAGGGTTATGGGCTAATGTATGACTGCCATGCCAAAGCTAATGAATGCCTGGTACACCTTGTTTCCTCCCCAGCGTCCTTGGACTGTCATCACCAACCTTTTGATGTTGTATCTGATTATCCAGGCAGCGATTAATCATGATTAAGCTAGCGCTAAGTCTCCGAGATAGAAAGCAAAAGGAGAGAGGGTGGGTGGACAGTAGGAAAGTTGCCCAGGTTCAAGCCTTAATTCTGGGCAGCGCGGTGCACACCCTCTGCCAACTGGACACTAGTAATGAGATAGTAAAAGTAAAAAAATAATCATGGTGCTTTGTTTTTCTAAGTGTCGTTAAAGGAAAGATTCATTATCCAAGCCATAGTAGAGGCTTCCAACGAAACGCCTCTTGCCTTCTGTGGTAGCCGTCATCTTGGATACCGTTTCATGTGTTTCACGCCGCCCGTCGATGCTTGACAACCACTTTTACATGTTTTGTCGATAGACAGAAATTTCAATATACTCTATGTCTCCCTGCTCCCCCCCTCCCCCTGCCTTACCTCCAAAAACATTTTCCTGTTTGATGTCAGTTGATGGAATATGAATGCATTGGAATAGACCTGTGGTAACCACCTATTGGCCTTCATGCATTTCTAATGTAACCTGCTCTGCCCATGCTCACAGAGTAGTGCAGGCTTCATTACTCCAAGGTGCTGAGTCTTTTGCCAGAACCCCGCCTTTTCAGCGTATAGATCACCCTGGTGACCAGGGTCTATGATACTTTATGCACCACCTGAAATCTGTAGCTGTTTGCCCAGGTGCCAAAATAATCAAGTTCAGCTTGCATGGCAGGTTATGAAAGGATATTAACTGTGGGAATAACCCAGTGTGACATGCGTGGCCCGTGTGCATGATCAAACAAGAGACCCTTTCGGAAAAACACTTTTCCAGGTAGGACTACTGGCAGGGAAGTCTGGGGCCGCGATGACACCAACTCAATCATTGTTACTTTGAAGTCAGAGGGGTCAGTGTTGTAATGGGTTTGGACAAAAGCTACAGTGATTCTCTCTTTTTGCCTTGCGACCATTTTTTTCTGCTAATGCATTTAGCATTCTGCCTCAGTAATGGTTTTCCCAGGGAAGAGGCAGAGCGGAGTGGATGTTGAAACCTGGTTAACGATGTACTGAAGGACGGAGCGCAGGGGTCCATGCACAGTATCGCTAATATCAATAATATAAATGTTTAAGTGGTCCACTTGGAGCGTAGCTAAATAAAACTTCCATTGCTGCCTCATTCCATGAAAAGTATTTCCTCCAATGAGATCTGATGGGAAGCCATTTACTTTGAGCGCTCATTCTGAAAACCACACCACCATGTCACGGTTTTCCTGTCAGAGGCTGTTACTGTTAAATATGCTTAAAATATGATTTCACTTACAGGATTTAACATTTCCTCCTGTGTTTTTTTTCTGCACAGATTTCCGTACGCCTTTCTGTTTTCCTCCATAAAACCAGTATTTCCAGTATGTGTGTTCGCGGTGTTGCAAAGGAAAACCAAACAAGCTGTTATGACTGTAAGTTAACATCTCATCTGAAGCCCAAAGTTTAAGTGGAAAACTTACTGCAAAGAAACTGCAGACGCAAATCAACCATTCCACCAAATGCTTCATTAAAGAACAAATAAATCACGTCCAACAAGCGATGTCTAAATGTGGAAAAATAAGGAGGCATGAAGCTATGTATCTTGTGCCCATCAAACCCAAACGGAAGTGGAGTAGATCACCCTATAATTGGCTAGTGTGTGTACACACATCTTCCGTTCGGTTATGGCACTGTCCGCCACTTCAGCGCATGGGCTTTGAAATGTGGATTCAAAGCTAGTGGACTTCCCTGAATCACTGAAAACCCCCAGGACATGGTTTGGCCTTTGCGGAGGTGGAAGCCAAATATGAGACTGGGAAGATGAAGCACCCTGGCCTATCGTCTGTTCCTGGTAGGTGTTCACTCCCGATAAATATTTCATTTTGGTGAAAAACAAATAACTTGACATAATTCCTCCCTCGCTCGTCTGGGAAGAATGACAGAGTGGCTGATTTACGCATGGGGAGAGGTGTAAAAAGCATAGAGACACATCACCGCGCTACATCCACCATCTAATGGATGTAGCCTGAAAGGGTGACAACTGTGTTTTTTTGGGGTTTTTTTTATTTTTATTTAGAGAGCTGTGGAGCAACATATTCCTCCATTGATATGTGTTGTTGACTGTGACTTCTGAAGAGCTCTTCAACACCATATCAGACACTATGTTACGCTGTAGAGAATCCTAAAACAAGGCTGTCCTATCTGCCTTATTTTGGAACGCAACAGCTGCTGTTAGTGAGGGGATTTCCACTTCACCATGTGCATTTGTGTGTGTGTGTGTGTGTATGGGCTGCATTCAAAAATAAGGTGGACAGGGTCAGTGTGTTTGGTCCACAGAGGCTCTGTGGTGAAATACATTTTCAAACCAGTTACACGCTATCTGTATGTGAGAATGACTGCTCTACACACCTACAGCAGCCCATAATAACACACAGGAATGGTACAGGGTTAATTACTGCCGCGAAGGCCTCTTCAGTGTGTTCCTTCAAGAGGTTACACTGCCTAAGTGGCCTGAACTTAGCCACGGCTACATTTACACCACCAAACAGCCAAGCGACGTCAACTTTAAATCCGCTGTGAAAGTGCATTATCCAGTTAACTATTTTCTCATTTCTTTCTTTATGATCGCTCGAGGCGCTCTCTGCTTTGTTGCGTTTGTCAATCATTGTAATTTGGGCACCGTTTCCAAAAATAATTATCAGGTGAGTGGCAGCCCTTTGCCTCGAGTGCCAACTTGGAAGCGACGTGCCCAAGAGTATTAATTATGCCGCTCAAAATATGAAGTCTTTTAATAGAGAGGCTGACGTGACATCATTGTTTAGAGTCTTTCTTTGCCTACAAACATGACAATCACAGCTGTCCCCCTGGTCATCAGCAAAGATGAGGAGCAATTGTCAGAGGAAGTTATTAACAGGCTGTGTACCATGTGATAAAGTCAGTCAGACTCTCCCTGGTACCATGTCTGTTGATTCGCACAGAGGAGAAGTAGCGAACACGCTAGAAGGAACTAGTCAACAACTCCAGCGTGGGAATGCGAGATACAGCGAGAGGAAGCTGGAGAGATGGGAAAAAAAACAAAAAAAACAAAAAAAGACTGTAATAGAGATGGAAAGAGTGACGACTAAGGCGAAATGTGCGCAAAAGCCTTGAATTTGTGTACTAAAATTGCTGCCGGATCTAACTGTTGACGCCGTACTCAGAGGAGCATCCTGCAGTTTAATTCTGTCGCTAGCTTAAAACTGCACCGACTCTCTCGATTTCTCTCTCTCTCTCTCCTCCCCTCCCTCTCTCTGATTCTGCCAATCAAGTGTTCACAAACAGGGCTGCACTGTAGTTGTGGTTCACATTCAGCAGTTGCCTCTGTGAAACCCTAAGAGGGAGAGACAGCTTCCAGGTCTCATTAGCATCCAGTAGCGGCTAATGCTGCCTCCCTATTACTGTCTGAGGAGCTGAAATTCAGTTGGAGATGAGCACAGCCCAGGGGGCTTAGGGTTGCCAGTTTAATTAGTGCCTGATAATTTCAATAATGAGTGACAATTCATTGGGGCTTTTTAGGTTGGCCCACTGTTTGAGTGCAAATCGATAATCCTATGTTTCTTCCCCCACTCTCACGAGCAGATAAAGGGCAAGGATAGGGGAGGAGGGGTTCTATCCCTTTGCAGGAATTAAATGAAAAGAATCAACTTGGAGAATGTCCCTTTGAAACCCAGAAGGGGAAGCCTCTGTGATTTGATTTGCTGTTATTGGATGAGCAGGTGGGTCTTTAGTTGCTGTCGAGGGGTCCAGGGTAAAAACAATTTGCCTGGAGTGATATGGGTAAGTGAGTGGAGGGTGAGGGTTTTACACTTGTTGTTGACTGTCTATTGAAATGTTGTTCTAAGTGGGAAAAACAGTTTGTCATCGATTCTATAGGAAGAAATAGCAAAGCCGTCAGTAAATTACTGTAGCATGGGGACGTGGGTTTAAGTGTGAAATTTAAATCCTACATTTTTAATATACTAGCGGAAATATTGTATGTAAATGATCCATAATGTAAATTATTTCCGTCACCCCATGGCCAAAAAAACAACTTGACTTAGTCGAGAAAGGTGATTTCATCTTCTCTTGTTCGGTGACAAAACAGAAGGCACAGTCCTGTTTACATAGTCACCCGAATTTTGTTTTGTTCCTGGGAGCTGTTTCACAGCTCTGCGAGAGGTCGGCACTGAATAGGAATGTAGAAGAATAGGTGAGAGTGGAAAAAAAGTTTAAACACTCCACTTCTCATATTCACTGAAATAATTATGCCAGCTTGCATGCTGATTTACAATGTTATTGAAAATGAAGAATCAATTTAAGGTGTCACAGGTTGTGCATTAAAATACCAATTACCATATAACACCCAACCAGTACCTGACACTTGCATCATAATGACAACTGTAAGAGGAAGAAAAGGAATTTACCCCCTAATATATTTCTTCCATCTTGATGTATGCAAAAATAAATTAGCACTAGAAATTCGGTGATAATAACTTCAGCAGCTAGCTACATCAGTTCCTTAAATAACACATTGTTCCCCTCCAAACAATGACAATGGCTTTAGCTTATATAGCTTTATTGTTCTTTGTAATTTCTTCTCATTTGACACGGTTTAGGTTCCACAATATCCTTATACAATCCTGAGTCAGCAAACGGGCGGCCTCTATATTCAGACAGAGCATGCAGCAATGGAGTGAAAGTGCAGTGAAGGCACGCAGCATTTCCTCAGTCAGTTAGCCTGACATATTGTGAAGGACAGTAGCCTAATTATTCCCTCGCAGTGGCACAGACCTGCCAGTCCCTTCAGATTGAGGTGAACCACAGAGGCTGCAGTTTGATTCCTGAGTGCCTGCTATGTTTTGAGTCAGATGCCGGCATCATGCTCACAGGAGACTTAATTTGGAAGTTCGTTGGCGTGAACCTGGCCCCTTATTACTTTAGCCCCTTCATCACCCTGACCCAAAGACTTCCTCTATTACAGGACCAAGAAAAACAGCAATCATTGCATTAGTGCAGAGAAGATCAAGAGACTATTGATTGGTGGTTACTTGCCGAAAATTCCCTCCATGACATGCGGTTCAGTGCCCCCTTCGTGCTTGTCTGTGGCAGTCTTTTTAAATATTCATGACGAGGTTGCCTTATGGTTCTGCAGCTGAATTTCTAATTGGGCCGTCAAAAGAGATACAACATGCCCTTAAGCAGGACAGTAACAGCGGTCAGCTCAAACAGAGATTGTGTGATTCAGCCACAGGGCTAATTAGCGATTAGCATTCACCGTTTACAGGGGTTTTACCTGTGGGCCAGGGGATGGCTGAATTGAGCTTAAATCACTCCATTCTGCCTTTGAAGCTTCAAGAGCTTCCTGTCTATATTGTAATGACTGGGAGGAGAGTGGAAGCGCTTCTACTGTGTAACAACATAATCATCAATTAAGGCAGGAAAATGGCAAGAAGTGGGGATTTTAGCTCATTAAAAAAAGCCCAGAAGAAAAAGAATATCTGGATTCATATATTTTTTCCCTCCTCTCTGTCTCTTCTCTGTCAATGTCTGCCATCTTTAGAATTCAAATGAATTTGTCTTTCAAGATGAGTGGATATCTTGGAAATGTAATTCAGAGACTTGGAAGCAGACATTCTTAATAAGGGTTATGGCTAAAATATGGATGACATTTGCTCCGAGACAAAGTAAGATGGGATGGGATGGCAATGGGTTTTCCCCTTATTATCAGGTTTCCATATTTCTAAATTACAGTATTGCCTTTTCCCCTTCTATGACTATTAAATCCAAAACGTTTCTTTTTTCATGAATGAATATCCACATTCCATGAAAAACAAGCTATGTAATGTAATATTTAACAATATTTAAGTTAGAACTGCGGTATTATATTCTCCTACAAATCATACTTACTGCATTGTCATAAAAGCATATAGGCTAACGTACTTAAAGTATGAATATGGTCTTTGTGCAGCGGTACATTTACAACATCCTGTGCAGGTGGAAGGTATTGCACATTTACAGTTCTTAATTACGGGTCGGCATTAAGGTCAAGGCTACCTTGTCATTTGACAGCATAAATATACTAAAAGCTCTGAAAAAGGTAACAAAGTGACACTATGGACAAGTTCCATGACATTAATTTTCCCATGTTGTGGCTCCTCCCACTAGCAAACCATACGGTGAGAGAGCGGTTATTAACAGAATGTCACTGTTATTTGAGTTCCAGGGCTATCCGATGGCTCCCCATGTAGCGCATTATCACAGCGTAGCCACTACAAGGACATAGCCCCTGTGTTTTCAACGGCGATCCAGACATTAAAAAGAATACCAGATTCCTCAGACTTCTTTGAGGATGTGCTCCCTTTGAGAGGGGATTCCTTTTGAGCATATCCAAACGTTTTCATCTTATTTTTTCAGTCTATTTTCATCGTGAAGAAGCAGAGGCAAACTCCACCACAAGCAAATTCAGGGTGATGAAGCTGCTGTGGTACATCTCTTCCCCCTAACAACGTACAGAGATAGCTGATGAAGGGGTTATTAGAGAGCCATCATTACTCTCACTTTAGGTGGAACAGCGCTGACTGAGTAGCGGCCATTGCGGCCCAAAATTTTGCTGATGTCGTCATAAACCGTCTTTCCCTCTTTTTTGTTGAGGGGTGAGTTGAGGGCTCCTGTCAGTGAGGATATCCAGAGAGGAGGAACGGTGCATACTCAGGAGTAAGAGTCAACAGTAATTAGACTCTATCTGGGGAGCTAGGAACACACACACACACACACACACACACACACACACACACACACACACACACACACACACACACAACCCTGCAAGCTTAAATAAATATGGGTGTAGCCTATAGGTGGAAACACACATACACAGACATATAGTAGAACTTAAGCAAAACAATATGTATATGTGCATGCAAAACAGTATTTTACATGCATACTCACATAGTGTATGCACACACAAACTCAGTTACATGCATACACACACACACACGCAAACACAGTATTCCATGGAGATTTCTCAAAGCCATGTCTTTTAATATGGAGATTATGGCTGTGTACTAACTATTTTTTCATGAAAGACCTTTGCCTAAATTGCTTGTTAATGAGATGGAAATATATTTCTGCCATGGCTCAAAGTTTGAAAAAGATGCACTCATTGAGAGCGTCATAAATCTAAACATTTGAAAAGGAATTAGTAACGGGAGCCACCCATTCTTGTTCTCTGAAAAATTAATGCAGCACATGTTATATTTATTAGAACGCCGACTGTCATTCATTTTAACTGAACTAACTGAAATTAAAAGTGACAGCAAGCTCATCAACAATGAATGCCATTGTATTCTATATGGGGCAGAATCAGACAATAAAATACAAGCTTCCACAATGCATCTGTAACGGGAAAAATCCAAACGCACAGAGAAATGCCTTGAATGAAAGAATGAGGGCGAAAGGCATTTTAAAATGCAAAGCAGAGAGTGGCAATCATATTTCCTATTTTTTTTATTCTTATTGCCATGCTCAACTAGATCCAGTCACTGGCAATCCGACAATTGCTTTGCTCAAACAAATTTAAAGCTTCAAGAATTATAATAGAAACAAAATAATGATGAGGCGATGGCATTTTGGATAGGAAAGAACAATAACAAGACAATTATTCAAACACGTAAAATGAAACGCTCACATTAAGAAGCACATTGCCTTCTTTTGTATCTGCAGCAGATTTGTTTTCAAATTATTCAGAGATGTTGATAATTTCTGGCTTGACTCATTAGAGAAGCTGGGTTCTGATCTGAAAACGCAGCAGCTAAATGGTCAGGTTCCCATGCGAGGGGAAATAAATGAAATATTAGTTTATTACATATTTAAATCTCTCTCCCCAGGCTGTCTCCCACTCTTTTTCTGGGTTGGATCGCATTATAATGTTCACCAAACAGTTTTCCCTGCTAATGGCTTGCAACAACGTGGTCCTGCCTTTCCCCTCTGCTTTTGGTCTAGATTTTCATAACAAATTACCGCTGGTACTCTGAGGGAAGAGAGAATGCTCTGACTTCCTGAAGAGGCAAGAGGGAAAAATTCATCTTTAAGCGGTACAAAGTTTAGCATCGCCTGTGGAACATTTTCACAGTGTGTGTCCGTTAAACATTGAGTAGACAGTCAACTGGAGATAGTAAGTCAACTTTGACAGAAGGCTGAAAGCAACATTTGGAAATAGAAAATCCATACTGTATGCAGTGGAAAGCTTTTACTGACGTGCGCTGGAATCGGACACAGTTTAACCCGATGGATAGCGCTTTTATAATTCCGATTGGCATATTAAGTCCAAGGTCATATTTAAAATTCCAGACTGCTTTTTCGGTTCATAATCTTTGTCCTATACATCAAAATGCTGATGTTTCAAAACAAACAGAAGAGATTCAGAATAATCGTTAAGGGCGGCCCTTTTGCTTTTCCCTATCTCAGGTGTGTGATTAAAATCAATTAAATCACTCCTCTGGTGTCACCCGCCCCAAATCTCCTGACAAATGAAACGGCGCTTTAGGAAGATGAGGATGTTCGTGGTCCTGTAGTGGCTCAGCTCATATTCACAAATGAGATTAAGATTGGGCTGCTCGGGGATTTCAAAGTCCTGTTTTCCATAAGAGCATGAAACAGCCTGTGAAGCCCGTGTAGGCTACATTAAGTAGACTTGAAAGTGTCTGGAGCAGAGATCAGCTCCCAGCCCACAGTGAGAGTAACTGGCTGGAAAGGGGAGGGTGGGGGGAGGGAAAAAGGAGGGCTTACAGTATTTACCTGCATATACAAGACATTCACAGCCTTACATCCTAGTAAAGTTAGATCATCTGCGCTAAAACACTGTGTTCACAATATTCCATGAATTCTTAAAAGCCCTCAATCTACTCGTGACACAGTATTATGATTCTGGTGCATCCAATAATGGGTCGCTCATTTAATATTTATACGTAATATCACGTGTTTTGAGTCAATACAGTTTTCACCAACATTCCCCTGATTGCTTTTGCTGTTCGTCTTCTGACAAATTAAACCATTTACTGAGCATCAATATGGAATCACTAAACGCCCTTTGTGTATTGTTCTCCATAGTCTGTGGACCACCCTCTCTTCATTTTCCTCTCCCTCGTTCTCTCCCTCGTTCTCTCTCTCCCTTTTCCAGACACACACACACACACACACACACACACACTGGCCTGGCCTGTGCGTCAGATGTGAGGTTTGAGCCCTCCGCGGGCTTCTTTATGACAAGAGACTGTGAGATCTGCTGATCCCATCTCTAGTGGGCCTCTCTAGCCACCCCCCTTGCAACATTAAGCAAAAACGTTAAATCAAAGTGCGGAGTCAGCCCAGTGTGTGTGTTTAACATCCCCCTGCTCTTGTCACCAATGACCAGGGGCGGGCTGCCACGTGTCCTTGCCCTATCCCCCGGTGTCCTATCACTCCTTTATCTGTCCACAGGGCATGCCCCCTCTCCCAAAGACAACCGCACATGCATGCTCAAGAAGGGCCTTTTTATTCATCCCAACACCCACGGAGAAAATCAGATGTCCCCAAATTGTCCCGCCCCACGGCAGTTGTTTTATTCATGTTTACAATTTAGACCTTTTTCTTTTTCTGCATTCCAAAAAGCATAAATGTACACATACATCAACAGTCATTACCTACAAGGAGAGTGGAGCAGAGATTTCAGCAGGTTTTGTGTGCAGAAAAATTTGCTTAAAGCGCTCAGTTTCTAATGGAACCAAATATGCGGCTGACACTGAAAACGCTGTGAAAATGTTTTGAAAACTACAGCAAACTTATGTAGGACACTGACCTGTATTTCGTTTTGAGCAAAAAGGAAAAAATATACTTTTTTAACTCTGGTGGTTCTTATGGGAAAACAATAACAGACATCATGTTTATTTGCTATGATGCTACACAGCACAAAGAAATAGCAGCTCTACCCAGGGAATTTACTCACTCCTGAGAAAGGGTACAACCAATATTCCCAAACCCATGCCAGGACTTGTGATTCTATGCCTTCCCCCCCCCCCCCTTTATGAGAAATGATCAAATCAAGCAAGAAAGTGTCTTTCATCAGTCTGTCGAAGGCTAAGGAGAGATTTTCAAAATAATCCCTTAAGCAGATAAGGCATTTTATGTATTGCTTTTCTAGTGTGATATACAGTGCGTTTCAAGACGACACAGGAAATGACAATTAGACGGACACGTCGTCTTCAGGACCTTATTCTCTTTTCTTTTCTTCATCTTTTTTTTTATTTTTATGGAGCTGTCCCCTTGTCCACACATTGTATCTGGCGGAGTTATTATTCAGTCTCTTGACAGGTCATATTTTGTCAAATGAAATGCTGAATTGCTTCATACTCGCCACTGAGGCTGAAGTGATACATGTAAGTAGAATTAAATTACGCTATAGCATATTACAGCCTCGCTGGGATTGTGTCTGTTCCTCCATTTTTAATAAGTGCTTATTTCCCATGGGGCCTTGTTGGGCACTGTGGGTCAACAGTGTCCAAGAGGGCAGCCCTTGTTCACTACATTCCAGGAGCCCTTTAATTGCTTGAGGTTATGTGTGCTATTATCTCCCCTTTTCTCTTTCATTATGGAGGTGCAGAGGTTCGGATTGACCCATACACTCAATTTGAAAGCACTCACCACTTTTAGCACACTTCAATTAATTGTGCAGAGAAGCCGCTTTGCCGGGATGAGATTTATGTAATTAATTGTTCCGAGTTTGTTTTGGCCCATACATATTTTGAATCTTTTTTCCTGGGCGAGCGTGGCCCCATTGCTTTTTCTAATCTTTTTTGGTAGTTGTGATAATGTTACTGTAACAGCAATATTTTTCGCCGTTCCCAGGTGTGTGGTCCGGCTCAAACATAATAACCCACGGCAGTGTCTGTCGGCTCTCAGCCGCTCTCGTTCCTGCTTGCAGCTGATGCCGTAACCCAGGCCCCTTCCCTGCAGGCTGTGCTGACGGCTAGCTCGGAGCATCCGTGCTCACACGGACACACATACGGACGCATATACGGACACGCACGCACGCACATGCACACAAACAGGAGACCTGTTGATTTGCACATGCATGGAACACAATTTATTTGATGCAAACACACACGCATGCACACACAGAAGGAAACAAAGAAACACACTCACACGCATATACTGTATACACACACACTCACACACACACACACACACACACATTCATGCGTATGTCGCCTTGTCTTCACGTATTCTTTTATTCCGCCGATGTGTGACTCAATCTAAGTTTTTTCTCAGTTTGAAATTACACCAGTGTACCGTATTGAGCCCAACAGATGTACGCTTTTAGGGGTTTTAAATGTTATCAGAACAACAAAAGTTACGGCAATTGAGAGACCAGTTGAGATGGGACGATGACTGGCACTGCATTGAACTCCAAAGTGCGTCCCTCGCAGGCAAACATGACTCCTGTACAAAAGGATTTCACAGTACAGAGTGGCACGGCTTCATAAGGGGATTTGATCACTTTTATTTGCACTGACAAGTTGTTTTTTTTATTCCTTTTCAGTTCAAAAGAGTGGAAACTATATGAGTGATCAATATAAATGCAGGTGTTTGGAGAGAAGTCGTGGATTGATCAGTAATAGTCACTCAGACTGTGAAAGAACGAAGGAATCACAGGAAAGAAAGTGAAAAGTTAAGTAGGACACTGTCAGGGATTCCCTGGATAGAAGTCTTGGAAAAACTGCACAGCACAAATGAAAAAGAACAGAGGAGAGCTGGTTGGGGAATTCAAAAAAGAATAATTAAAAACTCAAATCGGGTTCTTAACTGTGAGAGAGAGAGAGAGAGAGAGAGAGAGAGAGAGAGAGAGAGAGAGAGAGAGAGAGAGAGAGAGAGAGAGAGAGAGGTTTTTTAAATCCACCAACAAGAATACACTTGGATGATAACTGCCTCAGCCGTAGGCTATTAAAATATTAAGCACCGCTGTCCGAGCTGGGACTTTCCGAGTGGTTCTCAGCTGTATCCTCCCTGGATACCGGGCCTGAGAGAGAGAGAGAGGATCTGCTCCCGCTCGCTGCCCTGTGGGAGACTCGGGCTTGCATGAGGAAGTGTTTTAATGTTTCTCAGATGCCTGGCTCACTGAGAGAGCTTTGACAAGGCAACTATCCTGGGTGTGATTTAAAGGTGTGCGTAGGGGGGAACCAGGTACCAGAGCTTAGGGCCTGTTAAGCTACTGGGCCCCTTTCTAGAGCAAAAGGAGCAAACTTTTTTTTTTTTGTATTCCCCTGTTGCGGACCAGAACTTACTCCCTCAAGTTTGAATCATTATTCTAATATGAAAAAGGCTTTAATGGTTTCCACCGCTGAATATTGTTGGTAATTTAGTCTCAGTTTTTGTTAAGGCACTTACTGAGAAGGGTGAATGTTTGCCGGTTGTAGTGTAAATAAAATGGGACAAATGTGTCGATATGCACTTTGTGTTGTGGCTCGATATAAGATTAGCATGTGTGCTATTGTTTTTATTTAGTCAAAAGAGTAATGCTTTCGATAGCCTGTGATTGCCTGGAGTTTATTACACTCATAATGCATATGTAGATAATTAGCGAGCGTACATCATGCAGTAGCATTTTGTTTAAGGAGTTACATGGATAGGAGTCTTTTAGCTCAAATACTGCAATTGTATGGGTTTTATTGACTTTAACAGATAACAACAATTATTTTCCCTGAGTGTGTTTTCTGGTCTCTGCCAAATGTGAGTTGGCAGATTATTAAAAAGACGAGTGGTCTCTTTGATAACAGAGACAAAATACAAAGGTGTATTTTTAGGAACAGACTCATAAAAGCATGCCAGCTTTCTTCAGGTGAAATTTTTCAATTAGTGGTGAGTGGTTGTCTACAGAAAATTATGTTTATCCATGCACTGAGCCTAGCCTAAAAGTGAAGATGTACTGGTAGCAGCCCTGTATTAGAAGGCCTTGAATATTCAGCAGATAAATTCCTTAAATAATAAGAATCTTCACAGAATCATGGATCATAGCATTAGCTTAAATTGTTAAAGCAGCCCAAAAGTTAATTGAAAGTATGAGTATATCTCTGTATCCCATCAAAGGTTTAAAGTGCACTGCAAACCATGTTAAGTTTATTAACTTAAAACAGATTGTGGAAGCACATTTACTCAAAATTGTTATTTTAAATATTTTCTTTTAAATAGCCTAAGTTTTCTGTAGTCACACTCTCCTTAGCATTTTCCCTTCATTATCGCCCAAATAAGGTCCCTGTATAACTTATATGGGTTAAATATGTATTAACATTTCTGTATAAAAGTTAAATGCGGTCAGCTGGTAGTACCTTTATAAATTGTGAAGCTTTTCATTAGCATATTGCTAATGACAAGCTAATGGGGGTATGTGAACTACATTACCCACATTGCTGTGTGGTTGTAGCATATTGGCAACATTACAGGAATGTGATTTATCTTGGTAGGGGTGTATTTCACAGCCTTCCGATGGTTATTGGCCTTCTTATAATCTAAATCTAATCTAAAGTTTCACAATTTTTTAAGTTATATTTTTATACAAAAATATAACTTTGCCAGTAATATGCCAACTCAGAATATTAAGAAAATAAGTAAACCTTGTTAATGTAAGCTTGTAGGTGCTAGATTGTGACTATATATATATAAATAAATAAATCAGCAGATGTGTTTTATTATCACTCCCAAAGATTTCACTTAGTTTGAATTATTAAATTATGAAATGAAATTTTAAATTAATAAAAGTTATTGTTAGGGTGCATTTCTATTTCACAAGTAAAGTAGCTTCTCTCTTGTCTTTTCGTTTACATAATATATAACCTCTGACCCACACCTTAACTCAAGGTTAAAGATTACTCCGGTTCTGTCCCTTATTCTCACTGCGTTCCCTCAGACCTGGTCTCCGTCTCCCCCCTGTTGCCCCACATCTCCCAGTCTCCCACAACGCCCCATCTCTCTCTAGCATCAGCCCGGCTGGCTGGCTGGCAGATGGGACAGATGACGACGGCGAGGATTGGCTAATCCCTAATCTGCTGTCTTGCTTGCCACTCTGGACCAGGGAGGAGAGGCAGGGAGAAGGATATGGAGCCAGCTAGATGGAGCCAGCTGTCAGATGGAGAGTCTTTCATGGTCCTGCGCACACAACAGCTGCAGTGGGCCCGCCTGCACGGCTCTGCATTATTAAGCATCTTTTTAGTTGGTTCCAGATGCAGGTCTAGCTGTGTTTACCCAGGCTTTGTGGTTCTCCGCACCCCCTTCCCACCCACCCCCCCACACCCCCACACCCCACTTCACCGTCCTGTTGGTTTTCACCGTGTTTCCTTGTTGCCCGGTAGCTTGACGTGGGGCCATAATTCTACTTCTTACCTCGTGTGTTTGTGATGAAGTATAATGGGACCGGTATGGGTCTGGAACTTTTCACCTCATTTCTTTTCAGACAAGGGTTTGAAACTCAAATGTGTGGGGATATATTTTTTGACTGAAGAATTTCTCTCCTACATGTTGTCTGAGCTGAATGAAAGCTACGCTTTGGTGGAGTTGGTGCAATATTAGCCAAAACGCCCGCATAGTGACATCTAATGGCGAAAAATGTATAGCTATGTTTTGCCGTGGAAGGGATACTGTAATAAGAGACAAGTGAAATGTAATTACAGCATGATTAAACAGCAACATGGAAGTAATTATATTATATATAATTTATATTTAATGTGCCTTTTATTACTACTCTATGTTCTTATGCATTTACAAATGCATAAAAACACAAATGCATGCGAGTGCATGGCACACATATGCAAAACACGACACACAAACCGTGACATATTCACAACGAAACCTTTTGAGAAAGCCAGCTTTGAGGGGGCTAATCTGAGCCCAAGTCCCATCTCTTGTCAAGTTCAAGAGGGTTAACAAATCTTTACCTCCAGAACAGCCCTCCTCTTCCCCCTTTTATGTCCACATTTGTTCGCTGTATGTCCAAAAACCTACAGAGGCCCGTCCCGACTCAGTTGGGATTGGTTTAGCTGAAGAGCTGGAGGCTTTTCAGTCGTTGGCATCTGTTGTTCCTCTTCCCAGAGCTGCTGGCAGCCAGTTAATGGCCATGCTTGGGACCCGGAGAGAGAGAACAGTGGCTGATTTCCCCAAAGCCATCGCACCAATCCCGGCACACCACCAACTGCAGATGAGCCACCAGCAGCTAGAAACATTCAAGCTAATGCTCCGCTTCTCTGAGAGTTTAGGGCAGATGTTCCCCTCTCTTTCGCATTCCTTGCATCCTGTAACTCAGCATTGTCAAGTTTGTCTTGTAATTTCACAGGGTTATTTACGTTCAAAGATTTGATTTGATTTATTTTTTTGACGGACTATGTTTTGGTTTAGATAATGACTGTAAAGCCACACAGTAAGATTAAATGCACAACATTTTGAGATTTCTACACAGGAAACATTGTCCAATTAAACTAGACATCAATCTCCCGCAAGCTGCAATTTTTATTCACGCTCATGGTTAGATAGATCAACAAGTTATTTCTTCTTCTTTTTTTTCTCTCTCTAAAATAAGTATTTCCCTCTGATGGCCGTGGCATGGTTTATCTTGATTTAGTGTGGATCATGCATCTTATTATTACCGCCACTCCAGGGCTCACGCCTTGGCATCTGCATAATACTGTAGGAGGTTGCTACAGTTTAATCAGTATCTTGTTACTCCAGAGAGTAAGGCTGGATATGTTATCACTGAGGAGGAAGTTCAAACGATGCTCGATAAATAAATTAATGCCTTGATGATTAGCTGTCACATAAGCAATTAAAATGACTTCAAATGATTAATTTTGAAACAGGTGCGGCAAAAGAAGTGCGGGATTGTTCTAGTAATTGTCAAAATCGAACAGTTTGTTTTGATGAACCTTCAGCAGCAGTTAAGCTGACTCACAAAAATAAATCAAAAGTCATTTGAATCAGGGTCTCAAATATGTATCAAGGGTATTTTTGTCTCTTTCTTCAATCTTTCCTGGGCATTCATTAACAGTGTTTTTGTAGTTGGCTCTGCTAGTATAAACGTTCTGGGCTTTTGAAATCACCACAACAAAACTGTGTGTAAAACTCAATCGTATTCTTTTAGCAAATTACTATTTGTGACTGTCATAGATGCAACGTCGCCCTGACAGCCTCACAACTGCCTCAGAAAAATACACTTGACAGCTCAGGACCTCAAATCCCACAATGAATTCGTCCTTGACATCCTTAATGACGATCATTTTGATGATTGTAAATACATTATTATATCAGATCACGTCTATGTCGCAATCATCACCTCCATTTCCTTTTAATTAAACTGCAAAAGCTGACACCACATCTGTCAAAAAGGAAGTGAGACTTTTTGAAATCGGTGTGAACTTCCTCTTTATTTCCTCCTTTATTCGTGTTCGGTCTGCACAAACAATGGAGACGAAAACTGCTTTGAAAATAACAAGCTCTGTAAGTGCTTATCTCTGTTTCGCCCTCTCTGTATTCCCTCCTTTATCCCTTCTCTCCCCCTCTTTCTCCATCTGCCCCTTTCACACTCTAACCCTTTCTCTCTTTCTCTCTCTCGCGCCACTTGAAAGGCGGCGTAATGAGACAGCTAGCGGAAGAAGGTGTCCGCCGAGCATCAGTTGCGCGCGGGAAGAAGTGAAAATTTACTGCAAATGAGACGACGGCGGTAAATTCATTTTTATTCAGATTACTGTCATCGTACATTACGGCGTCTCCTGTAAACATTTGGCCTCAGCCTTTGTGATGAGGCGTCATTATTTGCCAGATTACGTTATTAGGCTATTAACACGTCAAGCAAGGCGGGCAACAATGCAGGGGAACACTTAAACAAGCTGAAGAGAATGGAGGATGTGTCACTGCCTTGACATATGAAGGCACTTAATAGCTACGGCGCTGAGGACAGAAGAGAGAAATTAAATAGACAGCTTTCAGTGGAGAGCGGAGAGAGCCATTCACAAGTACTCTGAGCTGACAGAGCAGGGTGATTATTTCACCATGGTAGTATATAAACTGTAGCCATTCCGCACTATGGAAAACATACTTGCCAACAACATTTGTATGTTATTGTGGATATTATTAAAACAGGGAGTGTGCTCCTTTTAAATGTAAATTTCCCAGCCTGGACGTCTTCTTGATTTATTTTTATACTCTATAACCCTAAAGAACTTATTTTATTCATTCATATTTTGTCATATTATTATAATACTGAAGTTAGAAAAGTTTTCATAACATTGAAACAAAAAGATTTTCTGGTCCAAAACTCTTTCTCTTTTTCAATTTTTCATTTAATCCGCCCCCCCCAAAAAAAAAAACCTGGTCTGTATTACGACATAAACAGTGGTCCCACCGGTGACATGAACAAGCCGCGCACGGACGGCCAAGTCAGCGGTTTTGACAGGATAAATCCGTGGTAACCTATTGAAACGGTTCAAGCGCAGCCAAAAAATGGCCACGGCGGCGACTGCAGCCTCGCTTAGCCAGCGCGGCGGCTTAGCAGTCTTAACAGAGAAATCCACCACTTATCATCGTCGGCATCCAGCGCCACAACACTCCACCATGAAGAGGCTTGAGTTAAGCCGGTTAAAATAACACAAGACAATACGTCAACAACAGCTTCCTCTTCCCTTTTGATGCCTGCTTAATTTGAATGGCACAATGGGCCTGAATCGTGTTCTGGTGCTCGACCAGAGGACCACAGAGCTCTGTCCATCTCTCCCTCACATCAGAGGCAGCTGGAGGAGCGGAGAGGGGCCCCTTGATACTGTGTGGGGTTGGCTGATAAAGGCCTTATTTCAGGGTCTTCCAGTGAGGGCCCGGATTCCACTCCCCAGCAGGGACGACGCGGACCGCGCCGCTTAAGGCGCCCGCTGGAAACTGCAGTTACAGAGCTGAGAGAGAGGATGAGAGAGAGAGAGAGAGCAAGGAGGGGAGGTGGTGAGGGGAAACAATGCGAGTGAGTAAGCGATTGAGAGGAGAAAGAGCGAGTGAGAGGAAAAGTGTTGACTGGTAATGGAGGCTTGCCATGAGAGTTTACCATGCATATGACACCTTGAAGCTGTAAATTGGAGAGTTTAAAAGTTCAATCTTTCCACTTTCCCCCCCTTTGTTTTGGGAGGATATAAATGTGGCCTCATGGTATTTGACTTTTCTTCTAGGCGCTGACACATGACTGAGGTCCTATTACTGCTAGCCTGTTTGCTATAGAGGCAAACGATATACCCACTGACTGGCCCTGTACAGCATTTTTACCTTGGGCTCATCCAGGACTTGACATGACCTTTGAACCCGAGGAGCACAGCTGTCAAATGTCTCCTCGTTCCCTTTGGAGACACACTGATTCTTCACAGGCACCACGCGCACAAACACACACACATACACAACCTCACATTTTTCTGTGTATCGGCACAGAGGCACTCTGAAGCTATAATCCTAATGCTAAATATTATAGCATACATACACAAATGAGAGAAATACGTCCTTTTTAAATGCTGTGCTGAAGAGGAAGCTGGTAACAACTGTACTGTCTCCAGATTATCTTTTACTTAGTAATTCTAGCGGAACAGAGCCTCATGAATACCCTCCATCATCTTATAAACATGTACTTGTAGTGGGAGGAGAAGTAGGGGATCAGATTATAAAAAAGTAGGAGGTGAAAGTGCCTAAAATTAGCTACAGCAAATACAAGTTTCTATTGCAAAGACAAAATGGAAAAAAAAGCTTTTTTTTCTTTTTTTCTCTCTCTCTACGCACATTCTTGATATGCACTCATACATTCGCATTATTGTCTCCACATCTCTCCAGCCCGGTGTGGAAACATCCAGGATATAGGGTTGTTTTTTTTTAATCTGATGTGGCAGGAGCACCACCAACTGGTCAAATCACGACTCTCCACCGGTAAAACCTCTCGCCCCTCTCTCTCGCTCCCTCTCTCCTGTGATGTGCACGGAGAGATTAGTCACATGCATCCAGTTGCAGCCTCCACATTTAAACAGTCTTGATTTATTCTTAGTGCGATCTAAAAAACAAGCAAGTTTTTATATATTTTTTTTCTTCACCTCCAAACCCCCTTGGAGAGGTTGACTTCATAGTATCCATCATCATGCATCTTTAATGACGTCAGGCCAGGAGCATGGGGTAAAATCACAGTAGTGGCCCGGGGCTAAAACCAGCTAAAATGAGGTTCCTCTACCCCCCCCTCCCTCCCCCCCCACACACACACACACACACACACCCTTCCCTCCTTCGCCATGCAGCGAGAGCTGCGCGGCGGGCCTGAGAGGGAGGGTACATGGCGCCCATCGATCGCCGGGGCGGCTCGCCGGCTGGCGGCCACTCGGTGGCCTTGATGGATACGTACGTAAAAACTCAAGGAGTTGGAACGCGGTGGGCCCGAGCCACGGAGCCACGGTGGGGGGAGACGGGAAGGGGTGACAAACGATGGATGCTTTGATTTATGGCTCCTTCTGCCAGACCGGGGAAAGGACAATCTCCTCACCCAATTTGGTTTAACTGTGGAGGGCCTATGGAGACCAAAGTCCAGAAACTTCTCCCCACTCCAGTGTGAACGCATTTTTGGAATTGCACTGGGAGAGTAACACTGTCTAAATGTGTTACATAATTCTTCATGCTATCGTGGGTTAAGCTTATATCGCTGCAAAAAAAACACTAAAAAAGAATAGTTCTTACTATGATTACGTTTACACTTAAAACTAGATAATCTGGCTGTAAAATGTCACTTTCAAGATTCCTTGAAACAAGAATATGTATCTTAAATCATGGACATGCCAAGTATTGTAAGTGCAATAAGATTTTTAGCTCAAGACAAATGCACCTGGTACGATTACAATTTTGCACTGTAATTCTATTTGACAATTGCACATATAGTACACTGGAAAATGAATGCTATTTCAATTTTAGAATTCTGACACCTACTCAAGCTCTTGAACTGAAATACCAACGGTCTGAAACAATTAAGGCTGATATATCCATGATCCAAAATACATTTTGTGATACACAGGACAAAACAAAAAAAAGGAGGCAATAAAAAGCTATCCCACATTTTGCAGCCTACAATATTTCCCAGCTATTTCCTGTAAAACTCTATGATAGTTTGAGTGTGGCTTGGAAACATCTTTCAGTTGCAGAGCCCCCAGCCTTGACCTCGGGGGTCAAAGTCAGTCAGGGTCTTCCTGTCTGTGGCTTTTCCCAGGATCCCCCGCCTGTCGGCATGTCAGCACCTCTCCAGTCTCCTCACCAACTCAGGATGTTGCTTTTGCCTTCCAAGAGTTTCCTGAAACTGGAGGAAAGAAAAAAAAAAAGATCTGTTTCCATGCAGGGGTCAGTTGGTGTTAGAAAAGAAATGTCATTAAATATTGCTGTTTGTATATTTGACTCACTTTTACAAACTCATCTCTCAGTGACTTGGGCCTATTTGTGGATGTGAGGATGCAGGGGTCCGCTGGGAGGGAAAACTGCAATGGGCCACGCACCGTTTTTCCATAAAAAAACAAACAAACAAATAAAACACCGCCTGATATACAGTTCTACAATTGTACCTACTAATATCAGTTGTCCTCACCTTGTGATATCACACTTTGGACTCTCTGCGATGCCTCCGCAAATGACTTGTCACCTACAGTGTAGGACACACTGATGGGAATGGTATAGAGGTCCACGCTGCCGAGCAGCCTTCTCATTGCGAGCCAGCGAGATAATTAAAGTTAGCACTGAAACGGGGTCACGTTCTTAATGGTCTGATTAGAGGGCATGATGGACAATTAAGGGTGACGCTGCTAAAATAGCGAAGCGGTTTTGAGCCGAGGTGAGTGGAAATGGGGCACAACATTAATTGCCATCTTTGTGTCTCTCTCTCTCTCTCTCACTCTCTCTCTCTCTCTCTCTCTCTCTCTCTCTCTCTCTCTCTCTCTCTCACTCACTCTCTCACTTTCTATATATTTCTCTCCATATCTCTGTGTCACAGGTGCTGAGAGAAAGAATGAGGGCTGGATGACAAGGTTGCACCCCTGGCTACAGACGTCCTGATTACTTTTTTGACTCAAACCTCGCCGCAGCACCTCACATAAACAAAACCCCTTTCCCGCAAATAGTTAACATTTTAACCCGACTCGATATGCTAACCTCAACGCATCAGTGGTTCCGTTGAATGTACGTATAAATAAGCGATGTGTACCTTTTGTCTGAACTTTTACATGGAGTCTGGCGTGGATGTTTGAAAACTCTTCATAGCCCTCGCAGTATACCCGCAACTCTTATTCCCTTGTTGGCCGGCCCAAAGAGTATGTGTGTATAAATGGAAGGCCTGTCATTTCACATTCATTAAAAGTGAAGTTCCAAAATTAATAATGTAAAAATATGGGTTTTAATTAGTCTTCTATTCTGCCCAATGTACTTAAATTGGATCATCTGGTCCCCGATGCCCTTTCACTTAATAAAGAATTAGCCTGTGATGTTCTGAGCCTGACAGGTAGGATAAAGTGTAGAAAATCACTGCTGTTATATAAAGGATATATCCGTTTGTATGTAATTTGCAGCTTAGTCAATTTGACAGGGGGGGAGGTTCTCAGACATGGACTCTGCAGGTTTTTCAGTTAATGCATTTCTATCATGTTATGGCGTGACCACATGATTGCCTTAGATTTCTCATACAATTAATCACATTATTCCAATTTGATTAGATAGCCGGCTCACTTTCACTTCAGTATGAATGAACCTATGTCTGCTAAGTGCACAGTGGCAGAATTTATGTACACCGAAGAAGGTATTAAAGTTTTAATTTCCCAGTATACATGTTTTTATTTATTATTCTTAAATTAAAATAATATAAAATACAATCACTTCAATAAATAAATTTTAAAAAAAGTTAAACCAGAATTTAGATGAAAGTGTGTATTGTGTCTTAAACATTGTGCATTTTGCTCTGAACCTGGGTGCTTAAAAACGTCCGGAGTCGAAGGCAAGTTGTATCTAAAAGGCTACAGAAGGGGGACTTTAAAAGGGGGCATTAGTTGAAAGCATATGGCATCCATGAGTGATCCTTTACATTCAGTGGCCATACACAGTAGTTTGTGTGGGGTTGAGTGGGTGTTGTCGCGTTCTTCTCAGGCAACGAGCCCAGACAGCCCTCGCCCTCTCTCTCTCTCTCTCTCTCTCTCTCTCTCTCTCTCTCTCTCTCTCTCTCTCACTCCCTCTCTCTCACTCCCTCGCGTGGGACAGGCACAGCTGTCAGATCAAAATCAATCGCATTTTAAAGGACGTGCGAGCTAAATATTTCATTCTTGCCTTGGGAACCAATTAAGTGCTACATATGAAGTCAGAAGGACTGGTTGAGCCGGAGTCGTACTGGTGCGTACCAGCTGCTCCATTGCTTACACTCTCCCCGGCTCTTACCCCCATGCAAATGTGTCTAGTGTGAACGTTCGGCTTCAATTACCTAGTGATGTTTTAAAAATGCACCAAAGTCAGACTGGCAGTCTGGAATTGGAAAGGATCCACCCCAGGTATGTTGTTTATTTAGTTGTTGTCTGTTGCGCTGGCTGTAACCCATTTGCCCCGATTGCAGATGTAAAGGATCGCAGCGATGGGGAGGGGCTCGGGGCCCTTCAAAGTGCCATGTGTCACAGAACACCTCACGCCGGATGGCGTGCACAACTGGCACCTATTCCTCAATCCGTGACCCCCACCTCGTTCTCCCATTACACTGCATCACTGTTCATTAAAAAAAAGTTCCTCTCAAACTTAATCTTCCGCAATGTTTCCTCTGTGTGTCCTCTATTTGTTTTTGTTTTGTCCACTTCTTTATTTCATCCCCTCTTCTCTGAGGTTCCCCGGGCGTGCTAAATCGCTGGCAATGTATTCTTTCAGTTTAGCCATCACACAGGACGATGGCGTCCTTCAAGAGCATCTGCTTGGTCAATCGTAAGGACGAGTTAAACATATTTCTAGTGTGGTGCTAAGACTGAGGGGAAGCAGCGGGAGGCACATTAGAGAACTAAAGAAAGACAAAGGGTCAAATTGGAAGGTTAAAAGAGTGTGTGCGCGCGCGCGCGTGTGTGTGTGTGTGTGTGTGTGAGAGAGAGAGAGAGAGAGAGAGAGAGAGTCTAATGGCATACTGTATGTGGGTGGTGTGTGTGTGTGTGTGGGGGGGGGGGAGGTTCTCCCCCTTAAATAAAGAAATGATATCCGCAAAAAAACACAAAGAAAAAGGGAGAAAAAAGCTCAGAGTGAAAGTGAGAACGAACTCGAGAAAAAAGGCCAGTGAGAGACAGAGACAGAGAGGGAAAGGGAACACAGGCACATAAAGGAGAGTGAGAGAAAAAGGAAAGGGAGAGAAAAAGGAAAGGGAGAGAGAGAGAGAGAGAGAGAGAGAGAGAGAGGGAGAGAGAGAGAGAGGGAGAGAGAGCGAGCATGATTGATAATGGTGCTGACAGAACCCCTCTGGCCATGCTCTCTGTGGCAGTTTGGGGAGGCAGGGCCTCCCCGCATGAGACCGAGCTGCCCCCTCGCCATGTCCCTCCACACACTACACATCTGGTGGGATCGCCCACGCTAGGTCAGGGGTCGCGGCACCGTGGGGGGCTACCTTCGGACTTCCATCCCAGGACGCTCACAGAAAAACACGGGGCCTTCTGGGGACGAGCAATAACCAAGGTTTGGAAAGTACATAAGCGTAAATGCCCATTTTTTTAAATGATAAAAACTCTATTTAGATCGTTTTTTAAGGAAACCATAATGACATGAAAAAAATAAAGCTGTCTAAGGTGAGGCAGATATTCTGTTTGTACCGCGTTTCCTCTCTGTGTGTGTGTGTGTGTGTTGGTGTGTTAGTGCACAAGGAGACAGCACTGATGAATTAGAGATAAATAATGAAGCAGCTCAGGGACTGATTTGTGATAGCAAGAGGGCCCATCAACAGCGAACACTAATACTTTTGAATGCTATGCCGTTTGATGTTGATCAAGTTCAACTTGGCTGACAGGGCTGAGAAGACTGTTGGGAGCGCAGGGACCATACCACCAACCTACTCAGACAGGTGTAAGAGGAGAGGGACAATACCACTCAGACAGTCACACACACACACACGCGCACACACACACTCACACACTCGGGCAAGCACACAGCCAAACCGATACGCTGAGAAAACCCTTAAGCAGCGAGCGCGGTTATTTAAGCATGTTTACCTTTAAACAAGAAATAAAAGGCACTCGGTTACTTTCCGCACTTTTAGAAACTCACTTTTTGAATAATCACCTAATTAGTTGAGAGAAAACGCTAAAGAAGCACGCTGCGAACGACGCACGTCAATGTACCGATTTGCGTCTATAGATATTCATGACTTGCCGCTGTGACTACGTCGCTCCGGGCGCGGGTCATTTTGAAAGTGTCACCATTTAACCGGGGGGAGGGATGGGTCTCCATACCTCCAGCATTAGTCCATGTGGGCAGAGTCAGGGTGTGTGGAGAGCGTGGCCTCATTATGGCGGAGATAAAGACCGTTAAGGCTGTTTGGTCTTGGGCCGGCTCCAGCCCCTATGGTGAAACACACCTGCTCCCCTCTTTAAAAAGCCCTGCTCCAGTTTAGCTCTTGGCCACGGACGAGTAATGACCTATCCAGGGGGCCGTAACGCCCGCTTCGTTTAGCCTGTCGTTAAGACCCAGAGTCAGCAGCACACTGCGGCACAGTACCGTGCCAAAACTCAGTACAGGGTGTCCTTGCCAAAGATCTAACACCGAGCCGACTCTGTTAGAATATGGAGAGCTAACTAGCTAACCACGCTAATGGATGGTAAAAATATGTCGCATTTTACTGCATTGCTGTCAATTGGGGACTGATCTTTTGATAATTCAACTGAATAATCAGAATAAACATCAATAGAGAGGGGAAAAGAAATGAGATGATGTGACATTTTTGTAATTAGTAATTACTTAGTAATTACAAAACACAAAATTGCTGCTTCGACACTGCTTGGTTTTTCATTGTGCTTAGCTTTTGTTGTCACACACTTGTTCACATGCGAGCACATGCACACACAAACATACATTCTTCTTGATAGATAAACATAAACACACAGGCGTTTTTCGTGCTCACACGCATGTACATGCACACGCGCAAACACACACACACACACACACACATACAGATTTCCCAGTTTCCCAGTTATGTTTTCATCAAAGCTTTTCTTTGGCACTACAGAGCAGCGTCAGTATGGTAATGTGTTGTGCTGCCTTGGAAAGCTGTCAAAAAGCGCCCACCTTGGATGAGAGACCACGGTAATTCAACTGGGCTCCTGTCTTCTGTGTGTTCAGGTCTGCTCATTATTCCGCTTTGCAGGGTAATGGCGTCTTGCACTGTTTTATCTGTCAGCTCACAGCAAACTATAGTTTTTTAGCCCTGTATATTAGATGCTAGCATCAAAGGCAGCTGTCTTGACACAGGAGAGAAAAGGGGGAGAGTGAAAAAATGTTGCGTAAAAAACATGGAAACACTCCCGGTAGGCGAAAATTGAATCTCTTTACGTCTGGGGTGATGTGTGTATTGAGAATAGATTTGCCGGTCGGCGTCTGCGTGTTTGTTCTCGAGTAAACAGCGAGGCTTGTTTGGGTGTAACTGTCAGGTATATGCGTGTGCCCCGTGTGAAAATGGGTTTGTTCGCAAAGTGGGAATTAGAAAAAAAACACCAACACAAATCCACCGTAGCTGTCTTGATCAATGGGGATTTAAGGTACCGGTGACAACTGCATAGCAGATGTCAAGAGACGCAGACCCCATCGCATACGATCGCGATGCCGGGCGCATCGCGAGTTGTCTTTTTTGTCGGCTGAACAGCTCTGAAAAAAAAGAGTGATTTTAACACGCAGTATAGTTGTGTCGAAGAAGCGGCGAATTCTTCTTCTAGCGCGGCTAGAGTTTTATTTTAAGTTTTAAGAAAAGTTGTGAGGAAAGCGACAGTGCGTGTGTGTTCTCCAGCATTCACCTCCAGCAGGTCAGCTGGGAGCTCTGCCCCTTGGGTCGTGGCAGGTGTGTGTGTTTTTGTGTTCTTATTTTTTATTTGTGTGTGTGTGTGTGTGTGTGTGTGTGTGTGTGTGTGTGTGTGTGTGTGTGTGTGTGTGTGTGTGTGTGTGTGCGTGCACATATGTGTGAATTTTGCACGTGTGTGTGGTGAGCTGAGATCTGGGTACGTGTTCTTTGTGTGTGTGTGTGTGCTTTGTGTGTGTGTGTGTGTTGGTAGTTGGGGGACAGGGTTCTTCAGAAGACGCGGGTAGAGCAAATTAAAACTCACCGCAGGAAATGAGCGCCCTTGGCACTCCTCTTACCAAGCAGCTGCACACGCCCCAACCATCATCTGCCATTTTGACACATCCACAGGGCGTAGCAGGCAGCGACAAGGGGGGGGGGGGGGTAGCGAGGGGTGCCAACGTGACACCCACGGCTGTGAGCATTGCCGGGCCTCAGCCTCCAGCCAAACAGGTGTGTGACATCATGCCGCTGGTTCCTCTTCGGGGGCCCAGGGAGCAGGCCGGGGGACCAGGGCAGGGGAGGGGAGGTGTCGGGAAACAAAGGGAGGTTGAGTCTGTACCTGACAAGCTCATTGATAACATTTGGGACACGAGCCCTGAAGTCGATGGCAAATTGCCTCTAATGTCTCCCGGAGATCACGGGCCAAAGTCAGGTGCTGGGCGCTAAATGGGCTCATTAGTTATGATTTTTTTCTTTCTTTTTTTGGAGGGGGGGTGGGGGGGCATTACACACACACACAAACACACACACGATCACAGAGACAGTTAAAGCCAGAGGGCTTTTTGGAAACTTGGAATGTCATCATAACTCAAGACAGGGTTGTGGTGGAAACCCAGGTGTTGAGACCTCAGCCTGCACCGGTCCAGCACATACAATGCAGATCACGTTTCACTTCAGAGTCCCGGTCGGGTCCATCTGAACAACCAAGACACGTCATGGATGAATAAACAAAAATCAAACCAACAAAACATCAGAAAAGAACGAAATAGCGGCGCACAGAAATGTTCCTGTTCCGCTCCATCAAATTTCTAACCAGAGAGACAACAAATGAAAACTATGTGTACCTATTTAGGATTCCCGGCGCGTCTGTCTCCCCCCGATACACCCCTCTTCTCACTTCAGTCGAATCCCCCAGCGACAGATCCTGTAGCAGAGGAGAGGGAAGCTCAGAGTAGCCTGGGGGGTTCCTAAAGGCACCCGTCTGGGACCTGCTTCATAATCAGTGGACAGAGAGGATAGTGGCACTGCCGCTTGTCAGAGAAGAGGGGCGGGGGGGGCGGCGCGCCCCGCCCCGCCGCCCCCCCCCCCCCCCCCCCCCCCCCCCCCCCCCCCCCCCCCCCCCCCCCCCCCCCCCCCCCCCCCCCCCCCC
>JAOEHI010000007.1:2270864-2283211 GCA_025447815.1 Percopsis transmontana | reverse complement strand
GAGTCGGTGGGGCGGTGGGGGGCGCACCCAAAATTAAACAGCACTTTTGGCCCCCCCCCCTAGCCCTTTTAAAACCCCCCCCCCCCCCCCCCCCCCCAATAGGGTAATAAAGCCTGGGCAGAAAGTTTGCGACCTCCAGCAGTCCAGAGACGATGTCCGGCCACGGGTCCAAAGACTGGGTTTTAGTTAATGCTGTCCTCAATGACCGCGCAGATCAGTCCTAAAATTGCTGCTAATGATGAGCATTTGGTTTGCCGTGTATAACCCGAGTCTATTGCCAACAGTGCTACAAACTCTCCCGCAAACTGTTGGTCTTTGTTATCTTATTCTTCTTCTTTGATAAACAAAGATAATATAAAGATTATGTGAGTGATGAGTTCACAAAAGTAAAAAAAAAAATCGAGGCTTGTATGAACTCTGATAGTTTCCTAATTCTGATGGGAATTGCCTGTATCAACTTTCAACTTCAAAATGAGTCACAGTTCCCCGATGGGGTTTTAGAAAAGGAAATGGAATCACACACATAACTAGTGACAAAGCCTCTATCACCTCATATGAGATCTCATTCCATCTGTGAGAACTTTCGGGTCTACCCTAGAAAAATAATAAATATCACTCTCTCATAGCTGGTGTTCATTTTGTTCAAATGGGGGTTTCAGGACCAAACAAAGGAGATGGTATCATTAATGATATATATTATGAACGAGCGCCTCTTAGAACAGTTCCTTACAAGCGCATGGATAAGGGTCGATTTCTTTGCTAACAAAGGATCTCTAAAATATGAAGTGAAAAGCTACCCAAGATGAAGCTGGTAGAGAAACGAGCCAGGAAGAGCCTATTTCCACAACACAAACAGATTTCCTGGCCTTTAGCAGTCTCTTACTGGGATACTTTGAGACATATCCATCAAAATACAGCTGTATTCATTCATATTTCATACCTCCTCCTTCTCCCAGTGCTTTAACACTGTTCTTTGATCAAAGGAAAGAAGTCGTATCACAACAGGAAGGTTCCCTACCAGCCAAGGAGGAGAAGTAAGGCCAATCCACAACTGCACATGCTACCGTATGGCTCACTATAAGCCAGTTCAAAAATATATCAATAAACATATTAAATTAAATTAAATTAAACAAATACAAATAATGATATTACAAATTAAAAACTTCATTGGGGACTTTCCATTTGTGAAATAGATTTGTGGGAAGTTTGGCATTTGACAGTGAGACGGAGGTTAACCTGCTTCACCTCGGAGAATACAAAATTGTACAAAATATTGTTGATGTAAACACTAATTCCACCAATCGGCATGGAGTACAATAAAAAAAATCTGCCAAGTTAGAGAAGATTGATTGAAGTCTTTGTATAATTTAGGGGAATATATTATCTACGACTTCAATGATAGGACTGTTGAGACTCCTACAGCAGCCAATTCAAATCCAATAGCTCAAGAGTGTCACCATGTGGAGACAGAAGGATATAACAAAAAAAAATACATCTCACTAAACAATCATCAGCAGCATTGTAAATAATTGGACATGTTTTGCATTTAAAACAAGGCTTGACATTAACAGATTCTTTTTTCTTCCTTGAATATAATATATGAGTACATTCTTGGTGCATTTTAGTTAAATTAAATGTCATTGTGTAAACTGCCGTAGATTAACCGTTTTTTTTTTTTACTGTAGTATTATGTCGTCAACCCGGCATCTCTATTTCCATCTTTCCCTCACCTCGACCGCATCATTTCCAAGAGATACCACTTACAAAGCCCGCTTTCACTGGGGTTCTGGGGGTGGGGGGAGTGTTTGAAGACCTCCCTGACATTTAGACTGTCTGTGAAGATGACTTTGCCTTCTACTATAGCCTGCGGGAACAGAGTAACACCCACACTAAACTTCAATTGATATTCAGACCCAGATTTCTCCAGGGGAAATTATCATTCTGTTCATAATAAGAGACACAACAAGCACCTGGAAATGACTTCATTATACACCCTGCTTCAATAAAAGTTTCCTATGACCCATCGAAAACACACACACAGTATAATTGTGATGAAATGAAAACTATATTATACATATGATAGAATACTTATTTCGTTGCCTTTGCTAGGATGGCCATGTTTTGGGATGTGCTTGATTGGCAGGTGCGTTAGTGAAACACTGTAGCCTTGGTTGAAGGTGCTCTCAGACACACCCCCCCCTTTCCTGAAGCCATTATACAAATATGTTCTGTTTTTGAAACAAATGAATGGAACCAAATTCAAAGTATCAAAAATGTATTGCCCTTCATAATAGCGTTCCCTTAGAGCAAGGACATGTAACAATGGCCTATTCTCAGTTTCCTGTCCTTTCCCTCTTTTTATGCCAATGGACATGACCTCCAAAGGGTTGACAATGGGGCGACCAACAACACAAGCACTTGGATCCTCGCCACTGTGACTATGCGCAATAAGATTGCTTTCATCTCCGTTGTTATATTTAAGGGTGACATCCTAGCCTGTCGGCCCCTACCATTGTCTTCGCCGTGATTATTTTCTACCGTTGTTTAGCCCCAGTTGCATCTCTTTGATGAAAAGGTCGCCACTCAATTGGAAAACAGTCATTAAAATGCGGTGGGTACTATTCACCAGTGTGCATGGGGGAACCAACTCAACTGAGCTGGTTAATCAAAAGTTAATTATATAATTTTCATGCAGATGAGGGCAACATTCAAATGAATCCCAACTCTACAATCATTACAAAAAATAAATAAATAAATAATTCTAAAATGCTATAAAATGTTCAGGGACCAAGAGGCTGTAAACAATATGAAGTTTAATTTGAGGTAAACAAAGTGAATATTCACCAGGGGGTCTGGGAAGGAGAAAGTGAGGTTAAATCAAATTTGGAAACATAGATACCAGCAGGTTTTGTTGTGTTGATATACGTGCAATTAAGCCGGTCCTTGATGAGGACACTGGGAAAGAGAAAGTTGCATTTCACGGCAATTGGTTGGGGATTATTTAAAAAAGAGTTTGTGGGATTTACTGTATTATATTATTGCCTTCTATCTATATAAAACTAGATATGAAATTAAATCAATGCCACATTTTAGGAAATACTTTGAAAATACAATTTTACAGTTTTACTGAAAACTGGCACAAAAAAAGGCTATACACTTGACTCAAGTGTCTTAGTAACACAGTAACATCTGACCCACGCACATACCCTCAATAACTTGCAAATGTGCTTCAAAAAAATCGTAATACTTTCTTCATCAAAGGAAATGATTGCGTTATGCAAATTATAATCATGAATATTAAATCAGCGTTGTGAAGTATCACAAATGAACCACCATTGTTCTGGAAGTGCAATGGAATGTGGTTTAATTTCTCTCTAATTCTATGTGCTTTTATAATGTTCACCTTTTCCCAGTCGTGCCAGAGGGTTTGGGTTCAATGGTGTGCATTACAACCATGCTCTAACAATGCGGGCCTCCCCGGTGTCAGCACAGTTCATGAATCCCAGCCCCTTATGCACCAGGCGATTAGTATGGTTCTCTGTCTGTGGGGCTTTACCAGAAAATGAGTTCTCTTTAAAACATATGCCCCCTGCTGATTCTTTCCCTTTCCTGATATGAAATTCCAATTTTTGTATAATGAACACCAATTTCTTGTACCGACAGTAAAAAAAAAAAAAAAAGTTTTATACACTGTCTGTTTTAGATGTCTTTAGTAATCCAAAATTAACGGAAAACTGTCCCGGGCATCAAACAGAAATAAGGTATTTACCCCGATGCCGTTCATTAATGGTCTATGGGGGCCTTGCGTACAGATATCATTTTGTGTAGTTTCTCTATCAAGTATGCACTACTGGCATGGCAGTTAATGAAATTACCAAAACTGCAACAAATTGAATTAAGTCATTGATTTCTAATAAATTGGCTTAATCGCCAGATGCTGTCAAGCTGAGATTGTTGCATCACAAGTTTGTTTGTTTGGTTGACGGTCGTGGCTGCAGTGCACAGCTAACCGGCACTGTTTCCTTCAGGCTTTGATAAATACATTCTGTAATAAATTGTCATTTATAAATAAAAAAACCCAAGTTGTCAAGGACTTAAAACTTTATTACAGTTACACATGGATCTCATATTAACCATATATTGACATAAAAACAATTGACTATAAATAAAAAATATTGTATCATTCCAAATCAAGTCTATATTCAGCACTCGGACGGTCTGCCACCGGCTTTAATGATCATATTCAAATCTGTTTGTCATTTATTCATTAACATTTTCTTCGTTTTGAAATTATTGGATTCATCATCGATCTAAGGAGATAGAAATAACATTAACAGGGTTTACTAATAATATCTAATTGAACAGCATTCAACCTTTTATGATAACATACAGTATTTGTGAATATTGGATTGGTAAGTTAATAAGTTAATACACACATACACAAATATATATATATATATATATATATATATATATATATATATAAGAAAGAAACAGCTAGTAAACAGTTGGTATATCGACAGCTCTGCTGCGGTGTGCATGGTACTATAGTGTACACATTAATATTGCACAATTGAAGGAGACATTAGTTATAAATTATGTATAATCAGCACTTACAACACTGTATGGTTTAAACCTCTCTAGGGCATGAGCACTCGGCTCCTCAGGAACAGACACCACACCTCCCGTGCCCATCATCTAAAAATAGGAGAATTAAATAGAATTAAATAGAAAAACAAGAGACTAGCATCACACGTAAGAGCAATACATAGTATTTAAACTGATATGATGTATAATCATATTATAAACACTATACACAAAATAGTTGTTTTGAAACGATTGTGACTCAAATCTAAATTAATCAATTCCTCTCTAGGCTATGCATTTAAATCTCCTCTAAAGACAATGCAATTTGCTGAAGTTCTGACTGGACGGGAAAGCTCACTTACCCTAATGGTGGCCTCTAGCTCTCCCATACTTCTCTTGCCACCTGGTAGCCAGCCATAGGACCAATGCTGGGAGACGGCGACTTGGAGCCCCACTGCCAACAACAACACCTGAACCACCACTCTGCTGCTAGCGTCCATTAGAGCTGGGGAGGAAGCCAGATTCATAATAAAATAAAATGATATCACAGTTTCCGTAGGGTTGATATAGAGCCCTGCCTGGCTGCTGCTGTAGGCTCCCAACCCATCCACTCATGGACCTGGGTTATGAAACATCGTCCAAGAACAGAAGACACTAGCAACAGTCTAATTTGAGAATATTCTAGACAGAAGTAAATAACAACAGGGTAATAGTGATAGCAACTATGACAAGACCTTCATTTCTGACACTCACCTCTGTGTTTGCTATGTTTGCATGTGGTGCGTACAGCCAGGGGGGATTTTATAGTTGTTGTAGGCTGTCGTCAGGATTATAATCCCCTCTCTGCAGGTGTGACACATTTACTGACTAATGGGACACAAAATACCACTAATGGAACTGGCTAAGTGCAAAGGTACATTTACATCACCGCATGGGTTCAAACAGCATATCTCTATCTGTCCTGTAATAACACAGTTTTTGTGTATTTTAGACCGTAAAACATTATAGTTTAAAAGAAAACACAAGGTCAAACGATAGCCATGTTTCTCCCATCTTAATTTATTGCAATGATCACTTAGCAAAAATAACTGAAATCCATTCATAATAATAAAAGGAGTGAATGATATGTGTGCATTATATTAGTTACATCAGCTGCAAGGCCTCACTGCCATAATCCCTATTCCTTACACGTCCAGCATGGATCTTATTAAATACTTAATTACTTCAAATGTGCCTTTGTCTGAAAGGCCAGAGGTTTAATAAAACAATTCTAACACTACAGAGAGTCTTAGTGCTGGCTAAAGCTACAGTAAGAATTGTATGTACACTTTACAAACGTATTCATGTTAGATTGCATTAACCCAGCTCAATAATTTCGAACAATGGGTGTACAATTACAGAAGAACTCAAACTATACAATAGGGCTTCAAAAAAGAAAAAGTTTGCATTGCAAAATTATATTACATTCACAATTAACAAATTGAGCTTCCTTGTTTAAATACTGGAACTTTAAGATTGTTCAAATATGTCTGCATTTCTGTGCATATTTGTACTAGTTTAAACACTATGGTTCAGAATTACAATGCATTTCAATGTAACAAATAGGTAATACTCCTTAATAACCTTGATGGCTGTGGGGCATGGTTTAAACCCCATTGAACTTCCCTTTTCTATTGGTTACATACTAAGAGCAACTATTGATATCACGGTACAAATGAAACTACTGTCCGATGTTTTCGTCTAAATAAGGATATGATTTATCATGCAAACACCATAAACTATTTTAGTTTATAAAACTCGTCCTATACCTGAAGTTTACAGGATTAATCTGGATTTTATTCACGAGCACAGTGTCACTTGTTGACAAGGGTTTCATGATTAGAATGGCGTTTATATAGAATGGCACTGTGCACATATAAAATCAGCCTATAATGTCAACAGAAAACGCAGATTTCTCTTAAAGATGAAGACTCCATGCTAGACTGTGATTAATCTTTCTGATTAATTGTGTGTTAATTGAATGATATAGAATTAGACAGCAATCAAGTCTAACTATTTAAGAAATATTTTCACAGGCAAAATTTGAGATTAATTTCAAGTTGAAGGCAGCTGAATAAAATAATAAAATAATAACAGGCGGCAGTTGTTAAAAAGATGCTACTACTAATAGGTTAGATGCATTGTAATCCAATGTATGAACGTTTTTAAATCTAAAAGTAGATCATATACATAATTTATATGCCACAAAATAGATAAATAAATAAAAACACAAAACAAAATATTTTCAGTTCATCAAACTATACTGTACTTCCAATAAAAAAGAAAAATCATGGTTAGTGGGCAGCATAAAATACAACTAAAGGCATTGTGTGTGGTCAACATAAATGCAACAGACTGCATGTATCTTTCAAAAAATAAGAGCTACTGCAGTATAGGTAAAAAGGCAAACAATATACTCACTATATACATAATGGATATACATTAAGTTGAAAGTAATTGTTCATACATAATTTTACATGTGTGCAAGCAAAACATAAAACTGTGCTTTTAACATTACAATGATTCAGCAATTCTTTCATTTGTATATCTTACTGTGTGGTGACCTGTCACACAAACATTCTCGAAACATTGTCAAAACAGACTAGAGCAAAACAAACAGGGTATCAGCTGTAATACAATATGTTACAATGGATTTCCAAGCTGTAATCAAGTGAAAATGTAAAAACTGCTTGCTTTAGAAAATAAAACTTTCACAAAATTGCATAATTTTATTTGACAGCAGTATGATACAAATACCTTATTTAAAATTAGCGTAGTCTGAGAAAATGTCAACAAAATCTTGAACCACTCTGTAGCAAAAGTCATATTGTTCCTGCATGAAAAAAGAGGGGGGGGGGGGGGTTTACATAGGAATGGTACACAACTCAATTGAATAATGCTCTATACAACATTTTAATATGGTTATTTTTCTACAGTACGTACCACAGTTTGAACCATGTGTGGTCTCTGCATGCGTAAACTCTTGACGGTCTGAAATACATCCAGGAGACCTTCAGCTTTCACCCTCTCCAGAATGTTACTGAGGGCAATAAAGGTACCAGTTCGGCCTGCGCCGGCACTGAAACATGAAACCAAGGACAAAACTATTATCAACTCCATTACGCCAATACAACAGAATGTGCAAACACTGAAATACCTTGGAGGTTTGTCACATAATTTTAGTCAGTAATTTAAGACAAGCTAGCTAAATGATGTTCTCTATCTCATAGAAAACAATTAGAAGAACAGGAGAAAATCCAAAAGTTAAAGACTATAATATTTTTTATCCTTTTTTCACAATTGAGCTGTAATTGAATGTATGCAAACCTCGACGAGCATTCAATTTTTTTCATTTAAATGAAAAAGTTAACTGGAGAAAAGGTGACCTTTGTACAATAGTGCTAATAATGATCCTCACTTAAAGGGAGGCTAATCCGAATGCTAACACTAATCAGTTTGGAGGCACAGCGTTTGACTGAGTCAATGTTTACAATGAAGGTGGGATGGAGAGAGAGAGACAGATGAATTGAGACACAGAGAGAGAGAGAGAGAGAGCGCGAGAGAGAGAAGTGCGATGTGAAAGAGACACGTAGAGAGGCATCGGGGATTGCATTGGGCTAGCCCCGTTCCCCACGGGCAGGAGAAAAAGCTTTAAAAAGCCCCTCTTAGACAAGCGGTTATGAAGAAACAGAGAGTGATGACACCATTTCCTGTCGTTAGCTCATTTTATCAGATTAATCATGGTGGGAGTCGGAGGAGATTTCACTTTGAGAGGTTTTAATTGAGTGTGAATCAGTGGATTGGATCAATCCCACAGGGGGCGGGCCGCCGTTAGAATCACTTCACCTGGAGCGAGGTTCTGATCAAAGCTTCCACCGCTAAGTCTTTATAAGGGATCACATAAGTGGTTTAGGCAGAGAACACTAGGTCTACCGAGGACAAATGTAGAATTTATTAGAACAGGCATTTTCGCGGATATAAAAAAAAATTACCATTAAATTGGATTTCTTTGCTTCGCCATTTCATGTTCAGCTTTATTTCAGCGAGCAGACGTTGGAAAAAGTGCAGCGGAAAAGACAGGCAGGGGTTTGTGTTAAATGTGGAGTCTAAAACTCGCAGTAAATATATCCAGAACGGCATTTTCCAACCCTTCCTGCGATTACTATACAATTCATGAAGCTGCAAGGTCCAAACCTGCAATGCACTATTACGGGGTGGTTCCCAGACTGCTGTTGTTGCCTCTGCACAGCAGCAATAATGTCAATCATCCCTCTGCCCTCGGCTGGTATTCCGATCTCAGGCCACCCGTGGAAGTGGAAGTGCTGGACATGTCTTGCCTGCTTTTCCTGTTGTTGAGATGAGGGAAAATACCGTTATTTTCACATACGTGGGCATGTTTTTTTGTGTAATGTGATGATACAGCAAAAACTCTAATGCCTAAAAAATTAAAATTAAAATTAAGGAAGCTTAATTAAAAATTGAAAAGCTGTAAATATGTGGATACATGGATGAAAAAATTACTGGAAAATGCAGCATTATGCACCTGTCTGTAGGTCAGCACCATGTCTTTCAGTGTGAAGGTGTCACACTGTGTATCACCGGTCAGCTCCAAAGAGTAATCACCAAATGTTATACTGCCCTCTGCTGGCCAATACTGGAAACACTTGTCCTGTTGTAAATACATTTAGATTTGTTGTACAGTTTTGTATTTTAATATACCATACACACAAAGCAAATATTTTTTTTAAATAATAAAAATAATTTTTTAATAATTCAGGGGTTAAATAAACAAACATGCATACATACAAAAAAACAAACTAAAATATAATAATATAAATAAAATAATATTTTATAAAAAAAGGTCAGATTTTCAGCGTGTACTAATGCAGGAGCACTACACCTGTTCTCTCTCCTTGAGTTCTGTCAGCATAACTATGGAGTGACACCTCCATTCCCACACCATCCTCCAGAAGTCCTCCACTGTGTTAGACAGAGGGCCCTGGGTCGCAATGAAATAGTCCTTCTGCCTGTACCCCTGTAGAAATGAACACAACACTTCCTATTGGTTAAAGTTAAAGAATAACACGCCAACGTAGCGTTATGGGAACACAGCTGCATACTACGAGTTCAGGAAAGAATACTTACATCGATAAAGGAGGCATTGATGTAGTCAGTAAATTCCAGTCCTCTTTTTACTGACAGTATAACTCGATTGAAATCATCTGAAAAAATAAAAGTCAAAATGTTCAATAGGTGTTCTGTGAACTGACTAAAATAAGATAAGCTAAGCTTTAGTCGTGTTAGTTGTGTTGCCAGATATAACACCACTATATATATATATATATATATATATATATATATATATACTGTATATATATGTTTATTTTTAAATAACAGTTTTGTACTTCTTATGTATCTTTCACGTATCTCATTGTGAAACAAAGCATATCCAAAAGTAATTTATGTCATAGAGAAAGCTTGTTTATGAAGATACAGCGACTATGTATTCCAGACATCAACAGCGGAGAAGTAGTACTTTGATGTTACTTGGATGTGATGTATTTTAAATCAGTTTGGCAAAACAGAGTATTCTTTACATGGAATGATCTGAAGCACGCGGTTCTTCTTCATGTTGGCAGGAAGGTTCCCAGTTCTCATGTTCTCCTTCATTATGCGCATGTTGGTCAGTTTCTGGTGGAACCACGTATGATTAGATTAAAATTGTGATTAAAATATGTGCTTTTATCTTAAGTATATTAGAAAATTTCTTCATGGATAACATCTTTATTATGAGGTTAGAAATTCAAAATCAACAACATATTAACCATAAACAAATAAATACTTTATACAGTACAGTAAATCCACAGGCACCAGACATCAACGCATCTAAATAGTTTATTATAATAGGTCATTAGCAGAGAAAATAAAAAAAACAGAAAGAATTACAATTACAGAGAGCATTCAAAGATCTAGTGTACACTAGTTGGTTTTCAAACTTTTATGGGTTCTGTTTCAAATGTTTTACAGTCCAAGTACCACTTTATTGAACTAGAACTTTTCCAATACAGTTAAAAACGTTAAGTTCGATTTTCATATGCTGCAGAATTAAATGCCAGAATTATATGAGTGAAAATTGTAGTTTTACATTTACATTAATTTCACAGAAATACTAGTGTTTTTAATGCTATTCTCAATGTTTGTTTCTACTGCAAATGCATGTTGTAAAAAGAGTTCCATGACCTTATGAGATTATTTAAAGATTCCCTACATACGATTTCTGCCTTACTCTAGTCTATATTTGGGTGTAACAATATGTTTATGGAGTATGGATCGAAAGCTTTCATAATTGGGGCCTTTCTTGGGATGCCTGTTTTGAGTGTTGAGCCAGCTACTCCCCTAAAGCCTGCAAGCAGTGGTACAATAGCCTGCAATGCAGTGGGCTGCAAGGTGGATGACAAACTTTTTTGTTTGGATTCAGTTCTCTTACTTAGTATTCCTTTAAAAGTGAGTTTCTCTGGTCTTACCCGGAACTCCTCTTCCAGTCCCAGCCTGTCATGAGGAGCCCTGGTGTTGTGGAGCCTGTGTAGGTGGCCCTCCAGGGAGCACACATCCAGCTCTGTGTCCCCATACAGGTAGTACTCTAGCAGGGCCTGGTATATGAAGGAGTACTGCATCTGTCAGGAAAACATGGTGGGAGGCAGCCAGAGAGAGAAAATAACGACAAGTTAAAGAAGCAAAGAAGGTGGAAGAAAAATGACAAGGCGTAGAGGAGGAAATTGCAGAAGGCAAACAGGAAATAGAGGAAGAAGGGAAAACAAAAACAGCAAAAAAGGAGAAGAGAGAAACGACAAGGCGCAGACAAAAAAATAATAATTGAAACCAAAACAAAAAACAGAAGTTCACCAAACTCTTTCTGTCTGTCGGAGTCGGTTGAACATCCCGGCTTGTTTACAGCGTGACTGAAGCGTGGCGCAGAGCTGTCAGTCTGAGGTACAGTAGGTCAGAAACGTCGACACTTACATCTGTCTGGATGAGCTGACAGCGCTGCTCTCGTATTCTGGTCACAAAGCCAAAGACATCCACCCTCTGCTCCATGTGCATCATGTCCATCATCCCATCGATGACAATGAAGGTCCCCGTCCTTCCCACCCCAGCACTGTGGGGTACAAACACACACAGGTTGAAAAGTTGCTTCTGGTGCGGATAGTGCTTTTCAAACTTTTGAACTCTGCTGCAGAACAAATGTAGTCTAGTCAAGATAATTATATAACAAACTAACAAACAAACAAACAAACATAATATATTTTAAAAAAATGTTATTAAATATAAAACAATAAAAAGCATGTACTTAATCTAAAACATATATTATAATAATAAAACACAAATTAAGAAAAACAAGCGAAAACATTTATCATTTTTAATTCAAGCATTTCAAACAAGCATTCTGGGGCCTTGGGGGGCCTTGGGGGGGCCCTACCCCCGCTCTGGGAACCACTGTGTGTGCAGTTAGTGTAACCTGGAGACGCCAAACAAACTCTAAACACCAGATATCGATATATTGGCTCTTATACAATAGATCTAAGCTTACATTTATGTGTCTCAAATATAAAAAAAAAATACCTTAGAGAGCTTTCTGATGATAAAACATTCACACACACACACACACACACACACACACACACACACACACACACACACACACACACACACACACACACACA
>JAOEHI010000007.1:2260737-2270764 GCA_025447815.1 Percopsis transmontana | reverse complement strand
CACACACACACACACACACACACACACACACACACACACACACACACACACACACACACACACACACACACATTGAGCACAAACCTTGTTTGATGAAAAAGAACAATTAGGGGAGAAATGAGGGTGAATCATCAAGGGAAATGGCTGATGAAGACATTATTGATTAGAGCAGCTCCACTGATCCTGCTCTCACTGTAGCAATTACCACTGGCTGGCTGCCGTCAGTGGGGGCCCCACGGTGCAGGGGCCACACACCACAGGACCACACACAATAGGCACCTCAAGAGGCCCTTTTTGATTACATTTGACGGAAATTGCAAATTGTATTCACCCCTGCCAGATTTTACATTAAGAGTGTGGCCAAGAACGCCAGCCTTGAATAGAAATGGAATTGATTTTGCATTGTACTAAATAACAAGAATTAGAGAATATGAATATTCAAAGGCAATATTCCAATTTCTGATGCCACCATCAGATATACCGATAAGAATTACAGAGAAGATAAGAAGAGATTAGAGAAGTAAAAGAGAGGGATAGATGTAACTGGTTTATATAAGAGCTACAAAGGAAATAGAGTTGGTTTTGATGGCTTGGAGCTGTATTCTGGGGGTCTGGTGTGGGCTGGGCTGGTCGAGATGGGGGCATCTCTCCCAACATCATCATCCTCATGAATGGTTTAGCTTGCCTTGTGGTTGTTAGTGACTGTTTAACACAGTCTCTAACCTCTGGCATGGTTGGCTGACTTCTGAGTGTAACGGAGAGAATAAAGCAGCGTCTTTTTCTTTTCACAACCCCCCCCCCCCACACACACACACACACACACACACACCAATACCCCTGATCAATTCAAATCCCAGCTGAATAAAGCAATAAAAGCAAATGCGTGGTGCATCTGAAACATGCCATTCTGGGGGGGTGGAGGGCTCCCTCTGGTCATTTCAATTAGTCTGTTTGCTCAGCTAAGATAGCGTGGCATTTGTATTCAAACTAGACTACTGTCTTTTCTGAGAACAAAAGCGTCGCAAAGGCAATTGTTGTGTACATTGACTTACCAATGGCGTTGTGTGCAGACCCTTACATGTGTGGCTCATTTTACAATGGGGTCTTCCACATTAGCATGGTCGCATTTTTTATCAATGCATATGGACCCAAACCTATGTATGCCAACAAGAGGCTGAAAAGCCTAAATTGCTTGATAAAAGGGAATGGGCTACATCTCATGGTGTCACCTAAAATCGGCATCTTGCACTACTGCCTTATGTCCTCAATGTCAGATATAACTACGTTGACCCCGTTGGCTAAGATACCAAGTGCAAAGGTCAGATGAGGCGACCTTGGAAGAATCTAGATCTAATTAAAGGTAAGGACCCCAGATCTCATTAGAACTTTGACCCGGATCCACATGACAGATGATGTTCGAAGACTACTTTACCGTTTAAACTGACTGGATCTTACAGAGTGAAGCTCACACAGAGGCAGACAAAGGATGCACACAACCTAAAAGTAAAAGCACCTTACCACTACCCAGGCTAATTCTGAATAAAAACACACTTTAGCTAGGTATGAAAATGTAAAGAAAAAAATGCTGCATGATAAGGCAAATACGTGCCAGGAGCTTTTTTCTGAACCTGAAGTCAAAAAACGGTGAAACAGCCCTACAGCGGGATCTGTCTATTTACTTCAGCGCAGCAACTGTGTGCTCGAAGTCTGATCACCGGGTGGCCTATTTGGCAAGGGCACAGAAACAAAAAAGTGATAACTGTCACCGCATAAATATAAAGGGACAAACACAATCTGTTTCTGCGCTAGATTGAGATAAATGGTGCATAATGCAACGCCTTCCATCACGCTTACCCAGCCTGCACCGCGGCTGTTCCCAGCCCCTCCAAAATGATGATTAATCCTATCCCCACTATTTATATTTCCTAATTGTAATTGGTATGAATTATCAATTATGGTTAGTGCCTAATTGCCCTTCGTAAAGACAGCTCCCCAGGTTTAAACGGGTCCATTTAAATAATGTAACTAATAGCTCTCGCCTTTACGTTGCGGATACATCTTCATTGTCCCGTGCGCAAAGCGTGATGGTGGCTCGTAATTTAAAGGGGCAATCGAGTGAAGGAGTGCAGGTGGCATCCTGGGAGTAATTATTGTTAATGAATTATGATGTGACCTTCTCAGAACAATGGCTAATCAATGCTCATGTTTGAGTGACAGTGCCCCCTGTGCTCATGCTAGGAAGCACATAGCTCCTAGCGGGCCTATAATGCATCCATGGGGACTTCACCATTTTTCTATGTCTTTGGTATAGGCTCCACACCAAAGCATTCACCTGGTGCAACTGCCATTTGTGTTTAGAGCGGACACAGAGGAAGGAAAACTAGCGCACTGATCTTCGGGCCTTTGTCAGAACAATGACAAAATGCACTTTTTGTTTTAAGGCATTTCATTTTCGCTACCTTTACCTGCAACTGGAACAGCAGATGTACAGTTGCTTAGGTTAAGACTGTGGAGTGCACAGACATGCCAAAATCCTGTCTAACCACATTCCCAGCCTAGTAGGAGTACTTACAGAGTACAAATGATGTGACTTTGCAAAGCTGTGGCTGGTGAGAAGAGTTGGAAAGAACAGTTTCCTTACAAGCCTGATTTGAAAACTGTCTTCCCTGTAGTATCTACCATGCAGATCTTGATCTTCTTGAGTAAATACACCAAACCTAGAGTTGTAAAAAAGTTTTCACTCTTTTCCCAATGACCGGGTTGCAGCAGCCCCGCCAGTGGTCAACAGCAGAGTTTGAACTGACCTTTACCTCGGCATGACCGGAGCACACCGTGACTGACGGTGTCCCTCAATATAATTTACCCCCACCCTCCGTCCCCTCCATGATGCAGTCGACCCCTTTACAAATCACCCCCAACTTTACACATCTGCTGGCTGTCAGCATCTGCCAGACGCACTCACCCGTCCCACCCGTAATGAAAAACTCTCATTACTCGCCCCCACCCAACAGGTATACAGGCCGTTAGGACAATTACTGGGCAATGCCACTGACCTTGTTGTCAGAGAGAGTCAAACAAATCCGGAGGTCTCACCGAAAGAGGTTGGGAGACAGCCGTAGGCACGGCGTCGTGAGCCGACAGCGGGCACAAGAGAGCAAAACTTAATGGCCTGTTGAGGAAGATCGTGCTGTACTGATATGTACCCACTGATGCCAACTGAATCAGACGGTCTAAGGGAGCACGCTTTGGCCAATGACCAATATCATATATTAGACGTTGAATACATGTGAGTTTTTAAAATTAAAAGAACAAATTATTCCCGATATTGGCCAATCAGTAAGTGTTACATATTTATATATGTTACACTTCACTGATGCCCGGGGGGAAATTCTGTAAAAGCAAGTCTCCTGGAGAGGAAGAGAATTAAAGGAACACTACTCGATTGCATTGTAGTACCGCCAGAACCCCATTTTTCCAGCTCCGTTTATATTGAAACGTTAGCTAATCAACAGTTTTAAAACCAAAACAATATTTTTGTAATGCTGGTTTTAACCACAAGGCAACAAATCTGGAGGGTACATTTGATCGGTGGCCTCATACATAAAAAGCATTCATGGAAATACACTCCCATTAAGGGTTGGCACTCTTCTGATGTATCCCATTAAATCTAAACTAAGAACAACACCCTAGAAACAATACCAACTACAAGGTTCAGGAATGTGGCATGGTCTTGCAGCTTGCTTTATTGCTTCACTAGAAACTTGTTGATCTTTTGTCCTGTCCTGCTTTACAGGACAGTTGGGGGGACATCGTAGATGAATAAGGACACAATAGACAGTCTGCCCGGCTCATAATGCAACTCCTGCCATTGGACACATTATCTGGTGTTTAGCAGACTTGGGGGTCCCAGTCCCCTCCCTTCCCGGTGGTGTAATGACTTTACGGTCACTAGAGGGGGGTCTTGGATGGAAGTGTGTCTACTTGGCACCATGCGGTGCGTGACAGGGAACGCTCTTCTCTGGGCACTTGCTGTGGCTGCAGCGGACCCAGGGTTAAACCAGCTGCTCTCCCAGTCCTCAGACATCTATAGCTGGGGGCCTTTTTGTCCCCAGGGCCGTCCTCAATTGTTCTCCGGACCCACACAAACAGACCATGGGCTCTCTCGCAGGAAGTTGTAAACCTCCAGCGTGCGGCAGGCTCCATTCATATGGAGGCCTGTAGTAATGGCTGTGCAAGTGCTATAGACATGCTAATGTGAACACACAGACATCCTGCAGTGGTGCCTTTAACACACGTTTGATTATGTAACTGGTACGACATCATGCCAGTCTACCAGGCAGCAATGAAACAGACATGTAGACGAGCAATCACCCTCCACCGTATAACTAACACAGGAAACAATGTATGGGGAGACACTTAAACAGTGTGTAAACTTGTCCTGATCACCTTTGTCACAGACACAGACAGGAATTACTATCTAAAGGAATATACTACATATGTGTAGAAAAGATTCGTGGCCCTTCTGATATATGTTGTGCATAAGACCTCACACGCTTACATGTTTAACTATGGTGGGAAGGGATGGTAATGTAAGACTTTTTTTGGAACATTGAAAAACAAAAACAGAAAAAGAGTAGGCTATTAGAATGTTGTCGATCATACAAGGGCATGAGAAGAGCAGGTGAATGCTCCCTCCAGTGCTATCGCTGCCCCCTGGTTTGATCGTCCAGTATCCCAAATGACTGTCGGCGGTCGTCCAGTTTTATCAGCATTGGACACCCGTTGAGAATATTGATCCTGTGATGGTTTCACCGTTTTAGTCAACGCCAGCCATCAGGGTTTAAAACAGCCTTATGTCACTTTATATTGAATCCAAATAGCAAGGACTTGAGAGCCCATCAATCGATTGGAAGCATGAATCTGTCACCTTTAGTGAAAAAACAATCTGCCTTATTCATTGTATGCTTACAGTTGGCTTAGAAGTAGTGAAAGTGAAGAATAATTACATTTTTAAAAGTCGCCAGTCCATATTGATCCAGCCAAAATTAGTGCAAATTGTTTTGTTTTTTATGACATTGTGAGTCCATGTTTTATCATTACGATATACAGTACGAATAGTATGCTTGTTAGCAATAGCTACAGTACAGGATAATTTACCTCCTAGTAAAAGTGATGTATTTCATTACAAGAGGGAATTTATAGAGTAAGAGTTGATGGTAAAAACATACTTATAAACATACTTTTAAACATGTATATAAATAAAACGATTTTAACATATAATAAAAAAAGAATTTACTTCTGGTTCCTTTTTTTGCAAGTAGCCTAACATTTGTAAACATTAAACGTTTAAATCTTCAACTGAATTTTTTTATTAGCAAAGCAATATAATTAAACACCACATAATATAAATATCGCAAGGTTGCACTTGTAATAATTTGCAATTACAAGTTACCTACTGTATACTCAAGAAAGAAAGTCACCTGAAATAAATTAAGAAACTTGTGGGAACAGCATTTTTCCTATGACGATCGTTGTGACCGCGTAAAACATATAAGGGCTCATACAATTTAGAAAAACTGCCTGAATGTTGTGCCATCTGTGTCCAATTTTCGTTTCAGGTCGTGTATTATTGAATTTAATGATATGGGTGATTATCGACGAATGCTTTGAGCCCATTACGCGGTCCTGTGAAACACTAATAGTGTTTCTGTCACGTGGGTGCGAGAGACCGTGTCTCTTAGTTGCGGTGGGGGGTTGGGGCAGACGCTTTAAAGAGCGCGCTCCGCTCATTTCATTCACCAACCGTCACGTTGTGGGTCAGACAGACAGATGTGGAAGACTTTTGATCTGAGAACGCCGCGGGATTATCACTATAGTTTATAGCCTAAAATAATGAAACTGTGAGAAGTTCCCCTTCTTTCGCCTATTTACGCATGTGATTTTGTGCACCACGGTGAACAGAAAACATTGGGGGTTCTGTCTAAAAAGATGTTGGATTCTAAGGACTCTGGAGTAAGGATGACGTCTAGTCATAAAATTTCATTTTCAATAATAGATATTCTGGATCCAAAGAAGTTTAACAGCAAGAGAGTGAACGAACTTTCAGTCGACAAGGATAAGTTATCTGTGCTGAATGCAGAAGAAGCAAGTTTGGAGTCAAGCCCAAAAAGAGACGAAGAACCCGAAGTTGAGCGCACGGAAACAGGTATACGGGATATGCATATTGCAGTGGTTCTTAACCTGGGTTCGATCGAACCCCAGGGATTCGGTGAGTCAGTCTTAGGGGTTCGGCGGAGGATAAGACACACCCGACTCATATGATTCGTGATGACACGCCCCCCTTCGGTGGGTTCGGTGAATGCGCATGGTGGGGTTCAGTACATCCAACAAGGTTAAGAACCACTGGGATATTGTGTAGGTCTACGATTCTTTTAATTGGATGTGTTTTGAGTAAACCTACATATTGCATACTGAAAATGCTTAAAATGTTTAAAATGTGACCAGTGTAATGTATCAAAATAAACGCCACACAAAATTTCGCAGACGAGCTGCACATTAAAACGGTCAAACGGTCCTCTGGCGCGGAACCAGATTGAGTGAGATACAATTTGATATCAGATTTATTATTAGCTCTGTATGACCTTCCCTAATTTCCAAGGCTATACGTTTCCTTTGAAGGGACCCACAAAAGCTTGCTCCCTGAGCCCCGGCGTGTGATTGGCATTGGGACAGGCAGGCCAGATAATTGTTTAAATCGTCCCATTGAGGATGCCTGCGCGCGCTTTGATCGATATCCCATTACTGCATCCTGCATATCTCTCTCCAGCACCTTGCAGGTACAAACTTCACACTCCACCCATGTCTGATCCTAAATATCGTTCGATTAAAACTTCCCTTTAAATAGATGACATTTATCGATCCGCCGACAAATATGAAACTCCATTAGCACGTCACGGCTGAGATGCTGGGGCTGGATTTAGACGGGATTTCTTTCCGCAACATGACATTTGAGGCGAGGTGGAGTTTATATATTATTTAAGGATTAGAGACCAGGCAACCCTTCAGCACCCCCACCCCCCCCACCCCTTCTGAACCCCTGCTTGTTCCACGCGCACACCTCGGGATCCTATCACTATTTCTGTTAGACAACTTAGGCCTTATTTGGTTAATATTTAAAAAACACTGAACACTGAACAATGACAGCTAGTGGGTCTTCTAACGATTATGTCCCTCCACCGGTTCCTATAACATAAACATTTTGGAATTTAAAAACATCCTCGTCTGTGGGGAGCTGTCCTTTCAGCACCACGCAAGCGATTTTACGCACAAATGATACGATCCTATTGGAATAATCCCCATAGTCAAGCCATTTAGTTAATTATCCGGTATGTAGGTCTAATTTACTTTTTTTTTTATACAGGTGAAGATACAGCAACCGTGCGCTCTGCAGATACCAACCGCTGGGCAGTTGCAGAAGCGCGTCTGTCCTCACCAACAGAGACGGAGTGTAGTCTCATAGAGGACCCGGACGAGGAAGCCACGGAGAGTTGCAGCAGTCACGCCGAGACAGCAACCCCCCATGAACGTTCACCTCATAAGAGAACCAGGCGCTCGGACCAGGCATGCGCCAAACCACGCCGAGCCAGAACTGCCTTCACCTACGAACAACTCGTGGCCCTGGAGAACAAATTCCGCACCACTCGGTACCTGTCGGTGTGCGAAAGACTAAACCTGGCGCTGTCCTTGAGTCTTACCGAAACTCAGGTCAAAATTTGGTTTCAGAACAGGAGGACCAAGTGGAAAAAGCAGAACCCTGGCGCTGACAGCACCTTGCAGTCCGGCTCGAACTCTCTGGTTAATGTCAGCCCAACTGCGTCCAACTGTGGTTCAAGTTCTGTCAATTTCCACCAAACTTTCCCAACCTTCGGTTCTGCGAATGTCATCTTCCACACAGCCGGTGCTGTTCCGATTTCATCCACTGGGGGTCTCCTGCATCCTTTCATGCCCAACGGTTTCGTCCAACCACACTATTTTACTCCACATTTATGAGAAATTAACGATGTGGGACCAAATCCAAATACTGCCAAAGGAACTCGATGTCACATGATAAAGAAGGTGACAAAAACTTACAGACAATAGCGTGACCCTTAAAACGATTAATTGTATGTTGTGCTTGGGACCACTGGAACTGTTTAGGGCAGAGCTAAATTTGCTTCTTTGTTTACAGAACGCCTCGATTGTATGAGTGGTATGGAGTTTTGAATAGACATAGACCTACTCAAGATAGGCTAACTGAAAGTTCAAGTCAATAAAACCTGGGGTAGGCCTATTACAGTAATTAGGCTAATGTTATGACTCGAACAGCGGTACAGTGAGGTGCTGAGCTGTGCAGAGTAGCCTACCTGAACCTCACTCCCCGACACCTTGAGAGACGTGCTAGCGACAGACGCGATAGAGTTTAGGCTTAGGTTTTAGCGTCCCTTGTTAGCGCGTCCGCCTCCAGCTCAGTGGATAGGAGTTCGAGTCCCGGGACTCAACCGGTTAGCCTACATGTCCAGTATAGATTTCTCAGCTATCTCTTAAAAGGTTTGCGCATGCTGTTAGAATTTACAGGACATTATCTGTATACAATGTAAAATGTCTATGTGCTAATCAAATGTTCCAAATAAATACACTTTGAATGAATAGACCTTCTATAATTAAGATAGACTGCTGTGTTTTTAGGCCTGATAAAGAATGTGCATTATGTCTTAGTATTCGGTTGTTGATGACAATTAATTATTTTCAGTGTATTTCACAGTAGCCTATCTACAGACAGTATACTACAGCAACATCAATGACACATAAAGGCCTGTCAACGCCAGAGAGACTTATGCTGCATACTGCCATCATGTGGGCATTAAGAGGATAAGCTGTCACTTTAAATATGTCACTTATTTCCTCTATATGCATTTCTGTGGATGTTGTACCAACGCATTTATATTCATAATGCTTATTAGAAACTAATGAAAAAAAGTGCTTGTGTAGCAAAGGGTTCAAGCTAAATTATTTTTATTTAGTCAACAAATGTTCCAAAATTATGTAAAATAATTCGACCCATAATAGTTTTAGAAAAAAAACGTACATTCAACCATAATAATAATATTAAATTCACCTATTCATTTGATTACACATTACACTTTTTGTTCAATATTAGCTTTCACTAACTTAATACAACCACACTGTGTCAGCATTTACTAATTACAATCATGACGATCTTGCAAAATCAGGACATTTTTTACCAGGCTACCAGACTGGATGAGAGATGAGAGGGAACTCGAAAATAGTAAGTCAGATATTGTCACTTGTCAAGTTGGTAGAAGACACTTTTTTGACACTCTGACAATATTATCTGGTTGTATTGTCATATGATGGGGATAAAATCTAACAACACAATGTAATCAAATGGGGAAACGTCTTTTAGGTGTATTAATTCTTCTTATTCTTCTTATTTAATTATATTTAGTCTTTAATTATTGTATTTTATTGTTTTGATTGAATCATTTTTCAAAGCTTTTCACTAATGCACCTTTAAATGAGACTTAAACAAAAATAGCCTGAACTATAGGACACATTCTGAAGGCATTATTTGACAGCTTTTAAGTGTGTGTGTGTGTGTGTGTGTGTGTGTCTTACACTCCCAACACAGATCATGTGCATTTTGGTTAAGGAAGAGGCATGTGTCCATAATGGCAGTATTGGTACCAGTATTGGTGGTAGAGTGTGGTTGGTATACGTAATATTCTCCTGACATCAGTGTGACGGTTGGAGGGCTGACAAGCCTTCCTCAATTAGATGGAATCTCCTCACTGCTGTCAAACCTGTCGTTGGGCTCCTATAATAATATGTACTGTAGCTCCACTTTCTGCCTTGCACTTGTTTTCCTGTCTCGGCCTCTATACAGTAGCTTCCACACACACACACACACACACACACACACACACACACACACACACACACACACACACACACACACACACGCCCCCCC
>JAOEHI010000007.1:2238584-2260637 GCA_025447815.1 Percopsis transmontana | reverse complement strand
TGTGTGTGCGTGCGTGCGTGTGTGTGTGTGTGTGTGTGTGTGTGTGTGTGTGTGTGTGTGTGTGTGTGTGTGTGTGTATATGTGCATGGGAGTGTGCCATGGGTCATAAACATGAACACCCAGTCATCCAGACCCTGTCACCATGACAGCAAGTATCACCACTGCTGTGGTGATACAAGTGTTTTTGAGAAGGCCAGCAAAATGGAAAAATGAACTAGCATGTGGTTCATAAACTATCATAAACTATCCATACGCATGCGTGCATAGTTTTGAATAGACATTCTTCAATGTGAATAGACATTCTTCAAACATTTTTGATGTTTCAGTTATTTAGCATTAAGTGTCAGTGTTACACAATCGTCCAAAGTAACTAACATTTGTCACTATCTGATATTTACAGAACATCAGAGTTATCATCATAATCTCTATTAACAGATCTGTAGGCAACGGGACAAGATTTTGGTATCTAAAAGCGTTCTGGTTTCCGTTTGTAGTCAGTTTGTAGTACAAGTAGTATTGGACAATCACATTTGAGCGGGCTTTGGTTATATGCAGGTAAACAGACCGTGTGGAGAGGCCCCATAGATAAATCGGCGTCAGACCGATTGCCGATGGGTTCAGAGATATTCATCAGTAAAGCCTTCAGCTTTTACTGTAGGCTGCATGCTCACTCTTGGCAGGCAGTTCTTCAGGATTCATCACTGGTGAGCTGTAGTAATTTAAGAACGCGAGGGAAGAAACAATTTAGGCATTGAAGCGTCCTCAACACAGCGATTACTGAATAAATTGAGAACGCAAAGAATAACAATCAGCTGTGCTGGAGCCCAGAAATGTTAGTTGTATAGACGCAAGTAAGACGAGTTGTGTTGACTATCTTGGTATCAATACTAATCCATTTGGGACAATGTTTTTTAAATTTTTTATTAGAAGCCAATCTAGTTTTTTGACGTAATCATGAGCTCCTCAAGCCAAAATCAAATATATTTCTGGGTTAATTGGCAAATTATGATTGCTTTCTGGTTTTTAGCTAAGTCAAGAATTTTTAACACTCTCAAATACAACAAACTAATATTTATGAAATTGTAAATTGGAAAGTTACGAGAGTAAATAAAATTTAGAACTGTGGACAGCTGTTGTTGGTGGGGATTAGAGTACAACTTTAATCTGGGAAACCCATGTGTTCCTTTTTGGCATTGAGAGAGATAGTGATGATGATGATGACAAATTTAGAAAATGTTAAAACAGACAGTCGATATCATTTTGCCTCCACTTTAGTGACATCAGCAAGCACATCTGGTACTCTGATTCAGATAATGCTCATCCCTATTAATCCAATTACATGGTTCATATCTACCTTGATTAGACAGACACACAGACAGAAGGACAGACCTGATTCTGACTCATTCTCATAATTGTAATGAGTTGTGCACAAACCATACATATGGGAATTCAGACAGCCATATGTGAGAGAGACGCAAGTTCCCTGTTTCTGTGCAGACTAGCTATATTTTCTCCTGACCAGCCACATCCGAAGACAGTACCCCTTGTTTTCCACTGGCAGGGACCAACAGGAATAAAGTATGAAAAGGATAAATTTGTGTTCCACTCAGTCTGAGCAAAGGCAATCAGCCATGGCTGAACTGTGCTATGACTTCAATTTCAGCCTGAAGAAAGTTATTCGGCCATCTCATTTGATTTCACAATAGAGAATCCTGCTGCTACAGCCCTATTTCATTTGGCAAAATGGAAAAGTTCCACATATCCATGGATTATTTCCCCACAGGGTTACATTGAAATAGAGATGCCCCGATGTACTGGGATATAAAGGTGGTTTTGACAATCCCATTGGCATGTTATGGTTTTAAGCTCTTAATAGACCTGTAGATACAGATATTTTTAATGCTCCTTACACAGAGATCAAATGAAGCAAAACAAGGTTTCAGTTAATGGAGGATCTTTTCAGCCCATTTCCATGAATCGGAACAAAGATCATTGAACTCTATGTGCTATATATAGTGTCCATATGCTCTTGACGTGCAGTTTTCCAGGTTACGTTGCCATAGTGACTGGCCTGGAAGCCTTTTCACCCCTTTTTCTGTGCTTAGAACCTTGTGTGCTCATCTCCAGGGGGTCAGAAGTAAACAACGCTATCTCCGTGGGAACCTAGTTCCTAATATTATGCATCCCAGCCACCTCAAAGTCACGTTTCATGTGAATAATCCAAATCCAAAAAGCAAACTCTGATAATATTGCACCGTGGGGGATAACAGGGCAAAAAATGGATTTCAAAAATCTATTTTGTTTTTCCATTTATTCAATATTTCAAAATTCAAATTACACAGTTGACACTAAAGTTCCAGTTTCTGAAACTCATTGAAAATGAATGGTCACACTCTGGTTATTAAGCCTAATTGTATTTTAATGACATCAATGGGTGATGTCATTTACGGGTATCTTGCTCATATGTGATTAAATGTAATAGATCTGACAACACGTCCCCCCCGCCTTTCTATATATATAAAAAAAGGAATACTTTACTTATCTATTTTCCTTCCTTTTTTTTATTTGTGTGATTTTCTTAATTAAATCTTCATTTCATACAAGATTTGGATTTAAATCATTTCCATTATATTGAAAACATAACTGATGTTTGCATCTAAGATAAAAATTTAGCTTAGTATTTTCCACAACTTCTGGCATACTTAGCACATGTCCTCAGTACTTTGAGAAGCTTATTATGACATTTATGTATTGTCTGTATTCTTATTTACATCATCTGATTGAAAACTGTAGCAAAGAGCTTTATAATCTACCACAGACGATTATGTGGAACTTTAAAACTGTGGGTTGTAAGGTCTTCCCTTTTTCCCACATCTTCATATACTGTATCTCTCCCCATTAGTGAGAGATGTGGTCAGCCATCCAGCAGACATGCATGAGAAGCCTTTGTAGTTCACAGCAGGCGATGATGTTTCTCTTCTGTCAGGTTTAATGTCATGCCGCCCCCGTGGGTCCTCGCTCTTTTTCAATCCGTCGCGCTCTACGCGCACGCACAGTCATACGGGCATGCACACACACACCAACAGAGAGACCGCGATAACGTAACATCTCGACTGGACCCCTTAGAGTTGGCTATGTGCATATTTCATTCCAGATTTCTTCCCATGATGCTTGGCAGTTCTGTGGTCAGATTAGATCTCCCCAACCACAGGCGTTCTCACACTAATTAGAAATCTGATTGGGTTCACACTCCAGTCCCTGATGGCATGGCATTCTGAGCCAGTCAATTAGCATGGTAACTCATCTAGTATGCGGCTATATTCACAAATTCAGGTGACAATATCATGTCAATGAATTTTACAGATACTCACAGAGGACACTTTTTTACTCACTACTGAACATACATGGCTATTTTGTGTGTGTGTGTGAATGCACATCAAGCCTTTAGACGGGTTTCCTCAAGCTGTCACAATTATCAAGTGTGGGCACCACTAATTCCTTCTTTTCACAGGATATGGATTGCTTGTCCATTTGACCTCAAGGGAGGCTTACCCATGCCTGCAGACAGAGAGGGGCTCCACTGTCTCTAAATCTTTTAACTGCTAATGAAATTACCTGTTGGATTTTTGCTAAGCCATCGGCTCTCACCTCGCTGAAAGTATGATTGTGTGGATCAGTTTCGTACTCTATCTCAGTGATAGATTTCCATTTCGACCCTTTGGGCTTTCCTTGTCCTTTATATTAGCTACTATTGTCTAACCTTGAACATTTGGAAACGAAAAGTAATTGCTTACATTCATAAAGTAAAGTCATACATTCAACCATGTTTGTGTTATTTAGTCACCAGTAAGTAATTGATCCTTATATTATATCCTTATTGTAGCTTAACACAAAATCCCCTCACCCTAAAACAAAATCAGTTCATGGATCCTGGTCAAAATAAATTATTCTAATCTAAGCTAAATGAACGTCATCTACAATAAATAAGTATTCTTTCTACAATGACGTTAATAGATGTCAGTGTGAGTTAGGAGCTTGTGTGCATCTCTTCATCAATGAATGCAGTGAGCTGAAAATGTGCTTTGTATACTGATCAGGACTGGTAAACATGGCCAGCATGCTAACTTGAGAAATGAAGGTGAGAAAATCACATTATTTGTTTTTCAGTCAGACAACATAGCCAGACATTTGCACCATGGTTCTTAGTTAAAAAAACATGATCTTTGCCATATTTCGCTGGTTCTTCATCCCTTCGTCTTAATACAATCTATATTTACATTATAATGTTAATTATAAGGTAAATACTGTATAGGTCATACATATAAATAATTTTATGTTCCAGTTTTGTCAGTTAGATCTGAAGGGACCCAAAGGGCTTGACTACTTCTGTCCAACATGACTTTTCCAAGTCTTTCCAGAATGAATTATATGGGGCCTTTAAAGCAAAATATCAGGATTCCTGTTTGTCATGTACTGTAGCTACAGTATGACAAACATTCTGAAGCATTCAATCAGCATTACCATGTAAATGACACCTCTCTGGTTACACCTAAATGTGTCTACTGCCTTCTGTAAAATGAAAATGCATTTTGCGTTAAGAAATGAATGTACAGTACATCTGTACGATATTTGGTCTAGAGTTTTTTAGTCATCAGGTGAAAGGAGAATTTAAATTTAAGATTTAAAAAATATTTCAGTTCAGCTTTAAACAGCGTGTATCAGCATTTTTCCTCTACAGTTTGGGTGTTTGATGAGGGGCAGCATTACTCTGCGGTGTGACTTGTGTTATAGGCAGCAGCTGCTGTGGTTTCCATCTGGTATCTGTCTTGTCGGCCACTGGGTAAACTGGGGGAAAACCTTCAAGGGGTGGGAGGTTAGACAGGGGGTCAACCAAGTGGACTTGTGGCCACGAGGTTGTTAGTATGAATCCCAAGTCTTGTGTGATGGATGTAGTCACATCTGATGCCCGTTCCTTCCATTGTTCCCTTCAGCAAGTCACTTAACCTAACAAGTCACTTAACCTCACTAGTGCTTCCCACTGCTCTGGTTCTAATGTGCCATATGGAGAGGTAAGATGAATGGATTCAATGCAGAGAAAAAGTAAAAGATCAATCCAAAGCTTCAGGGGAGGGGACACTGAATAGTCCTATTTCACTTTTGATAAATGTGTCCTAATGTATAAATTATTCATAAATGGAGAGAATGAGAGAGATCACCTGTGAGTCAGGTTTCTGACTCACACTGCCTAAGACTGAGAAAGACGTATACTGTATGTGAATATAGAACATTCTAGAACAAGAAGGGATCATTTCTAGCAAGATCTACCTGTTTTCTACGGTACTTAAATACATTTTATGGTGGATTAGGTTGTTAAGATAATTTATTGCTTGAAATTATGAACAGTTACAGCAGTGTTACATTTCAGGATCATGTCCTGAAGCACTGTCTTGATGGGGCTGGAGAATCCTCACAAAGCTATCGGAATTTTTTTTTCCAAACAAACTAAACTACATGCTCTTCCAGCCTTTTCTTTTAGAAACAAATAATATGTAAGTCTTACGAACAAGTCCATTCACTCTGATCTGTGAGCTCTGCTGAAAATATCTCAATGTCAACATATGTAATTCCATATTTCGGACATGCATGCAATGTGACATGATTGCGCAGCAATACGCGGTATAGGTTTACAGTAAAGTTTAACTACGCCAGAGACATTATAGAAGAGAACACTTTTACTTCTTCTAATTGGGAGAGCGCTGCCAGCCTTTGAGGTGGGGTTGTGTGAAGTCAGCCAATGCACTGATTCTTTCTCCTTAACTCCCTTCTTCATTCCTCCCCCTACCTACGCACTGTGGCATCAGCACAAGATCTGCGCGTGGTATTTTGTATACAGCAGGTTTGCGTCTGACTCTCGCCCCCACACACCGGGTGATACAGTATAAGCACAGATCCATCCCAACTAGCCTGACCACTTTTACAAGGAACTTGCTTTTTGTTGTCGTGCATTATCAATTTAAAGCCTCAGGTGTTTTGAGACACAGCACTCGGTGATTTGAGTAGAAGCTGGGCGGAGCTATGCTGCAAAATTGGTGATGTCATCAACTGTATGAATACATACTCCCAAAAATAAAAATGAATCAATCATAAAGAAGGTGTCAGCTGTCCCACCCTAACAGGGGCAACAAAACTGATAGGAGTGTCAGGGAGCTGTCAATCAAGCGGAGTCTCACAACCGTCCTGAAAAGCATCTAATGAGCCACGTGAAGACACCTGGGTGTACAGCGACTTTAATGATAGCATGAGTGCAGCTGCTGCTCCACAGGGAACTCCACAGGGAACCACACACTTATGTATTGGGAAGCTTTGACAAGTTACATGTTTATATCTTCTTTTTCATGTTAGATGGAATAGGTGTGGCTCGACGGCATAGTCACTAGTAAAATCTAAGGTCTAAGGGGGAAGCTTTACCATGGAGTTGGTTTGAGGGTACAGATGGAGGAGGCAGGAGAAGAATAGAAAGGGGGATTCTGTGAAAATAGGTGAGGGGAAGAGGATAGAGGGCAAAAACTTAATTTTACCCAACCTCAGTACTGTCAGAGGTAATGATATGCAGATAGAACCTATTCTCCTCTTTCCTTTAGTTCAGTTCTCCTTTTATCACGGCTTCTAACAGCTCTGCAATTATAAAGGGCTTTTACTCTTAATTCCCATTCTATTGTTACAGCAAGTAGCGGAGCCCCGGCACAAGTGGTTGGAACAGATCAAATTATTCCTCCTACTTTCTCTTTTGCTTTGTCACTGTGGGAAATTAAAGATTTTAACGTTTACCTGCTCATGTATGGCTCATGTACAAATGTTAAATTCATACCTAATTGGTTTTCACAGAATGTTTACTGTACATTTACATATGCTTTAGAATGTCCAAATGCACAGCATTTATTTCAATTGAATCACAAACAATTTCCCCCAAAAATCCAACGCAGTTATGGCAAAATAAATTGAATCGTTTAAAACCATTTAAACCATTTAAAGAGCTTTACTCTCACAGCAAAGGAAAACACAACACAGCTGATTGCTAATGTTGTCTAACCATTTCTTTTAAGTTACTGTCATAAAATGTTCACATTCAATGAATAAATGTTCCCGTTAAATAAAATTTAATGATGTAGCTCTAAAAGCAAACAAACAAAAACATATTTAATATTTGCTTTTAAAACAGCTAAACTTGTTATCTTTACTCTTTACAACACAAGTGGAAATACTAAAAATATGTCTATACTGTAGCAAGATGAAACTATATATTGTTCATTGCGCTTTGTTGTGTTTTAATTCTATAAGTTCATAATGTGAAAGGCACTTTTGGATCTAGGCCTTGCAGCTACATTGGAATCACCTTTCCATTTACTATATCGTATCGGACACACAAAAAACAATTATCTTTTTTTCGATCATCTATTGAACTGTACCAAATCCCTGGGCCTATATAACTTTTTTTTAAATGGACATTGAGGTCATTCAGTACAAGTTGTACATACGTATATTACTATACTGTTAACAAACTAGTTATAATAAAATACTAAAAAGGTTTGTATGTTACATTGTATTCGACACAGGGCCACAAATCTTCTACAAAACTAACCCAGTTTTGGAAAGTCACTGGAAACGTACTTTACGCTGTTTAAACACTAAACAAGTAATACCAAATCTCATAAATGCTTTACATAACTTTTACCAGTTGTTTTTGCTCCAACCAGCAACACAAAAGAACAGTGACACTCACTGACTACATTATTGAGGCCGTTATCCTTGTCGTAAGCCCTCCGACGTGAGATGTGAGACTGTGAGATGTATACGCCTAGACGTCTTTAGCCGGCCACCACATCTTCACTGGACAGACGGCTTGTTGGTTGGCGGTAGGCTGTTGGTGGGGCCAGCATTGTGGGTAATGTTGCTCCTCCCCGCGCTGACCGCCACCCTACGGGAGGAGGAGTTAAGTGGGCTTCTCTTCAGGAGCTTGTTAGCCAACTGGCCGCAGGTCTTCCTGTACTGGTGGCGCAGGAGGGAGTAAACGAACGGGTCAGTTGCTGCCTTGCTGTAGGCCAAACACTTGGACAGGACACCCCAGTGAGGGCTAATGTCCCCCGGAGAGAAGACTTCTATAATCCTATTATGAAAAAAAAATAAAAAAAGAAGGTTATTCAGCACAATTGAAAGACAGTCATTTCATATAAATCAGTGTCGCTGGAGTGGAAAACATCCATGGCATATCAACTCCCCAAGTAGCACACGATTTTGTAAATGTCAACGTTTAACTGCACTTAAATGTCATGACAACGTTGGGGAATGGGACGTTATGGGTAGTATTGTTATTTTTGCTTTTGTTTTGGTATTTGTTTGCTGATTCCTTTCTGACTTGTTTTCAGCCACTGACTGAAAATACAGTATGTTATGCATTTTTGTAAGATATAGTCAAGTGGAGGAATTGTTTTCTTATTAATTGGGCTTATATTCATTAGCGATCTGTTTTCCTTTGGCCTGAAACAGCCTACAGTCTTTGTATTCAGTATTTTCATTTCTTGTGACAGGTTATAAGTCTGGGACAATGCTAATGAGAGTCAACAATGCAGCCTCTCAGATTTACCCCCTAAACCACTCTCCCCCCATGGCAATTTAAATATCCACAGTGTCTCATTCCATCGATTCCATGACTCAGTAACGGGATCCAACTAACAAGCTGCCTCATTATAAAAAATACTCAATTAAAAGTGCACCATATGATATGATGACGCTGGTAATATCTACTGCAGCATGTTGCTTAGAAGACATGTAGACTATGGCTGCAGTCGAATAGTCTTTTGTGCTTTAGAAGGTTCGTAAGTGAAATGACCAGGAAATACAGTATCTAAGTGGCAGCCATTATAAGAGCTGGTCAACCATGCTCAATGTGACATCCATTTTGTTTCACTTTGGTGACTGGTGCCCTATATTCCTTTTTGATTTCAATTACAACTTTTAAGGAACTATATTTTTTACCGGGTTGTCCATGTTTATATAGCCTGCATGAAACAACACGGTAAGAAGATACACTTTGTCCATCTTCGGAACATTGTAGTTTAACCACAGCAGAGCCATGTCAATTACACCGCCGTCGCATAATTGCGTGCAAGTGTAAGTGTAAGGGCAGTTGGATTCTCCTAGCACCACACTTGTCTTTTCACAAGTCCTTATGAATTCTCCTTCACATCTTATCTTGACCTCAAGACGTTGGTTAGGAAAAGGACGTAATTTTTCTTTATTTATAATTTATTTTAAATTTATGAATGAAATTAAAGATTGAGAAGTTATGCTATGCCCATCCTCTGTGTCCTGTCATGTGTATTATCTGTAGTGTATGGGTGTGGTTTTAAAAAATGTCACATGGAATGATTTCAGTGGAATGATTTCAGTGGGGTCATGCGATAATTTAAAATTTTGTAAAACTTTTTTATCTAGTTTTATATATACATACCATTTTTGTGTTATTTAGGGGCAGGATAGCCTAGTGCTTAGGCTCCCAGCCGAAAGGTTGTGGGTTTGATACCCACCCATGTGGCCTAACTGTAAGCATCCTTGAGCAAGATGCCTAACCCATACAGTGCCTGCTCCTTTTAATACTTACAGTAGGTATTAAATGTACTCACTCTAAGTCGCTTTGTAGAAAGGCGTCTGCTGAATGACCTAATTGTATATGCAATTTTAAAAAGAGGAGTGTGTACAAGGGGGAGGGGGGGGGGTCACAAACTATGAACCCTTGTTTTTTGGAGTACACACACACACACACACACACACACACACACACACAGACACACACATTCTCTCTCACCTTGTAATGACATATGGGGTAAAGCACATGACGAACGTGCCGATGAATGTGCTGATCTTCTTGGTGGCCCTTTGTCTGCGTCGTTTCTGTTCCTCCAGGCAACTCTGCCGCACGCTGCCAGAGGACACATGCTCATATTATCTACCCAGGCAGCACATTTAGGGCCCCGTGAAGCCACGCCAATGATGTCACTCAAGACAAAAAGCTAACGGTTTCATAAAAAGCTGTGGTTATTAAGTTGGACATTTTTCACTTATGTCAACTTATGTCACTGCTTATGTCAACATTGTGTTAAGAATAAATGACTTTATAGTGAATGAATAGAATATGCTTATATTTATTAAATGAAGAAAAGCCGAGATGATTAGGGAGACCTCAGACTATATGATATCCCTATTCATCATATTTTTGACAGGCCTATTGCCTCACTTTAACGTGCTTAAGAGTCACATTATTGTTACAAGACTGGGGACAAAATAAACACAGTAAATATAGTAGCCTACTGTAGAAGTCTAGATGTAAATCCCCCACGGATAACCAAGAAAAAGAAACGTGAGAACCTCGAGATTTTTTAAACATTTCATCATGACAGACAAATAAGAGCGAACAAATAACTGTTTTTTTATTGTATTTTTACCTGGGGTGAATATCCACAAGCAACACGAGCGTCTGCATGGTGATCACGTCGATGCGTTTACAGTGAAATCTCGCAACTTTCAACACTTTCAGGTAGGTCACGCACAACACCACCAAGGTGAGGAGGAACGTGAGCGAGTTCAGCATTACCGTGAAGATGAGAAACTGCGTCCTCGCGCCGCTTGCTCTGGCATTGCAAAGCGTGCATGACGCGTAAAGGTGATGGTACCCGACCCAGGAAAGGCAGGTGGCCACAACTGAGAAACAAAGCGAATGTATCCACGTATATGCCAGCGCTATGACCGCGTCTCGGTGGCGTATTCTTGAGTGGTAGCTCAGCGGGAACACCACCGCAACCCACCTATCGATGCTTAACGCTGCCATTGTAAGCATGGAATTCGTGGTTAGAAAAGTGTCGAGGAAGCCCACAGTTTGGCAGACCCAGCTGCGTCCGGGATGACCCGTGGTTATCAGCCCGGTCAGAGTCAAAGGCATGTTAGTTACGCTTAACAACAGGTTGCAAAACGTCAGGTTCAGGATAAAAAGCCCAGGCACCTGTTTACGAATCTTCGTATTATACAGAAAGCAGATCAGCACCACGACATTGGACAGCAACGACACGACAATGATCCCCAAGACCAACACAGCGGCAGCTACATCAGCTGTGTGCATCGTGGGGTTCGTGTGTTATGATCAAATATCCAGACTTTTGATAAGTGCATCCACGGTCCTGCTTCGAATTGTCATCTTGAGCTCCACTTAAAACATCTATAGGTCCAACACATTGTCGTGCACTACAACTCCTCCGGCTCTAAGTGCGTTCAACCGATGAACTTGCCACAGCTTTAAAAAAAATCACAAAGGCTATGCTTATCAAAATATAGGTAATTCTGACCCCAGTTTCATGACAGTGACCAAATTAGCATGGCTCGTGTAAAGGTATGCGGTACTTATCAAGCATCCCCTCTCTTGTCAACGCCAGCAGGGGCATCCTGCCTTGCTGCGCAATTGCGCATCGTATTGATGGACATCTTTGGAAACAATCCCAGTCGTTGACTGTTCAAGCGCACTTATATGGTATGAGCTATTGTCATTATATAAAACACGTTGATGCAGCGCGCGTGAATTATTTAGCACCAAACATGCCAAGAATAGATGCTTGCGTAAAAATAGAAACAGACGCGCGATTACGTGGAATGATGTCATAAACGTCACGCTGGGCAAATATAGTATTTTTCTGGGGGGGGGGGTTCTATACACCACAAACACAGCTCTCCACGTGCTGATTTAATTGTTAAATAATCTCATTCAATCAATTAGCGATCAATGTTTCATTAGCTATTTTATGACACATATCAGATTCCACAGTAGGCTACAATTTATGTAGGTCTACTTTATTTGTGTATAAGGACAAGCTTCTCAGTGATTTTTTAGCAATTGTTTTTAATGTGCAGATGTAATCAGTCTAAACCCTATGTGTAAAAAAAAAAAACAGGAATAAGCATCAATACACTCAAATCTGTGCAAAAATCTTTTTTAATTTGTTAAATTTCCTACACAACCAGAGAAACATTTCAAATACCAAAATAAAACATAACAATATTGCTCGATGTGCAATATAATATTGGCCTTTGCCCTGATGCCATGTTAATCTATTTTTGATTGTTACCATTCTGTCTGTGAGCCTAAAGAGAACACTAACTAAATGTGTTTGTAGTTTTGCTTTACAGTTTATAGTTTCCAGTCATGTGACTGTTCCCAATATGGTAAACACTCCTGATGGTAAGTACATGAAAATGCTTCACCACCAGTTTTGTTGTCTTTGTAGCAAACATGCTACAAATCCTTTCTAGTGTAGGTGTGAAGATATCACAGGTTTCTGTGATATCTGTGATATCTAGGTATTATAATTAAAATGTTCCCCATTTACTCTCAGGTTAGATCCCATTCTGTGACCACAGAACAAAGTCATTTACTACTGTCACAGGCCACCATACATCTGAGTCCCTGCTGAAAATTTCAATTAACACGCTCAATGAGAGAAGACTTAGAAAGGAAGAAACTTTAAATTACTTATCTGCAGAAAATCATTTATATCACATTAGTTTTAGAACCAAATTTAAAAGCATCGATATGATCTATGGCAATTAATTAGGAGTGATTTCTCTGTCCAGTGCTAAAGGTAAGATAAACTAGGGTCTATTTGTTACAGGAGTCATCACCTGTGTGCCTATATAGCCATCCAATGAATTATGGGTCACCAATATCGGCTTCATAAATGTTCTAATTAAGAATTTTGGCCTTTCCAAAGTGATGACAGTGAATGGTGTCTGCTTTCATGTTAAATTATATTTACTTTCACGTATCATATACAGGAATTGGGATTGTTATTGATTATCTCTTTGATTAGAGATACCTACTGTAAAATAGAATTACTATAATCAACAAATGCAACTCCCTACAAAGATTTCCATCATTAGGTATATGTATTAATACTGTAGCCCTGCTGAAAGTCACATACTTACAGTAGCCTACTGTATACGGTGTTCACCGACAATAGCTCAGTTCATCATTTTACAGCCATGTAAAGGTTATAAGTTTCTTCCATGAAGGAATCATAATGTCTATTGTTCAGGAAAATAATTACCTTACAGCACACTCAAATGAAGAAGGAAACAAACCTTGGGAAGGACTTCAAAAGGATGGTTCCAAGTTCAGTGTGCAAAGGTATACACAGTGTAGCAGTAGAAAAAAAGCCCTTAAGGCACAACAATGTGACAAGGATAATATTTTTTACCTTCCAAATATGAAACATTGGCATTTGCTAATTATAGGAATACAGCATCATGGAGAAGGTGAAAAATGAAAAGCTTATCCAGTTATTCAGTAATAACTGGACTCTGGTATGGTCTCAGGAGCACCAGGTGTGAAATCCCCCGAAGGAAACCGTAAAAAAAGTGTCCTTTTACGTGCAGAAATGGACCAGTAACAGACCCTATTTCTGAGTTTGTATAGAGTAGCTGGTGATGGGTGACTCATGCCTGTGAACAGATCAACACACGCTTGGCTAGTTCAGGCAGCCCTGACTGGCTTATGCACAATTTACAAGCTGTCTTCCTACATTAGTGTTTGTTTGTTTTTGCTTGGACAGCCGTCTCACCATAGGGCAAGCATTGCATGGGCAATCTTTGTCCAGTGTCATAGACTGGTTACTTGACTCTCAGAACTACTTATGACAAGCTATCCTGTATACTGTATAACAAAATCATTCTTGGATCAAAGCTGATGCCTTGATGTTAATTAACTTAATGGCAAGATTTGTCTTATTTGACCCTCCATCTTTCCCTTCAATGACCTATGATTCTATTTCACATCTTGAGCCATTTAGGGTCTTGACCACTGGCTTTGGGTTCAGTTCCTATTTGCTTGTTTAGATTAGGCTTCGTTTTAGTTTTCTGGTTCCCTCTCACTTGCAAAGACACACCAGTTAAGCAAAGTAGAGTGTGAGTTTCTTAAACAGCTTAAGAGCACCATGATTCTACACAGGAATATAAAGGTCAAGAGTAGACAAGAATATTCATTTAAATTGTGTTATTGTGGATGTTGTCGTAGCTTAATTGGTGGATTATTATATTTGCAGCCCACCTGTGTTAGAATGGAGGTCCACTGTAGACACGTGTAAATAAATTTTATATACAGTATAAATAAAAGGCACTTGTGAAGGTGTGGGAGTGGTCTAGTGATGAGTGGGAGAGAGAGTGTTGGGGGTGTGGTTCACGGTACTCCTGGATTGGGAGCAGGTGTATGCCATTGGGCTAATCACCCGTCTCCTTTGATAAGCAGGCAAGGAGATCAGAGTAGGAGGAAACCTAAGACCCAGTCTCTGGAAAACTGGGTTCGGGATGTATGTGGCTAATCTTCGGATCAAAGAGAGCATCCACATATCTGATAATTTGTTTTTTTTTCTGCTGAGTTTCTGGCAATTGTATGGGCCACGTGGTGGATAGAGAGGGTCAAACCCCCTAAAAGTATCATCTGCTTGGATGGAGAGGTGGGGCCCGTCTGGACCTGCTTCTTAAGATTTTGTGCTGCCTGTTTAGGATCGTGAATATGGGCTGACATGTGGGTTTTTTGTGGGTACCTGGACACTTAGGGGTTGAGGTAAATGAAATCTCTGACAAATTGACCAAGGAATCTCTGTTAAGAGAAACTATTGATCTGAAGGTTCAGTTGGGAAAATATGAATACTTTAGCATTTGCAAAGAATAATTAGAGCTTCGGTGGCAAAAAGAGTGGATAAAAGAACGAAGGGGTAGGCATTATTTCTCTCTGCAGTCATCTGTTAAAAGTAAGAGTTGGATGATACAATTTGGGAAAAGGGATGATGATCACCTTATATTAATGTTGGTGGACTATGCACGATACCCCGAAGCAGTGACGCTGTGCAGCACCCCACTAAGAGTGTTGCACAGGGACTGTTTTAAATCAATGATCGGACGTTCGTACACGATGACAGCCGCAATTGGGATTAAGTGGTTAGACCCTCTGATGTTTACAGTCCTGGAGGTGCCCCAGGCCTTCAGAGGGTTTTCCCTTTGAACTGCTGTGTGGGAGAACCCCACGGGGCGTGCTGGACCTAATTAAAGAAAGTTGGGAGACAGGTCCTAGTAATAGTAAGAACAAAGTGCAATACGTTATGGACCTGCTAGCAAAACTCAATGCACTGGGGCATGGAGGCTAGGCCGGTTGGGACTCCGACCTGAGTCGTGCGGTGGGGGTATGTGGCGGTGTGAGCGTGGTCTAGGATAACACACATGGCAGGATGAAAATAAACCTTCGGCTTTTTGGGGAAAATGCACTCATTTTCTTTTCTATACCAAGTTTGAATAAGGGGTTAAAAAATTGACCTACTAATACCCTTAGTCAACAAACTTCCTAATGAGTCAGAAATCTGATTTAGCTATCAGCATACATATTCTGCAGGCAGAATACTGTTTCACCCCCGAGGGTATTTGTTTGAAGATATTGCTAGCTTTATATAGCAACACTGGCTTATCTACAGTGGCAGCTACAAATAGCTCTGCCAAAAAGAGGCACCATAATTGCTTGAGGAGTTTTTCTGCACATCAAATCAAAAAGTATTTTTTTCTAAAATACAGAATACTGTATCATCACAATGTCCAGTCAAAAAGCAATTTTTATCCTCAAAATACTACCATCAAATTGCTGGGATATAGGTCTAGGCCTACTAAAAAATACAGTTATGATGAAGAATGTTAATAACATGGTTTCATTCCAAATTGTGCAAATGTTAAACAACTTTACTCTCAGATGGCTATGATAATTGATTATGACTCACAAGTCTTTGTTAAAGGCTTTTTCCCACTAGGATGTGCGTTTCTTGACGTTGGCTTGGTTTTCTAACCGATTTCTCTAAAGCTTTCTGCCTGCCTGTACGCTACTATGTTCAGTCACAGGAAATTATGAACGTGGGAGTTGTCATTTCTTCTTTGTCCCCTCCTTGTGATAAGATGCCAGTGTTGTCACGCACCCCTGTCTGAGACATGCGTGGATGGATTCACCGATCAGTCCGTTCCTTACCCTGTTCTGACAGTTTCCGCCGCCGCTGCAAAAATCCACTGAAGTCTTGTGCAGAAGTATGAGCACACACTACTGACGTAAGGGAACGCAGGGGAAAAGCTGTGAATTAAATGATGAATTCTTCGAACATCGGGCTCATAATGTTCTTGTTGTATGCCAAAATGGAGATTATGTTATTTTTACTATTGTCGTTGTTGTGATCAGCAGCAGCTATTGTATTTAGTGCTCCGTTATGTGCAGCAGAGCAGTATAAGGCCTATCTCTCTATAAATGTCACTAGGCCTCCCTCTAGTGGATAGAATATTTAGCAAAATATATGGGCTGTGGAAAAACTAGAGAATATTTAGATTCTAAGAGTAATTAAGTTATAGTAAAATTATGGAAAGAAATGTCAATTATATTCTATATTATATTTGATTATATTCTATTTGATTTTTTCATGTTCACATTAGTGTAAAGCAAAGTCACATTGTTATGCTATTTAATAATAGAGATTGAACTGCTTTATCTCCACCCCACTGTATTATCCAGATACAGAAGCCTCACTTTTAATTATTTATTAACGGTCAACAGAGACAGGAAATCAGGAAAAGAGGGTGAAATCAATTTATTGGAACACAACCAGGTCATGATGCATTTCCTCCTGCCACCATAAGAGGTCACTGTCTACTGTCTTTAAAGACTGATGGTACAGGCTGAGACTGTTGAAGGGAGTTGAGCTGATGTGGTTGGCTGCCTTAACTGTCAACACCCATTTGTGTTCGCTCATTAAAATAATGTCAGTGGCACTTTTATTTGGAGTCAAATGAGTGGCTGTACTGCCTTGGGGCTGAGTCAAGAAGTGAACTTGGTCGGTCAGGTTATAGCACTCAGGTTAACTCGCCACTCGCCATGTTTTTTGACAGGTACATGTAAACAAGTAGCTTACGTGTACCTGCAAAATGCATTATTGTGGATCGTGCATGAAATATGCATATCCATTTTTGCAACTGTACACACACTGAAATGCATTGTAAGTAATGAAAGGCTAAATTTAATCCCCAAACCTCTACTGCTTGTGACCCTGAACATGATTCATCTCAGACAGAACCGCACAGACAGACGTGGCTCTGGACGGTATTTGGGGTCAAAACAGCTATACAGCTCGTTTGCCTTCCCCCATTAATGGTCTATTTAGTGTACCGCCATCGGCGGTAAAGAGATAGCTGGGCTTTTATACCTTCTGCCTGGATATATTAGCAGGTAATGTTCTTAAAGAGGATTAGCGTATGGAGGGGGAGAGGAGAATCCAGAGAGAGAGAGTGGCTGAAAGGGCCGGAGGGACAGGGAAGCATGTAAATAAGCAGGTGACAGCAGGGAGTAGGAGAGAGCTTAAGGTGCCCTGTGTAGCCTTGGGCTACTGGCGGGGATTAGCAACTGCTGCGGATACTCTGGTATCCTGAAAAGCTCCTAAGGTTTGTGTTTGTGTGTGTGTGTGTGTGTGTGTGTGTGTGTGTGTATGTTTGGTTGAGAACATAAGAATAAAGTGGTATCTGGCATTAGCATATAGCCCAGACCTAAAACTTGATACCTACTGTATTTGGTACAGGGATATATCAAACACACATTTCTTCTCAAAGCTGATCTTCTGATTTCCTCCAATATGATCACAGGGGATGTGAAGTATCAGTTGACAACATTGGCAAGTGGTTTATGAAACACTCTGTTCTCATGTTTACTTTCCACTTTGATACAGGTCAAAATAGGTGATAGCAGGTCCTCATTTTGAATTGGTACGTGTGTTCATGTGAGTGCGATTGACAAAGATGGATAAACTGAGCTAAGACAGGACCCAGACTGAGCTGGGAACAAGGAGAGACTGAGGCACAGAAAAAGAGAACGAGGAAGGGAGAGACAGTGTCAGCATGACAGTTACTCTGTCGCAGCACAATGCATTCCTTTAAAAGGCCTCAAAGGTGAAAGCTACCTTTGAGTTGGCCTCTAATGCCTCTAACCCACTCCTTGTCTCCACTGCCATTCCAACTGCACTATGACTAGACCTGAGGCCTCTGCGCTTAAGCTGTTTTGCGGGGATTTGATCACACACAAGAGAAGACGACATTGAGTTTGAATGGGTCACTGCTGGATCGGCTTTAGCCACAGTCGGCTGGAAGGGAGTCAAGTGGAGGCCAAGCACCTGGGCTAGCTGACCTTTACCTGGGCAGAGTAAATGGAGAGGGAACGGGAGGGGCTTCAGTTTAGCTCAGATGGGTTTTGAATTCTAAGAAGCTACAGCAATGCGTGAGATATTTATTTAGGAGAGAAAATGCAATTACCCAAACTTTCCCTTTTCAAAGCCCTGACACGTTGACCTGTGCAGTGCTCAGAAAGCACTTTCTCTAATGTCCCCCATTAGAAAAACGGAGGCACACACATTTGATGTTTGCGTGCTCTCTCAAGTTTCCCACGTTGGTAATCTTTGAAGAGTGTGAGATTGCACACTTTCCACTAAGATACGGAGAAATCCCCGGCTGTGCCAAGGCGCCGCTGTTAGCATCTCCGTATGAGCACTGGCTACATAAAAGGAGCTTTGTGCGGCGCTTCACGCTCCATGGCCAATTGACTTCTTTTCCCATTAATCAAATGCACTGTTTACCTAATCTTTCATAGCATTTCTAAACCATTAAAACCAAGAGGATTATCCTAGTGTTTCTGCCGGTGTTACTTTACCTCAAAGGGGCACAGATAACATTCTATCTTGTTCGGTCTCTTTTGCTTTCTCCCTTACACAGACTCCCTCTCTTTCTTTCTCTCTCTCTCTTCTTTCCCGCTTTATCTCCCGCCTGCTTTCTCTTTCCGTTCTCTCTGAGGATCACTTTCTGCATGAATTAAACTGCAAAAAGTGCAACCTCACCAGCTCGCCACTGGACAACTCTGAGCCCCCCGTGCTGAATAAATACAGTATTATTGTCCGATTAAAGCAGATTAGGAAGATGGAAACGGAGTCGAGCTGCAATTCGGGTTTAACACTGCACTTATCTGAATTCTTGACCGCTTTAAAAGTGTACACTTTTGTGCCTTTGGGCAGGAAGTCGATGTAGACTGGAGTGGGGGTAGCTTTTGGAGGGTGTATCTTACTGTAGAGCTAAAAGAGGAAATTGTGAATTGAATTGCACTTAAAGCCTTCCTTTGTAAATCTAGACAGAGCTCAAAGCGAACTCGAAGCGAAGTTAGACAGGATTTGGAGGTAGATGCACTGGATGCAGCCCACAATGCATTGCAACTTTCTCTGCTGTGTTGCTAGCTTGCATTATATTTTAAGGTAAGATAGTTTTCAGGGTAAGGTAGTTTGAAAAAAACATAAAAGCCAAAAGAAAAGCATTGTGGACACCTTAAGTAGAATTATGAGACACTGCACCTCCTTTAAAAATAACCAGAAATATGTAAGCCGGCCTATTTGTGTGTACTGTGTGTGTATTGGCTAAAAAAAAAGCATGTAATTCTAGTGTGATCAACAACTGTTAACATCTCGCTGTTAACACCAACAACGTGCAGTTTCTCCACGCGTTTGGATAAATAATCAAATCTCACAAATAAAGACCTCTACTAATATGTTCGATACTCATAATTAACTTGATTACCTCTAAGTACTGTGGAGTCTTGTGTCTTTCTCACAACCTCCCCCCCAATACACACACACACACACACACACACACACACACACACACACACACACACATACACACACACACTTACACACACGTCACAAACATGTTGATTGAGTGGCTGATGATGATGTTTGGAGTTAATCTGTATTTAGTTGGTCCATCCGGATGCCTCAGGGGCCATCTTATGAAAGGAAATGAGACTTTGGGAGGCCCTTTTCAACAGACACTTACTGAGCTCTGCATGCATTCCTTTTACATGCACTTCATAGCAGATAGAACCAGGGGTATCCAGGGCCGGTCCTGACATCGCAAAGGTACACACAAAAAGGCTGTTGTACTCGTACACATGTTGTTAATGCCAGGGGATCAATCCAGTTCAGCTCTGAAGGCTCCTCTCTAAACTAAACGTGACCCCTTGTCCACTCCTAAACTTTAGAGTTATTTTATTTTAGATAACCAAAGAATCCGGGACCGTAATGATTTAGAAGAGGGCCCAACCCCTCCTGTTACTTCGGGGAGGTTGAAAAACCCCAAAACAGGAACCTGTTGAAATAGAGTAATAACTTCTTATTCGGGTCATTTTTTTTGACCTGCCAAAGGCTTGACTGTATGTTTAGATGAAAGGGTTTAATTGGAAATGATAACGTGCTGATGGAGTGAATCTGTCGCCCTACAAGGCCTGTCTGTCTGTCTGCCAGTACTGCAACAATATCCACAGGGAGATTGGCAGATAGAAGCCGCTGTCAACACCCAGCAGTTCAGGGTTGCCGCTACACAAGCCCTGCACTTGTTTTTGCTTTAGCCAGGCTAAGCGGAACTACGGCTGCTTGTGTACACACACTTGTATGCCCACATACAAACAAATAGGGAGTCCATGTACAACCACATACACACACACACATCCGTACACGCAAATCCAGTAATTTTGCAATGTTATCACCCAATATAATAACAATAGTCATGTAATCTCAATGTTTGTCTGTGTCTATGCATGTAAGTGTATTTTATGCATATCACTGTGCGTGCCATTTAATATGTTGATTTCCATATGTTAATTTAATCTGAAATAAAATGTCAGATTACTGTGGTTATTATTGCATACTCATGTGACGTGATAGGCTCTAACAAATTTTTTTTTACAGTGTATGTGTGTGTTTGCTTGTATGCCTGTATGTCTGTGTGAGTCAAAAAGGAAGACGAGCGCTTAGCATCCTGGCATCCCAGAATGCTCTCCGGCCATCAGAGCAGTTCAGCACAATCCGAGACATCAAAGCCACTTTTAAATATTTTTCATTCTTGGGGCAGCAATAAGCAGGGCGATACGACAGACACACAAAAGACCCACAGTTTCCTCTTGGCCCCTGCAGTAGTGTTGACATGGGTAGAAATTAAGTTATCACTCCTTTTTAAAGCCCAGACGGCTGTCAGACATGGCCTACTGGTTGTGGGGGGTGGTAGGATGGACAGGGCCTCTGTCTCAAATCTCCTTGTGCGTCTCCCTTTACACACCATTTACGCATTTTTACCACTTAATTTATGAGTAGCAGGTATGTGATATGGCTAAATGAATATTTTAAAAGCAGGGTCAGTGGAAAACTTATGGTGTTGGGTCACAACCCACTAAGGAGAAACCTTACACACAATCTTGTACACGCAGTTGAGTTTATAATAATTTTTCCCTAAATTGCACTGTAAGAAATATTTTATTTGACTGAAAAGTTATATATGGCTAGTTCTAGGAAGTTGGTCTACTTATATAGCTATGTATAGCCGGGCAATTTAAACATGATAAGTTGGAAGTCAAATCCTTACTTTTACAGTGATACTGTAATATTGAAGTAGTGAATCATTTTATTCAAATAGGGATGTTCAAGGCCCGCACACACCGATCTATGCATAACCCTATCTAAGGTGTGCCAACCTACCCGCCCCCCCTCCCAACCCTACGCACCAAGGAAACTCAAGAGGTTGCTTTTAAAAAAAAAAAGCAAAAAGCAAAAAAGCAACCTCTCTGATGGCGAGTCGCTCGCCAATCAGAGAGACACCATTTAATTACGACACACAGGAAATTATTCCTAGAATGGGCCTGGCTCTGATAAGAAGTCCATGCTCGCTGGATGACAGCTCCAGAAACCTGAGAAGACTTATCACTGACGTGAGGGTGGAGCACCATGGGGTGTGTGTGTTTGTGTGTGTGTGTGTGTGTGTGTGTGTGTGGGGGGGGGGGGGGGGGGGCGCAGATCGGAATAGCACACGGCTTAACACCAGTCACGGTTACTGATCTCGGATTCCGGCTGCTGCTTGTAA
>JAOEHI010000007.1:2214749-2234372 GCA_025447815.1 Percopsis transmontana | reverse complement strand
GGACCACACCCCTAAATGCATTGAAGCAACTGCCATGTGAATGGTTGATTAGATAATTGCATTAATGAGAAATTGGACATGTGTTCCTAATAATCCTTTAGGCGAGTGTATATAATAATATGTTACCAAGTAAACAACATATTGTACGACATATAAGTAACACAATGAAATGGTCTACTGTGCTGATGATTGACGCCACATGAAGAGTGGAACAGCAGAGTCGCAGGTAGACCACGGACTGGTCCAGAGACAGGAGACAGGAGACACTCAAGTCTGTCTAGCAGCCATTGTAGCAGCCATTGCAAACAGTACTGTATAGCAGCATGTCCCTCCACACAGGAGGGGAGAGGGCAGAAAGAGCCCCATATCTGAAAATCTAGAAGAACAGAGGCATGCCACAGTGGGCTAGTGAGCAGACATTTTAACACGGGTTCTGGGGGGCAGTGCGTGTGTCTAAGCCAGGGGAGATGGGCAAATGCTTGACTAAATCTAGCTTTGAAGATAGTAGTTGTGTCTCTTACCTCAGCAGGAGTGTTCCAGGATACTGGGGCCAGGTGTGAGAATGCTCTAAATTCTGCTGATTTAGTAGTAGATAAATAACCTGCCTTCTGTGAGTGTAAGGCTGGAGATGGTACATATACTGTATGTTACAACTAGGTCAGATAGATAACAAGGTGTCAGAGTATGTAATATTTCATAGGTAAGCAGAAGGACCTTAAAGTCACATCTAAGGGGAACTGGAAACCAATGAAGTTTGTCCATATTAGGAGTTGTATGGTCATACTTAGTGGTTCTCAGGACTATGGCAGTGGCATTGTGTACCAGACTTTTAATATTTGTCACTGGAAAGAGTCGCCCATTGCACCAGGGGGCAGGATAATCTAGTGGTTAGGAATGTTGACTCTCACCCAGAAGGTTGCGAGTTTAATCCCCAACATGGCCTACGTGTAAACATCCTTGAGCAAGATGCCTGACCTGGCCCTTAATACTTGCAATTGTAATCGCTGTATGCCGCTTTGGATAAAAGCATTTGCTAATTGATGTAATTGTGGTCTAGGTGTGACATTACAAACGCATGATTTATGATCTCAGCCTCACTCATAAATTGAATTTTTGCAATATTGAAAAGTTGAAAGAACACAATTTTAGCGGTAGGTTACCACTATATGCAATTCAAATGTGATATTTTCAAATCAGATAGAGAGTGGAGTCGAATACAACTCCCAAGTTGTACTATTACAGTTGTTAAAACTGGGAGGGCTGATCTGTAAGAATTGACTGACTAGCGGGTCCAATAACCAGTGTCTCGGTTTTCAGGAGCAAACGAATAGAGGACATGCATTGTTTAATTTCCAAGAGATGTGATTCTAGGCCTTTTACCTCTTTGTTCTGACGACATGTAGAGGTGGATGTCGTTAGCATAACGATGAATACTAATGCAGAAAACAAGAATACACACACACAGAGGATGACACACACACACACACAGAGGACGACACACACACACACACACACACACACACACACACACACACACACATTGAAACCCCGTCGCTAGCCCGCCCTACCACACCGTGTGGCAGCTTGACCCTTCTGATTTATCCTGCTTCCTCCAGTGGCAGAAATACTACAGAGAGTGACTGTAACTCAGCCACACTGGTTCCCCTGTCGTGACAGAGGGGGGACAGCTGCTTTCACAAGGGGGTGTTTCTCTTTTTTATTTAAACCTTGTTCGCTGGCCATTTGTCCAGTCCCCGCTGCAGAACTGATGCCTTTTGAGCTCGGGTGTATATCAGACTTGATGTCACAAATCAAGCTGCGATAATGCAGCCCATTATTTCGGCACGGCGTAAATGTATTTACTTCTTATGATAATTAGATGCTTATGAGCATGTAAGTGTTAAGTGACTGGTAATTTTTTGATTTAGAGTAAAATGATTGGAGTTAAGGTTAGCTCTGAAAATAACATTATAGCAAGCATAACATATCCTGCGTCCATTCCCAATCATATACTCTCAAAATCTAAATACAGCGTGCGTTTCCATTTTCTCTCCTCTCGTCTCCTCTCCTCTCCTTTCCTCTCCTCTCCTCTCCTCTCCTCTCCTCTCCTCTCCTCTCCTTTCCTCTCCTCTCCTCTCCTCTTTAGTAGTTCATTAGGAAGTGGACACATATGTTCAATTCATTTAGCTAATGAGCACCTCTAAATGCTTGTGGAAAGACACTAACCCTCCGACGCTTTCCTCCATTTCTCTCTGTCTTTTCTGTTCCTTTCTCTCCTTCATTCCCTGTTCTCTTCCGTCCCCCCTCCCCTCCTTTGTATTGACGCCCTGCGGGACCCCATCTGGGCCCTTTGGAGGCGTGAAATGCACAGTAATTATTAGTAATCATCACACACCATCAGAAACGGATCTAGTGCTGTAATTACATGATAAATGTCTGCGTAACACATGCCCTCTATTTAGTAGCCCCCTAGAGACCAGGGATAATAGACAGCTAACAGGGATCCGCGGAATAGGCCTTTCAACACTAGTCGGGGTTCATTGTCTACGCGCCAATACACCTTCATCCCCCGTTTGGCAACAACACAGACCCCGGTCAATTCACCGTATTGCCCCTACCCTGTAGATCCCCCTTTCCACCCCCAAGACCCCCCCAAATAGTCTTGTAACCCCTCTCTCCTCGCACATACCCCCCCCCTGACTGTGCTAAGTAGAGAGCACTGTCAATCATTGTTACACTGCATTGTTAATGGCTGGCAAACAATATCATAGGACAGAGAGGGAGTCTTGTTCCTACATTTATCAGGTACTGGTGACTTAGTTTAATGCAGTTGCCTTTCAACCTTGAATGTAATGTGATAATTGGTATTATCATAATTTTTTTAATTTCAAATTTTATTTATCACTTTAATCAAAATAGCACCCTATTTTGGACAATGTATTTTTTCATACTGCTGTTTGGCTGGCTATGCTATGGCAGGGAATGTTGAATTTAGCTAAATATTGTTCTGATATTCCTTAAATGAAATACAGCTTATAAACAAACATACAGTACAAACAAACAAACAAACAAATAAATAAATACATAAAATGCAGTGTAATATAGGTTTTATGCATATTTAATTTTCTGTTTCCTCACATGAATAATACAATTGTAATTTTCAAATAATTTTTCTAAAATAAATTTTCATTGTACTAACTGGGACTGATCTTCTGAAAAATAAAGACTACGTAGCATAAATTGCAAAGCATCACTCTTACAGAAACTTTTCGTGTGGCTGTTATTCTGCAGAACATGATATTTGATAGATATTAAATATATGATACCTCTGGTCACATTGTAAAATGTTGTAATCAAGTAGATTTTTATTTGTGTCCTAATACAGAGCCCCTATTGTAAGTTTAAAACATACTGTATTCTGTACTCTGCTATCAATCAGTTATTTTATTGTTTCAATATCAACACAGGTTTCTATTTATTTCACAAATTGAGTGTTAATGGGAGGAAATGAAGATTCACACTGGCCTCCATAGTCTAATGGATCTATTGTACTGCTCTTTTCGATGCAAATAGGCAAATGGTGAGCAAATAAAAACATGGACAGCCAGCCTCAAGCAACTTTGTTTTCAACAAATACCTTTGTAGTCAGTGATGGCGGGTGATTGCAATTTGAATCAAAATGTTGAATGATCAGATATGCATGCAAAGGAGTGTGTTCTTATCTAAATACATAGTACAAAATGAGGAATCAAGTTCCAAAAAGCGAGGGGAATTTACCTGACATTTGCCTAGCAGGGTTACAGTATTACAACGAACAACTGAAAGGGAATGTCTCATATAAGCGTTGGCCGTTAAACAAATTTGATTTATAATGTATTGTCTTTTGTGAGAATATTGGCACTAATCATTAGGATTGGGATTTGGTGAAGCTCTCTTCCGTCTGATTAATGAATACACACTTTAACTGACTGGACAGGCGGTTACAGAAAAACAAACAATTTGTCTGTTCTACTCAAGTGACAGTTGAAATATCATATAACAGGAACTAGTTCTTAAACTACATTTAACAGTACAAACAACAGGAAGAAGAAGGGTAGTTTAAGTACATAAAAACAGCTCCTACAACATCTTTGAAGGCCTGCGTCATGTTTCAAAATCTGAATTTTACAGTACTTCAAATTACCTCCAGAGGGCAACAATTGCCCTTTTCACTGTTGATGGGAAGTTTTCAGAGCAGTAAAACAAGTAATCCAATAAATTGTTTACCTGTTTATGTATACATACTATAATATAAAACAACTTTTTACCATAGAAATTGTATCTGCTCTGATTTTTTCATCTATCATTAAAATCGTTTTTTTCTTTGTGCCCAGGACTTCACACACTAGCTCAATGCACGGTACCACATACACAGGCGCACAAAATACTCAATAGGTTGAACTCAAAAGCCAAAGCACACATTGAACAAACAGAATGACTCTGACCAGAACAGACATCAACTATCCCCTAATTGATATACAGCTGGCCAGTCAGTCATTTAATGAGCTGCTAGTAGCCCTCAGCAATACCATGACTGACAGAAGCCAAGCATTCCTGCTGGAACAGGCTGCCTGAGGATCGATGGGGATGCTTCTCATTAATGGAGGGGGGGGGGGCGGAATTCCTGGCCACCGTTCAGGTTCTGTGTACAGAAGGCCCTGTACAGAGGCCAGGCGTCTACCCGGCCCCTTCAGATGGAGACGTCTGAGTCACAGATAATGGATACTTGATCAAAGAAACGCAGCATTCCATTGGGCCAGGCCAGAGCAACCGAAAGGGAGGATTGGGTACAGGAGAGAGAAAGAGAGATAGGAAGGAAAAACACAGTGAGAATAGAGAGAACAATATTACTGCATAGTATCGCCGCAATTACAGCCCACGTCAAGCATACTTGTGCTCGCAACAAGGAAATATTTTTGTAAGTCTGCGCGTCTTTCTCGCATCATGTACACAACATGGAATCTTTTTATATTTCACTTAATGCATGCATATACTCATTTTTAAACTGTAGCCAATGTGACATCAATTTCATTTGATCAATAAGAGGTTTTTGATTCTACTTGTTCATTCGTATGCTGTGCTTGCTGCTGTATAAGTATCTTAATGCATATAAGTGCCAGCCCTTCAACTGACCCATAATTTGTGTCTAATAACTGCAGTGGGCAGACTGATTTTAAAGGGCCCTTGCTCTAATTGTTAGCCATTATAAATATAGTAGTTCCCAGTATTGGGGGGGGGGGGGAAGCTCACACCTCTTTGTTAACCGTTGATGGTGATTGCACAATTAAACTTTGGCAACTCAATTACCTCTCCACAACCATGCTGCTATGAGGCGTTAAGACCAAAATTATGGTAAACATTGATGTCAGAGAGCAAAGGCCTTGAACTAGATGACAAATGAGCCTATGGCAGATGGCAGGAGAGATAAACAAAGCACTGATTAAACAAGACGGGTACAAATGAGATAATGATAGCAAATAAAAACAATTAGTAGTTTAGGGGGGGGAAATTAAGTAACTTGCATTATAGTACAACTACAGCTAGCATAGGCTACTAATAGATGATGGTAATACAAATGCTAATATAATGATAATAAGAATACTTGATAAAAATGTAACCAATGAGCTACTATTTGACTGTATGGGCTTTGTGGGTTATGCACTGTGAGTAAAAGACCACACAAGCACTGCCTCAGCTCAGTTCACCAGACCAACAGATGTTGGATAGAGTAAAACAAAAAACACAGGGGGAAAAAACCCACAATCATTCATCAGCCCAAGTAGAGCAAACTGGGCAAGCTCCTCATTAAGTGGCATTAAGAGTGTGAAGGTTTATAATTATCAAATAAATCCTATTCAACACGAATGAATTCATCTGCGTGCCATAATTCTTCCCGGCTCTGTCGGTGAATGAGTCTTTTGTTCACCGCAGTGGGAAGGCTTTTGTGAAATCACACTACTGCATAATGATGCTAATCAAAAATTTGCATTTAGAGATAGAGATGTGTATGTGTGTGTGTTGTTTCTGTATGCTGTATGTACGTGCACACATGAACATTTGTATGTCAGTGCACGTGTGCATTTGAAAGAAAGAATTTAGGTAATTTTTATTTTTGTTATGACTTCACTTCATTTTAGAATATAAAGCTATGTGAATTAAGACAGCTTTACATTTCTATTAGCAATATTCTTGCAGTTGTACTGCACTGTACGGTTTAAATATTGTTCAATGAAACTATTTTGAGAGAATCTGCTAAACCTTACTTTTATTTTTGCATCTGCCTTTAAATATCACTGGAACAAGGACAATAAATTAAGAAACATCAAGGAACATTTAAGTTTTGGTAGATGTTGGTAAATGTTTGTTAAAGTCAAGTCAAAGTCAAATGTATTTATATATCCCTTAATCACATTACAGTCTCAAAGGGCTGCACAAGCCCACATTTCACTTGGAAATCAAATGACACCGATACCATATCATTCAATGTGGAACATAAAAACTTCCAAATCCTTTTTTTATTATGGGAGAAACCTGGGGAAGTGTTGTAAAAGTGAAAAGACGAGCACAGAACTCTTACAAAAAATGCAATATATTCTCTTCAAGAAAGACCTCACCACATCACCTCTATCCAACACACACAGACACATAAGCACACAACATAAATACACAACCTGGTATTACAAACACTTACAGAAGGCACAAGGTGGTCATATTAGATCCAGGTTTCCATTCACCCTGAAAGTGGCAGGTGTGTGTTTCATTGACCACCAACGAAAACACGACTCCAATGCAGACTTCTTAATGTATTGAGCTTGACCCACAAATGAATGCAGACAAAGAGACCAAGACCAGGCCCACTCCCTGTCTACTTAGCACAAGGCTGAAACCTTTGCCAATTAGAACCTGTTTGTTTGATGTGACAATTAACAAGGGGATACTTGGACATTAATCTCAATATGGCTTCACTGCTGTCCCTATTCAGATGTCCATCTGGGTAGCACACACTTGATGATTTGTAGTACAAACACGTCAAAGTACAGCGTGTTTGAGGAGTGGGATAGGGGTAAAAACAACTACAATAAACAAACGGATCAGATTTACAGATTTGCAACAAGGAATTTGTTGCCAGTATTTTTTCTTTTTTAATTTAATTATTTTCCGCATAAGATACTGCCACAAATGTTGGACTGACAGAATAGAATTATTTGCTTCGGTTCAATTAAAATTAATTAAAAACCTGAAGTGGGTGTAACATTTGACTTTAATGTATTTTTTAGTACAATGAACGCTACTCTTTTGAATACACAATTTGTTTGCATTGTATGACATTCCAAAGATACATGTAAATGATAACTGTTCCTGGTTTTCATTGGTTGTCAAACCAACAAAGGGGACTGATATATATCAAGCGCATTATTAAAATGTCAAAACTAATATAGACAAGCCACCACTTTCTAAGGAACACATGTTCTATTGTAGATTTACATTACTGCTTGTACAACATCATGCTGCTTTGCATTAGCCTCATAAACAAATAGTGTTAGTGTATGCAAACCTGATGAGGAAATACGCCACCTTTCTCAACACCATCACTCATGTAATGCTTTAAACATCTTGACAGAAAGCTCCCGTAATGTGGCCTCGAACAAATGTGTTCTTTCTGTCTATAGGCTAGTCCTCCCTAATAAAATGTAACACATGTCCTCTTGACCTGATGCATCTAATCTCTGTACAGTACAGTACATTAAAGTACAATATAATTTAACCTGTTGGTAATAGCTGTCTAGATAGCAGATAAAAAAGTTAGTATTGGCCTGGTAAGTTAAGATTTTCTATGAGCTAAAAGTAAATAGAGAAGGTGCCTTGCCTTCACGAAGTTGTTTAATCATGAAAAACTATTATCATGTCATCAGGTGTAAACATATGATAATAATGTTAACTTGTCTTCGACATTTAGCTTGCTCATGAGATTGCTTAACTGAACACTAGGTGGTGCCCCACCTCTTCAACAAGACCAGTGACAGCACATCACATTGATAGGTTATAAATTAATTAAATTGCCTTTCAGTCCGTTCATTTTGTTTATTCAAATGTAACATTAACTACAAAATAGCAATGGATTAGGCCACGCTACAGACACAAGACAAAGGCTTTTGTGTACCACATAATTAGCATTTGTGGTTAGATTTGGTGACACACAAATTAATGGACATAAATACTTCACACAATATGGAAAACATATATGCATGCATTTGCATAGGCCTACCCATTCACATACATACACATTCCCACATACGGACACACACTGGCCATAGGTCATATACTGTAGTCTGTCTCTAGGACATAGCCCCCCCCCCCTCTCTTTCTCTCAATAACTCATAATAATGTGATCTAAGGAGAGAAAACTAATGCTCGTTGATTAAAAGGGATTCAGGTGATGAAGGCTCCAGTCTTGGTGCTAAGGGCATCTAGTTTCAGGCAGGCCCAGGGCGGCAGCTGGAAGCGTAATTACACTGGCTGATTTATACGTCATTAAGGCCTCCATATAAGTCACCCCTTTTGAAAAGAGCAGTTAAGCTACTTATACTTTTCACCAAACAGCGGCAATTCTGTATAAAATGAATGTATGCCGCTCCTCTGAGAGCATATGGTATATTTCTCACCTATTAATAATTCAAGTTGAATGAGCAAAAATTAGTTGGCCCAGTTACTGGCGCGTTTGTCCCGCATTAATTCCGTCGACGTTTTGTAAATGGGTCTATTACGCTAAAAACAAAGCGCACTCAATGACCGCGGTTTGCCGTGCTTAGGAAAAGAGAGGACCTCATTCGTACACCTGTCATTTTCTAACAAGGCACCATTATGGTGTGCAGAGAAAAGATATCACACCTTCTATTGTACCAATGTCCTTTCTCCGGAAAACCAACTGCTTAGAAATTGTGACCTGTTTAAGAGACCCTCTGTATTCCTCAAATGCCGCGTTTGCTTCTATCAAACCACTGTATTATATTAAGGCTTTCAAATCCAAGAATTGAAGAATTTGCATTTATATTGAGGCATTTATGAGGCTTATGTATGTGTTTTTTTTCTTAACATTCTTTACATGCAAAAGGTACTGGGTAACTAATGTCTTTAAGATTTGACATCCAGGGTCTGATGGAAATCAAATGAAGTCTTCATTATTCAAGTAGCTATAGACTTCACAAGTGAACAGGTGTTCTTTTGGGCATATACACGTATACATTATAACACTCATTGACACCTTAGGTACACATATACTTCCCCAGTGCATATACTCACATGGGCTCAGCCAATCCCAAAGAACAGATCATTGAGGCTGAGCACATGTTGTTTTAACCTTCTGCGCCAGTTATCCCTCTCACAGCTCCAAGACTTGGCAGCTAACTCTATTGTTTTTTTCTCTCTCCATGAAGCCTTGCCTTGTACAGTGGCCAGGGGTGAATGGTGTGGGGGGAGTGTGCGTCCATAAGTGTGTGTGTTTGTGTGTGTGCACGAAAGAGAGACAGAGCGAGTGCGTGTGCGAAAGAGAACAAAAGTGAGAAAATAATCTCTTCTCTCACGTTGTTGTTTCTGAAGGAGTACAAGCCAATGCTAAAGTGGAGTCCTATAAGAGCCGTATAGAGGCCTCCTCACCTTGCAGTCATTAGGCCCGTAGGCTCACTAGGCCCTTAAGGGGAAGCACGCGACACGCGGCCCACACAACCCCCAGCTGAGCTCCCTCCATGGGGCTGAGCAGTGAGTAAATGACCCGACCTCCACAGGACCCTCCTTTTGCCCTTTCCTTTAGTTTCTCACCAACTGATGGAAAGAAAGAGCAGACGGAGAGGGTATTTTGCCGACTTTCTCCACAATCTCCATTATAATCATCGGAAGCAGAGAGGAAATTTTGTAAACCCTGGCTAAGTCAAGCGACTGGTCACTGTGCTTCAACCTACATGCATGTAGATGTAAGCCGTTTTTGTCATTATGGTAAATTCTATAATTATTAGAGCCATTAGGCCGCAGGAAGAAACCAGGCATAGAGGGGTTGTGTTTCAAATGGTCCCCCCGCCTCACAAAAATAGGATGCCAGTGACAAGTTAAGAACTGTTAGATTCGTATTGGCTGATACATATATAAACTTGTCTCTCCATGCACTAATTCTCTCTGCTTTTTTGCCTTGCTATCTCTTGCTCTGTCTCTTGAATGTCACCACTCTACGGGAGGATTTAACGTTGCTTTTAACCCTCACCACTTGATAATTACCTTGACATTTACCCTGCATTCAATCAACTTCTTAACAGCAGATTTAGTGCGCTGACTTTTTTTTTATTGCACCAGCCAGCAGTAATTATACAGGTTATTAAGAGCTTTTGTGCTAATGCGTTTTTTACGTCGATAATATTCAAAATGCTCTGTTTTCCTGTATGGACCTGCACAACGTACATTGGCATGCTGTAAGGAAAAAGTCACCCAGGAAAGGACAGAAATACTATTAGACGAAGCATCCGATGAGTTGGGGCATGAGGAGTAGAACAGGGTAGCCCTGCCGCTTCCCCCTTTATTGCTCAGGTTATTATCACAACTGCTGGGGAATTGTCGAGACGGGGAGATAGGAGTGGCAACGATCCATCCGGGACCCGTTCATCACCGGGTGCCGCAAACCCTCTGAATAGAAATTACATCTGCATCTGAATTAGTAACATTATTCGCCAATTTGGCTCAGAGTGAACATTGTTCCATTGAAGACGGAATTAAATTAGAGAATGAGTGAGTCTTTAATTTTCAGATTATAAATCAGGGAATATAATTCACCTCCCTGTACCTTAAGGGCAATCACATTATCCTAAGCGACATTTTATCCCCGTCGCCGCCAAGCAATCTCGTCATGACGCAGAGTCACACACCGATCATGCTTCCTGCTGGGGAGGCAGAAAATACATCTTCTCTTCCAGAATTAGATGTGAAATACGAGCGTCGTCTCCAGCATTAGAGCTTAATTTACATGAGATTTGACAGTCTTCATGAACTCATAAACACTGCAGAGAATATCTTTGTAAATCCGCTTTTTCCCATATTCGTATAACAGTTGGTTTAGAGTTGAGGACTACGTAATAGAATAGAACAGTTTTGTAATATTACCAGTTACCCCTGGTAACGTTACTTCAGGACAATGGAAATCTTGTGACAGCGAGACCAATGACATAATTCCCTACCCATCAGATATTCTGAGGCAAGTATTCCTGAGGTAAACTGACTTAAACAGATGGTGTTTTGGTGAGTAATTTGGTGTAGTATTTCCTTTCCTTCAAAACCTTAAAACAAGAAAAATGTCCCTATTGTCACTGCATAGTGGCTATTTGAGTGAGGTAGCTTTCCCCCGCATCTCAAAAGTTCTGTAACATTACATTGAAAATGCTTTTTGATTATAAAAAAAGCAACTTAGCAACTTATGGCTGCACATAAATGGGTCAAATTGTAAAGAATGGGCCGACCTTTTATGGCCAGCTATGGCCAAAAACTCTCTGCCTGTTCATTTAATTCTGGCCAATGCCCAGACCTCATTAAAAATGAATGCACTCCTTAAACCCCAACAATAGGGCTTTTCCATTAGGGAGAGAGATATGAGGGTGATAAACATTATTTGTGATCGGATATGAATCGTGCAAGGATTGGCCGCAATATCGAAAGCCACATTGAAAAGTGATTGTGCTTGAATTCCCCCATGCAGTTCCATGGCATATCGCAGCTCTTATAATTTCATTCCCATTCATTTTGGCCACTGTTGTGTGTTATATTGAAAGCCCTATCAAAGTGATCTAGACCAACCAATTTGGATTTTTGTTATTCTGTCCCACTTGGTTGATTTTAAGCTGATCAGGATATTTGCCTGGCACAGTCTTGGGTATTCTGAATGGCTTATCTGACATTTAATTACTATACTCCCTTTGTTCAAACAAAATTATTCTCTTTTTGGGGTGCGCTGGTGGTGTGTGTTTTTGGTGAGTTTTTTTTCTTCTTCATTTTTTTTATCCCTTTGTATGTGTGAGTGTGTTTAAATGTGGATATATGAGTTTGTACTGTATATATTAAAGAGAGGACTGTTTTTGATGTCTTAAATTTTCTGACTGGAGCTCTGACACCCCAGCCTCATTGATACTGAGGCATATTTCCGCCCAAACAATGCTTTGGTGGGTCTTGCGTATAAAAGCAATAAACCTTAAAAGGGTATTGGAGAATACACCCTGAGTATTGCTGAGACAAGTTGCTAGACTTATACATTTAATGTTCCACTGAGTTATTGATTTTATGGGACGGGCTTAACGCTATCATCAATACTGCCCTTAAGACTGGGCTAAATCGTAGAGGATTATATTCGTCATAAAAAGGTGCCATGGAAACATACGTATGATAATATTTGTTATATATGTTATGTTTTTCCGCATTGCATTTTGCAGGGTTGCATGTGTTCGCGTGTGTGAGTCAATCTTCAGTAACTATCCACAGTGGGTATGGTAGACCTATACAGTAGCGTTTCAGCAAGCACCCTACATGTGAAATTGCGCTAAATATAAATGGACACTGTCCTAGCATAATTCTCCAGTATCCTCTCCACTATTGGTGGTTTGAGCTGCATTACCCTGACTGTTTGACCCTGGTGCAGTAGTCAATGTCCCTGTCTTACGCTCCTCCTGGCCCACCGACAGTCCGCACGGGATGATAATGGCCGCCCTCGGACACTCAGTGCCATGGGGCAGGGATGTGATGGGCCACAGCTCAGGCAGATATTAATATTAATACGTATAAAAGCCGTTCGGCTGGCACGCAATCACCAGTGCCGCTCACAGACACACACACGCACACACACACACACACACACACACACACACACACACACACACACACACACATACACATGCATGCAGTGTGCACACGCAGACACATGGGCGAAGACAGGTAAAAGCCCATTATGGAAGTAGCTAAACGTCCTTTGTAAAATGGACCCTCTTCCAAGGTCAGTTTGAAACATTTGCCAGCAGGAAACCTACACAGAGCAATGGTTGTTCACACCGGTTGGGGAAAACACACATTATGTAAATGATTCCTCTTTTGGAAGGGAATGCACACTGCTACTGCAACAGCAAGCTAATGGTAGTATTATCAGCCAATGCTAATGGTTGGCTATTTGTGTTTATTTCACTGTGTGTGTGTCTGTATGTATGTGCATGTACTGCATGTGTACATAATGAATGGTTTTGCAGTATGCATTGTCTCTTTAGTTGCAATTATTTATGTGTGTGTGTGTGTGTGTGTGTGTGTGTGTGTGTGTGTCTTTAACAGTGTAGAATGAGGAAAAGCCCTCACTCAATTTACATGTTCTGTAAACTTACAATCAAGGTTTGTTAAATGTTTCTAAAGAGCAGTTTGCTAAATAACACAGAGAGTAACACATTCAGAGCTAACAGCTTATCTACTGTGGATTTAGGCACTACAAGGTGAAGGCAGACAATGTCACCTCTGTCTCTCCACCAATAGCAAGCAGCATTAACTACAAATTTCTATTTGCATATTGACATAAATGGCACATGGTTTGGTACGAACAGCATCACCAAACACTCTGAATTAATGAAGCACAGAAAAGACAGTTCACTCATGTAAATGAAAAGAAATATTTGGACTAAAATGTGGGGATCTGTGTTTGTGGAGTGGTCATGACATTCAAACACAAGGGCAACAAGGAAATAAAAGTGATACCATTTAAAATTAAAGTTAGCGAAGGGTGTCTGAGATGTTGAAATGACTCGTGAACTGCAAGTCAGGTTTCAATGTCAATAAGAAATTTGAAGTGCCAGACTTTTCCCCTACATGCACTGGAGATATAGCTGATGGAATAGAACATTAAACTGCAAATGATATAGCATTCCAGATGAAATCAGCCAAGAGTCACATGTTTCTTAAGAATGTCTCTACATTAAAAATATACCCTGTGACAAATAAATAAATAAGTTTGGAGCTAATCAAGCATACACTTAAAACAGGTGAATCTGGCTGCCACTGCCATCAGAGAATTACACTTGATACGATTGATTGAACAAGTCAATTGGTCTTAAATCAAGCCCTACAGGAACTGACTAGTAATAGTGAATAGAATGGAAATGTATTGACCAATCTCCACGGTGTATGACGCTATGGGGGGCCTTAGAGTTTGATCCCACCTGGACGTTTGTAAGCCAAACTGGCCCCCCCATTTGAGTCAATACAGTCAACGCGGGGTAGCAAGCAAGCCTTAAAACCGGCATTATCTTATTTCATGGCCTATCAGCCAGGACAATAAAGTCATGTTCCGGTATAGGCCCACCTCAATACACTTTTGATCAGGGCAAATTAAACTGTAGCCCCCCTAAGGGCTTCCTCTGGGAGGATACTTGACACTATCACTCCAGGCAGACAATGATGCATCCCGAGCAATACTGAGGCCTGTGATTACTCTGGAACACACTCCACATGACAGCCTCCGGAACAATGGAGGGCAGACACCCCTAGAACAGGAGGACAGAGGATGGATGGAAATGAAAAAGTAGTCAAGTAGTCAGGAATGGATGAAAGGAGGAAAAAAGAAGGAATGATAGAAGGAATGAATGAATGAAGGACGGAAGGAAAGAAAGAAGGAAGGGAGGAACAAACAAAGGAAGTAGATAGAAAAGGGAAGAAGGACAGATGGCTTGATGGATAGATGGAAGAGAGGAATAGGTTAGGGACGAAAGGAAAGAAGGAAGGAAGGAAATAGAAGAAACAAGCAGGACTTTGAGAAACCACAGTTATCAATAATTATTCTATATTCCATCATCAGATCATTGATGTTGAACACCTAAATATGTTTTTTGGACTTGAACATCTCGACTTTAAAACCTCTGAACCTTCCCAATGAGTTGATGGAGGTGTGTACAGTAGGGGTGTGTGTGTGTATATGTGTGTATGTGTGAGTCATATATCACAGTCAGCCTAACTTGCCCCAACAATATGACAGCGGGTGACAAATAACCTGGCGCATGATTGAAATCTGACAAAATAACACTGTGTTTTATAATAACGTCCCCCAGCAGAAATATGGCAGCCGCAAACTAAACAGTGCTTCATCACCCCCCGTGCCAGTCCCAACGGTTCCCCATTAAGGGCCAGATCATTGTGTTTTGCCTCCCCCCTATCCCTGCTGACCGCTGAAGTGACAGCCCCGGCTTGCTACCGTGACAGTGAAAAATATTTGCACTGACAAGGCCACAAATCACGGTGTGACAAGTTTTAAAACTCAATATTCACTCAATGTGCATCTGCTATATTCTCGTTAAGAGTGTAATATGGTAGTCTCTTTCCCCTGCGTTCTTCTATTATTACGGTATCGACAGCGACTATAATAAAGTTGTGCTGTTTTGATGCCAGGGAGGGGGGGGGAAGCATGCGCCAGGGGAGAATGAAGGCGCTGATGGGGTCGCAGGCGGGAGAGAATAGTTGAGACAGTTGAAAGCTCTCAGGCGACCGTAACAAAAAGTGCTCCATTTTCATGACAGAAACTCCATCTGACGTGTTAAGCATGATGGTTTACCTGTGGATTTCTCAGTATTCACCGATACAGACCCAAACCCCGATGTAACCGGCGAAGAATCGAGTGCAATTCTTTTGTGTCACATTTACATCTGATTGACTATTTAACCTCATTTCGGCACCATTGTCTTTTCATTTTAAATAGCATAGTTCATTACCGTATAATCGGCGTAACCCTTGTCTGCTGTAGACCTCCACGCACAATAGTCTACTTACTCAAGCCATCGGAGCTATCGGTTTCTCTAATACCCCCTTAGTTTTAAGCCTTGTCGACCATGTAGGCCCTAATGTGTGCACACTGCGCACCACTAAGTGTGCTTTAGGCTCATTGTTAACATAAGGCCAAATCTGTAATATAGCACGGACAATTAAGTGCACAATTTTTGTATAAATGCAAAATCCCTCACAGTGAATTATTTAATCCCCCCTCCACAGTTCATTTAATAGAGCCCTTTTGGCGGGCGGTTTGAGTCACAGAAAACTAATTTGATTCTGCCCCTTGATTTAATTAGATTTTATGATGTATGGTATTGCTAATTCGGTGGCTCGCCATGCGTTGTCGGTGCCTGTCCCCCTTGCACTGGCGGTGAGCTGTCAGGGCCCCCATTTTTAACAGTATTGAAAAATTCAAGCTTTATTATTGCCCCCTCACTCATTTTCTCCCATCAGGGGGAAAGTAATGAGCTTTTACTCTCCCCTCTTATCTCTCTCTCTCTCTCTCTCTCTCTCTCTCTCTCTCTCTCTCTCTCTCTAGCCGTTTTATTTTTTTTATATGTCTTTTATTTTTACATCCTTCTCTCTCTCTCTCTCTCTCTCTCTTTCTCTCTCTCTCTCTCTCTCGCTCCCTGAGAACAACATGGGGGGGATTGAGAGTAAAGGCAGAAGGCACCGAAATTGAACTGTAGCGGAGGGCGGGGGCAGAAATGTTGTGGGAAGACAAGTCCAACGTAAGAGGACCTGAAATGAAATGAACAGATAAGACAAGTGGGGGGAAGGGAAGGGGCAAAGGCGTGATGGAGGAAAGGAGCGGGAAAGAGTGCGCGTCACGCAGGTGGAACGGCAAGCCTGTGGCACGGCGGATGGTGAATGTGAGACATGGGGAGCCGTCGGATGCAAAGAGGAAAAACCAAGAGGCCATGATTGAAAAAAGAATGAAAAGGGCGGAAAAAGAGAGTGATTAAGAAACAGAGACAGAGAAGGGGAGAGGGGGGGGGGTGGTTGGAGGGGGGTGGGAGGGTGGCATACGCTTACAGCGCTCGAGGCTTGCTGCTGCAGCATTGGCATTCTGATTCATGAGTTAAGTTTCCACAACTGCCCATGGCTATTAGCTTTCAGTTCCTTCGGCTGTCATTGAGACTCCAAAGAGTCTTTTGCTTAATGCACTGTTTTAATGAGAGTGCACCGCACGCTAATATATTTGACTGTATGAAAGGTCACAACAGGACACTAAACAGATGGGGGGGGGGGCTAGAGTGCGGCACGGCGGCGGCGCTGTCAAGACGCAAAAGGCGGGCCTTTCAGGGAAGGTGGGGGTGGGGGGGGGGGGTGTGTGAAGGGGAGAACGGGGGCTGAGTGTTAACCCATCAGGCAGCCTGCTATGATCTCTGTTCCATGCCTCGTGCACTGCACCCTCCACCCTGCATCCAACTCTGTGTAATGGGCCCTGAAACTGATGGGCTGCCACTCGCCCATACAGTACCGCCCCATCCATCAGAGGCCTCAAGCCACGGGAGGGGAGGAGGGGAGGAGGGGGTTAGATAGGTAGACACGGAGGGAACAGGAGAGCGAGACAGACAGACAGACAGGACACCTAAAGACAGCACGTGTTTCATTACCCATGTAATCACCAGTCTGATTGTCACACAAGCAATATAGGTGCGTCTCACAGCAGCCGCTGAAAATTGATGGGGTCTGACTGGGAGATTTTCCATCTGCCTATTAAATACCCTTTCAACGCAGAGCGCATACCGGGCCATGCGAACACAGACAGCGCACGAGGCCTGGAAGTAGGAAATAAGATTCCATGAGTTTACCGTTTACACCTAGTCATTTTCTTCTAATCTTGTTTGTCAAATACTATAAAGAAAAGGTACTGTAAAGAAAATGTACAGTACTGTACGGTACAATTCCCTTACTGTACCTTACTGTACATTACTTTACTGTCCTGTAAAGAACCATAAACACAGAGAACTAATTATTAACTTCGGACTGTTAGCCAACATTTTGACAACTGCATACACAAGCGTGCCCTGCTCTCTGCTCACTCCCTGTCAACATGCAACCGCATGTTCGGTCACCAGAGACCCCGTTAGGGGGGGGGGGGCGTCTCAGGGAAGCAGAGCTGTGTCTGGGTTTGGGCCCCAAACCCGATAATCTAACAGTAATCCATTCAAAACTAATCAAACATTTACAGAGGTGCCACAATGGGGGAGAGGGAGAGCGCTATTCATCAGCTCCCTCCATCACCGACACGTAGGCCAGGCCCTGCAATGCTCGCGGCGTCTCAATCTACCTATGCAAATGAGACAGCGGCACGCAGGGAGAGTGGGGACCTGACATCCAGACTTGTATACAGATATTATAAGCAAATGTTCATCCATTATGTGCAGAGGTTTTTGTTTAGCGTGCGCTAGCAAGTGCCTGGCAGTGATGCTGAACTCGAAGGCACCCTCCTCTTGTGCCAATTACTCACCAAGTAGGAAGTGACAGGGTTGTCAAGGTGAATTAGCAGCATATGTCAAGTTTTTGTTATAAATCCTGGCCTACTGTAACCTTCATTTCCCCCCCTCCTCCGCAATGTATGTACACGGCTGATGATATATCAACACCGCTTACTGATTAATAATTCAATGAGGGGGATTCCACTGGGGGAGTGGTGGTGGTGGTTAGTGGGATGTGGGACAGGCCTTTTAGTTACGGGTGAGAGGTTTTTGGGGTTGAAAAGTGGGGTCCATTCCCCATAATCCTCTCCCATTGCCTGTAGGCCTTGGACCCTTTTTCCCCCCCATTAGCCAGACCATTTGTTTATTGTGCAGTAATTACAAAGCTTCAAGCCTAAAGGCATGCAGGCGGAGAGATGGCGTAATGATGTAGCCATTCATAACACCATATCATAACTGCAATGGATCAAACAATTCATTTGTGTCGCTGAATATCAACAGCCAAACACCTGGCGGTGCTTACTACTGGGCGAACGCACTCACACTGGAGATCAGAATATGCAATTGTTACAAAAGTAGGCTGTTATTGATCTGTAACAAACAGCAGGCCCTTTAAAAGCAGTGTGTACAGTGCGACGCATTTTATTTTATTTCATACATGTTTGCTTCACGTTAAAAACCACAAGCTATTCAGAAAACAACAAAAAAATCTTTCATTTTCAGCAATCCAGAAGCCATCTAATGCTCCCTATGTAAGAGTGGCAATCCCTATTACCGCTGGATAAAGTGTACCCTTTTTTATTTGAAATGAAAATGTCAGTAATTTCTTTTGAGATTGATGACTCCCTACATGCGGGCCCAATAAATGAAAAATTGATGAGGCTCAGTTCTCTCTTTTAATATTTAAGGCAATATTAAAGTCCTTCTTACATCTCATGGAAATAGTTTTATTTAAAAGGAATAAGACCATTGGGCATTGTTTACTGAACACCTCATGCATGTTTTATGCGCCCCGGTGGCTCTTGCAGGAATTCAAAGGCCCCTGAAATCGTTAGTGTTTTGCAGTAAGTATAAAACGAGTTAAGAGGAAGTCGAAAGGCATCGGCATTGTTGAGTAGCTGCTCGCGTTGCGGGATGCAGGCGGCTCTGAACAGAGGCGCTGATGGCAGGCACCGATGCCAAATGGGCGGAGGGAGAGACACAATAAAAGGCTGAGATTTTATTTCATCCATCGGGTCATAATGTGTGCTCGCTGAGGAAATTGATGTTTAACGCGGCTGAGCGGACGAACAGGATGAATTGCCATTTAAAACAAAGGCCCGTG
>JAOEHI010000007.1:2207249-2212249 GCA_025447815.1 Percopsis transmontana | reverse complement strand
GAGAGACAGAGAGAGGGGGAGTGAGGGAGAGAGAGAGAGAGAGAGAGTAGTACAGTCCAGTAGGTGAGTTTGAATGTGTGCATGTGGTTACGTGCACTAAGCGTGCACATGCGTTGGTCGGAGCAGTCTGAAAAAAGGGGCAACGGAGCAGTGGGGGGCCTCTCCGGACCCTCAGCCATTATAAATTACCTACAAGTGCTGCAGAACAATAACACCAAAAAAGTGTGAGCCATCCATTTCGCCACCATTTACAAAAAATCAATATCAATACTTAATGCAATACGGGTGAAAAATGAGCAGAGATACGGGGGCATAATACAAGCTCAAATGAAAGACCTTGGAGTGCTGTTCCCCAAGGGCTGGAGGATGAGGGTGAAGGCAAGGTGTGAAGAAATGTGCGTATAAGAGAGATTGCATTGTACCTTTTGGTTTTGGCCCTCCATCTAATTTGAACCATTATAAGTTTAATAATAGTCTTCGTTCTGCCCCACAGTTGTTTAAATGTTAGTCAATGTGCATGTTTGGTTTAAGCAGGGGTGTTCGTGCACAGATACATACTTTAATAAAACGAACAATATTCTCTGTTTAGAAAATATTAAAAACATAAACAAAGCAAACCATGTTGTACACTGTAATGCAGATGCAATGATGACAGCTACAGTACTGTGATGCATGCTCACTAGCTAAGTAGGCCTACATCAATGGAATGGATGGACGTTTCTACAGCTGATGCAGTCAGTGGGGATCTTTTAACCATGTCACAAATGAATCATCCTTTAAAGATAAGCATGATCTATATTTGTCCTCGGGGTCTGCTACATGATGTCATCACAACAGAGTTCCTGCAGATCTTTGCACACTGTGGAGGGAGCGCTCGGTTTCAATCTGTTTGATTCAAGGGATTTAAAGATATTAGTGTTTCTTTGGCGCTAGAAAAAAAGAAATATTAAAAACAAAAAACAAGCAAACAAACAAGCAATCAATACAATAAATACATACATACACATAATATTAGTGATATTGACCCTTCAGTTTTATTTGTATTATTATTTTCACTCCAGGCCTACATGTTATTTATTTTAATTTTAATTTTAATTTCTTTATCTATTTTTTCATGTGTGTAAACAGCATGCATGAGGCCTCTGGCTGCCACATGCTGAGAAGACTAGTTTAAATGTCAGGTGCGTCATGGTTATTAAATTAAGCTGCTCATGTGAGTGTTTTTTGGGGGAATTTAAAAAAACAATATTTAAACACAGCTGATGCAGATGTGGTAGCAAATTAGTGCAAATCATAAGCGTGCATGTTCGTTGAGTGTCTGGAAGTGTTTCTGTCTCCTTAACTTTCAAACAACAGGAAGAAATGGGGAAATGGATATTGTACAACCTGTATTTCGAATATTGCATGATACAATGCTTCTGTTAAGGCTTCCTCTGTATGTGCAGAGGTTACTTATTCTGCTGTATGTATGTATGTATGTATGTATGTATGGTTTCAGTCACCAGTAGATGGCACTGTAGGCAAGTTGTCAGTCTAGGCCAACAATTCCATCCCAGCTCCTTCTGCCTATAGGAGAAAAGTGCAAATGTATTTGTTTCACCCTGCCTCTGGAGGCTTTTTCAGGAGGCTGTTGTGTTGTGAGGCCAGATGTGGTGTTGGACACAGAGAGAGAATATCAATAACCAATATGCTCACAGACCAATGGCTTCCAAATTTGCTACATAGTGGCTGAGATTCCCTCTTCTAAAGTTCAACCATATTGTAATTTTTCTGTAAATTACACTGCAAAAAAAAGACTGACTTTTTGTACTTCAGATGCTCAGGTTACGGACCATCAAAAGCACTGTGTATATTCTTTACCATTACGTCTGCCTAGTGCTGAATTATCAAAAGGCAAATATCACCAATTAGTCTTTAGAGGATAAAGTATTTTTTGTATTGTTAACAGGTTGGTGTCGTGTTCTGAGGGGAGCCATTGTCACTTCTTGAGCTTGAGCCCTTTAGAGAGTGGATAAGTGTTTATTGAACTCAATAGAGCGCAGCAGGACAAAGGGACCTGATATTCCTTACTCACTCGCTGTATAGTTTGTATCATGATTTCAGTATAAGCTGTTGCGATAGGCTGTGTGGCAGCCATTCAATGTGTCTCTTTGAACCCTAGCTGGCCCGTTTGCATTGTGGGTTACACCTGGGCACTCTTGAAGGCCGATATTGACGAACAAAGATGTTGACTTTCAGCGTATTTGGGTTTTTCATGAGTGGAATTGGGACGTCGTGTGACGGGGTTGGGGGTTACACCGGGTGGGATCAGAGCTGAAAGACTTGTGGTTTGACATGACATGTAAGGGCTGTTGTCCATTGTTGGCGTGCAGATTGAGCTTCAGGCTACCAACTGGAGAGAGGCAGGTTGGGTTTCTGAAAATGTGTCATGATTGCTTCCATATAGGTGGTTTTCTCTACCTATGTTTTTTTTAAATTAAACAATAAAACAAACCACAAGTGCTGTCATATAGCAAAGAACATTAAGCTCGAGGTTTATGCTTTCGATGGAAGAGTCACGCTCTTAAGAAAATGCCTTTACGTTGCGAAGTTAACAAACAAACATTTCCCTTTTCCCAGACATATATGTAAGTGATATGTTAAAGAAAAAGTGTGTGACAAAGTTCACTCCCTTGTCCCTTGTTTTGCCCCGGGGTGGGTGAGCTCATAGCTGTGCCGTGTGGAATCCAAGAAGAGCACTGGTTTAGAGTTTAGAACGGGTGGGCCTCATTGACAGTGATGTCAGTAGTAACATCAGTAAAAGGCTGCACTATGTCACCATATAGTACCTTTGAAAAGGCCTAATTCTAATACAACGCAACATTCACATGGGTCATTCCTCCACATGTCCCTGTTTATCCGAATATCTTGTCTGCCGTTAATCGAATCAAACCACAGAATTTTCACAGAACAGTGTATAGGCATAGAAAATCTCACTCCATGTAGTATGGGTGGTCTGGAAAGGTGCTAAATCAAACAACTGTATGTGGATTTATATCTTGTGATACTTCCAAGACCATTGGGTGCAGACGAGCGGCAAAAAAGAGTCTAAATCAAAACAGTTGCATCACCTTGAGTGATATTAATATCCATGGTGATAAAATTCAGAGCCACCAGGCGAATGAGCGCACCATCGTACGGGTGGATGAAAAAAGGACAGCACCACACCAACCTTATGAAATTGCAACTCCATGAACGTCCACCCCTCTATCCACCCCTTCCAAATGAGAAACATTATTTGTGCAGCTCAGCTTCTCCCCTTCCTGCTCCACACTGTCATTTCTCTCCCCCCCCCCAAATCTGGCGATGATTTTTATATCACTGCCATTAACACTGGCATGCTGAGCGCTAATTACTCATTCACTCAGCATTCTGGGCTGCCCGCCACTCGTTTGGCTAAGCAACGCAGCCCGTTAGCAAGATGCTTGTTGACTGAATGCACTTAATTATATAAGAAGATAATTACATGTAAATGTTGCGTCTAAAAGCAGCCATCCAGCCCGCTCGCTGTTTTAATAGGCACATGTTTAGAATCTCCATTCTGTTTATTTTAGAGGGAGGTGATTAATTGCCTGCTCGCTGATGAGGTAAATACGGCAGGTTTTTCTTTTCTACTGCTGCAGCGCAGGGTCAAATTTCTCAGGGTTCACGCATGCCCTATGTCATTACCTTGTAAACAAACCGCAATGTTTAACTTGTTTTCAACAGCACAACAATATGTTTTTCAATATTATACCTCTTTTTATTTTTGTATGTATTTTGGTACTCAATTAATATTAAGTAATTTACCTTTTGGCAGTCTAATTTAATCTACATGAGTATTAATAAAGACGATGTCACTGCCAGTTAAAATGTTGCAAGGCCACAGGAGGCAACAGAACACTCATAATGGAATAACTGTTATGTGACTGGCGGCGTGCTCTTTTCCGACCAACCTACATCTCCTTAAAACCCCCCCCCCCCCCCCACACACACACACACACACACACACACATACACACACACCCCTGTTAGCCATAAAAATACAGCAGGACAATGATTCATTTATCAATATACCATTGTCTGGGGCAAACGATGCAGCTCTAAGCTGAATTTAATTCAAGCCCCTGTCAAATGAAAGATTATTTAGTGTGTTTTAAGAAGGTGGAGCACAGTGTGGAGATAGATAGGGGTCAGAGTGAGAGGGCTCCCCAGGGAAGTCCTGGGGGTTCAGGGGACATTGGTCATCCATTATGAGCTAATCAGGAGGGGGGGAGTGTGTGTGTGTGTGTGTGATGTGAGTGTGTGTGTGAGTGTGTGTGTGTGTGTGTGTGTGTGTGTGTGTAATGTGAGTGTGTGTGTGAGTGTGTGTGTGTGTGTGTGAGAGAGAGAGAGAGAGAGAGAGGGAGAGAGACATGAAAGAAACAGCGATGCCATGCCATGTATGTTGTGCTTGTAAGATAGAGGGCAATATAGAAATGAAGTGGTATGGCTGTACATAGTGTCTAAACATGTGTGCGTGTGCGTGTGTGTGCGTGTGTGTGTGCGTGTGTGTGTGGCGTGTGCGTGTGGCGTGTGCATGTGCATGTGGCGTGTGTGCGTGTCAGACTTACCACGTTACCACGTCACTGGGAACAAACCATTGAAGATTACACTGGTTATGTAAGATCAGATGTAAGTTATCTGATCTCTTTTATTTAAACATTAATAACAGTAATAACGTTGTTCAGCCAGAGTGTTTATAAAATATAACCTTTAGCTGGGAAGCACACAGCTCGTGATGTTGAAGAGACCAAAATACCTGCTCTGACATCAGCGCGTGGACGGGATTAGCCTAAATCTACAATGCCTCACTAAAGCTCCAGTAGTGGAGCTGCAACGAGAGCTAGCTAAAAAAGAACAAAAGAGAGGACCATTTTAGCCGGGGGGGGGGGGGGGGGGGGGGGGGGGGGGGGGGGGGGGGGGGGGGGGGGGGGGGGGGG
>JAOEHI010000007.1:2163671-2188249 GCA_025447815.1 Percopsis transmontana | reverse complement strand
TTTCGAACGTTGTTTCCAGCGCTTTGGCTTCGTTTAGTGGACAGAAATGTGTTTGTGTTTGCGTTGCTGTCTCAGACAACGACATCTTGTGTCCTACGTCGGCCACCATAGCTTCTCCTTCGTGTTTGCAAAGGGAGGAGTAGGCCGTGAGTGACTGGCTGTTTGCAATTCGCAACGCTCACCACTAGATGTCACTAAAAACGACACACTGGCCCTTTAAACCAAAATTGAAAAATGTAAAATGTTCAACATTTTAACCCAAGTCAAAGAAAATATCTTCCAAAATGCAAAACTGCGAACTGTCCTTTTCGGTCCTTCCATTTCATTCCCTGTATCATTCGAGTGTATCATTTGGTATTGGCACAGTTTTGCCTGTCTAATTTGTTATTTAGGATCAAATTTCATCTTATAAAGAGATAAACAATTATCAGAAATTCTTCAAAAAATATTTTTGTACTGGCAGCAACAGGCTTTTACTGTAAACTGGATATCTTGAGTTGAGATTACAAGGTGTCTGGTTTTGGAATGGAAAATGAGAAGTTCATGCTAGTTGGCAGTTATGGTTTCCATATCGGGTTTTTTAGAAGAAAAAAAAATCAAGACACAGACATAATCCCTGTTGTGTCAGCTTGCGGTTGGCAAATGATAGTATATTGTCTGTGTGTGCGTATGTGTGTGCATCTGTGTGTGTGTGCGTGTGTGTGTGTGTGTGTGTGTGTGTGCATGCATATGTATGTGTGTGTGTTACTGTGCTGTGAGAGTGTGTGGGTGAATGTGTGATAGTATGAGTTCATGAACGTGTGTGTGAGAGCATGTGTGATGCTTGTCCATGTGGGTGTGTGTTAATATATCCTTTCCATCTCACAGTCTGCCATCCAGTATTGTCACAGCAAAACAAGCTTTACCAGAGAGAACCATGACAGCACTGCAAGGTTAAATTTGACCACAACTGTTTACAGCTGCCAATATAGGAACTAAAACCACAATAAATGCATTAAATTGCACCTGGCCTTGTGTCATGGAAAACAAGGTGAGTGGACACAGGCTGTGTAGGTGATGCTGGCTCTCAGTATTATTACATGTCTGTCTTAAGGGTGCCCATTGGATTTAATCAGCCTCTATTACCTGCTACCCTTTTTACAGTTAAAATAATCACCTCCAATTACGGACATAAAGGAGAGAGCTGACAAGAGAGTCAGAGGAAGAAAAATCACACACACAAAGTAATTTCTCCCCACCTTGTCTTTTGATGTTTTGGGATGTTTGATAAAAGCACTGAGAGTGTCTGGCATGACCCTCATGTGTTGCCGTATCAACACTGAACATGGAAATTCCCTTTATCAAGCACTCAAGATAGATATGCGCATATATACGTATGTACATGCACACATAACAAAAAACCACCAGCATATGTCCACAGCCACACACGAACACTAACGCTACTATTAACATACGCAAACGTAAACAACATATCTGTACACTTGTACAAACACAGACACACACACACACACACCCAATAATATGCACACATACAATAAACACGTGCGCACACAACTACACTGTAACACCTACTGTACACACAAAGCAGACGTACACCAAGCAAACGTAGGGCATACATACAGCAAACATACAAAAATCTGCGCACACACACACACACGTGCACACACAATACTACATTACACAGCCACCATTAACTAAATAGGTCTGTTCAATTTATTCTATGTTGCACATGAAAGAAAAAGTGAAAATAATTCTAAAATTGACCACCTCTACAAAATGAAGAAAATAGAACCATGAGCAAAGAGGGAATTGTGATCTACTTTAAATCCGCCGAATGCCGCTGATAAAATAAGAGACACCATTACTGTAAATGTGCCTTTGAAATAAATGGGCCCAATTATTGAGATGGCTGTGGCTCTCTAATCAAGCTTTTGTCAAGGCAGACAAACATGGTGGAAGAACACTCAAATGGGGTGAGGAGCAGGCCGTTGATACAGACAAAATCATTCAAAATCATCTATCACATTAAAGTTAAATACGCATAAATGTTAGTTGGAGCAGGGAACCAGCTAAAGGGGGGTGGTGGGGGGGGGGGGGGGGGGAGTTAAAATGGCATGGCCATTTGTAATTTTGGACAGGGGGGGGTGTGTATTTACTGCAGCAGCAGGCTGGTAGGTAAAACATTAGCGGGACAATTTTAAAAATACAGGCTGTATGATTGTGATTAATATACACAATATGAACATTAGCAGTAATCATTACATGCTCAGTTACATTAGCTGTTGTGTGCAGGAAATTAGTCACATTAAATGGGTTTAGGAGGGTTGTTTTGATAATGCCGTGCTGTCGAGTCTCCCTTTTTTAATTAGCGGGTCAGAGGCTGTAGCTCAAACTCTCTCTCTCTCTCATCCCTCTTCACAGTGAGCGATGCCGACCCTTCCCACAGCAATACACAGCACACTCTGGATCTCCAGTCTGAAATACAGCCGGGCTCACTTTAGCCGATGATTGAAACAGAAAGAGCACAATGTGCATACAAACCATGTCGAGTTGATCTAGTTGAGATCTTCTCATTTTAGGCTCTTCACCATATTGAAAGGTACAGGTTTTATTTTAAATTGTATGCAACCAAAAGATGTCACACTGACATCTGGGATATCAGATGAAAGATGTTAGTTGTTGATTACCATGTTGTGAAATAAATGCCCCTTTTGCTAGTCCCACTACACAAACCTGTTATCGTAAGAGGAACCTGTTCCAACTGTAAACATGGTTTGTTTGGTTGCTTTTTGTTAGTGCAAGTTAGATATGTTGGTAACAATACCTCCAAAATGTTGCTTGATCACATAAGTCACTTCTATTCTTTGTGCGGTGATCGATCCGGACAAGAGACAGACCTATCGGAGGGAGGTCATATGTGATTTCGGTCACAACAGCTTGTCAAGGGGTAAAGGTTAAGGCCACCAATGTCTGTCAAGGCCCAGACTGGGGTCAAGAGGTCTCAGTCAGGGTCATGACCCCTGGTGGCCCTCAAATCTGACACATCCCCAAGTTTTACTCGTTTTTCCCTGACTCTGCGAGGGTAAATGTGCACAACAGTTTCATGTAAAAATGTTTGAGGATAAGCGGTACGCAATTTGAGAAGGGAACTAATACTTCCAACCTAAAGAGGGCAATTTAATCGAAAGTACAGAAACGTATAACCTGATTAGTCTAAAAAGCAGCCTTAGTTGGTGTGTTAAACATAACGGATTGTAATGTGTACTGCCACCCTACTGTACTATTCATTCCTTCATTACTATTTTATACGTGCGTATGATTAACGCTCATTGCTCCTTTCTAGCTCCCAATCTCTCGGTTGGAGGCCCCCACTAAAGACACCTCAAGCTTGAGAGATGCACTTTTTTTCAGTCATTTAAATTCTTACACTTCCATTTACCCGCCTTTTAATTTAGCATATAATGATGCCATTACAATAGAATCCATCTGGAATTTCTGTGGGAGCGGCTAATGCGCCGTGGCTTTTTGCTGCTAATGCCATTGGAGCTGCATTGGCAACAGATGCTCTGAAAGCAACAGAGACATTCTTTCTCAATATCATTACAGTCATGCCCATGTCTAGGATAAATGTTGCTACTTGTTCAGGACTGTGATACCTGCAATGGGATTGTAAAGGATACACAGCATGCTGCCTCATTGCCAAGGAATTCAGTCTGTTCAAGCCATTTATTCACATACTAGTAACTTGCTTATATTTTCAAGTATATTCCGCATCTCAAGAGTGAGCAAGTATTTAGTAAGTATTTGTAAGAACTTAAAAAGGGACATGGCCTTAAGTAAAGCATAGGTTTTCTACCAGTTTATATATAACTATACCTAGAGTTTAAATGGTATTATTAAGCATATACAGTTTAATTAACATAATGAAATCGCAAAAGGTACGCTCCTTCTCCCTACACAGTTTCCTACACCTAACAATGAACACATCTTACACTAAACGAAATTTAGGAAGGAAGAACTGAAGTTACTCTATGGAGATTGTGCTTCCCATACACTGCAACATGCATTTTTATCCTTAGCCGCTTCAATTATGTTAATGCTTCATTTTTCAGTTTCAATTCTCTTTCAGTAATTATTGTGATTAATTTTCTCCTGTTTTGAATTACTATTCTAGTGGCTGCTAGTACTTTAAAGCACTTATTAATTCCCAGTTAGACCGGTGGGCTCAGTTGCTCCAGTCCTGGTTGGTTTTGCGCTTAATGTGCTAATTGAGAGAGATTGGGTTCGCTCTAAAAACAAAGTAGGCTAAGTTTGCAGTTATAGATGAACCAGTAACTTTCTTGAGCCCCATGAGTTTGAACATCTTGCTAATGTGTTGTCCACGCTTATCTTCAATCATTCAATATGCCCAACACAGTCTGTTCTTTTCTATTTCTGCATTTTATGTCTCTTCAGTGCTTTGTGACGACCACTCGAGTAGCATTAACAGCTCACTACTCCATTAACCCAAGACTTGCATTGTCTCTAACTCAGTTACCACTATCAGAAGATACGTGCTTCAGGCAAACATGAGTGCGATTGAATATAGGAAAAATAGAATGCTTTCATGTCCTGATGCGATCTCTTCAAATGGGGCCTGGGACCTGGAGGTGAAATAGTGTTTCCCCATATTTACCATACATGCTTTTTTATCATAAGATGAGCCCCTAAGAGACTCTCTGCCTGGGTATAGTCCTTAGAGGTTCTGTAAGAACAGAAGTTATATGAATACATTTATTTTTTTATTTTTTTCGATCTATGACATTGTATTGATCTTTAAGGCCCCGTGTACTCACCGGGGGTTTTGAGTTATTTTAGTATGTACACGTCCTGATTAGGGGTGCGTTCAGTATACAGAACCCAAGCTACGTTCTTGAACTGGCTCTCAACTATGTTTGCTGCGTTTCGTGGCCGTGACAGATCAGAAAACAATTGCTTTGTTTTTAATCAGCCATGCTGAACAATTGCATTATCCAAAGCAAAACACAACTCCTCCTTGTTGTTTAGTCCAATTCATTGAACATAAAAAGTACGCAACGGCCGTACTGAATGCACCCTAGGTCTATAATCAGCCAACTCAAACCACTTGTGTACAGAGCCTTCAGATAAATACAACAATAGGCTTAACTCTTGTGGCTATGCAATGTTGTTCCCAGTTGAGTGAATAACACAGGAAGATGAGTTATCTAGTGTCTCCAGAGACAAAATAGCAGTGTTTTCAAAACTAGTTGTATTAATGTCTGCTCAATGTCAGTTGTTACAGCATATATTGTTTAAAAAAAAGTTTATCACGACTTCGATCTTAAGTTCTACATAGTTTGTGTGTGATAGTGAACATAATGACATCTGGTAAGGCTGGAGGAGGGTTTGTCATCTCAGTTCGTATGTTGCTTTAACCTCCTTCATGTCTCAAGAGATTGGACATTGGCAAAATCTATTAGCACCCCTTTAGAAACACAATGCCATGAAAATCACCCTATCTAGTGTTTTGTCCGGGGCCACTTCCAACAATATTGAAGCAACAAGATGAAAACCACAGTGCTTTGTGCACAAATGGATACTTGCTTATTTCATTGGGCACTTTTCATCTATATGGAAATGAAATGAAGTGCTCTTGAGCCTTGTTTGCTTGTTTGTTGTCTAGCAAGCACAATGGCTAGAAAATACGAATATCTGATAGGCTGAGAACTTTGGGAGATGCAGCTCTTGAGACACTATTTCTGGGCAAAAGGAACTTGATGGGATGGATGACAGAGATGTTCATTGTGACAGATATGTAATAAAGTTCCACTATCGCTGTTTAGATTTGATGCTTAGAAGCCTTGCTTCACTGTGCCGTTTTCTATTACTCCTGGGTCAGAGCACCTGTGAAATAATGCAAATATTTCTACTTATACAACACATGGATACATTTATGGAGCTGACATTTGCTTTTATTGATTTGATACTGTATGTTAAATTATTTTCTTCTTTTTTATAAACTACATTCAGTTGTATTTTTGTAACCACTTTTTTGTAACCGACATTGTACAAAAAATGCAAATGTTGTACCTATTTATAACAAGGAGATTAGCATATTATTGAAGAGTTATAACTGGATTAGGAAGAAACTGTAATTTAAAGAGATGTGATGTCAATGTAAAGGGGTTAATTGATCAAATTGTCCAGCCCATTAATGAGCAGTGCCCTGTATGGAGCACTGTTTTTCATTGGCACCCTAGATTTCTCAAATGGAGGATGAGATTTGTAGCAGGTTAAACAAATGAGGGGAGTTCAAGTAAGGAGCCTTTGAAAGAGTTAGTGAGATCAAACATTACACAGGGATAGAATAAGTACCGTTTTACACCAGCATTCCCTATTCTTTTAATTCTACAGGTGCATGCACCACTTGATAGAAGAGAAGCACCTGAGACTTTTCAACTACACCTCCTCTATTCCTAACCCTTTCTATTCCACTCCCTGGCTCAGAGTGGGGACAAAGGGTCCCTTGTCTAATGGTCATGCCCAGTGCCATCGGGAAGTTAAGGCGGGGAGAACTAGGAAGGGGCAGGAACAGGACTCCCAACTACAAGGTAACAAGGGAAAACCTATCCCTCCTGGAATTATCCTGATACTGGAGACACAGGGCTCTCCAGACAGTAGATCAATGGGTCTCTCCGGGGAAGAGGAGGTATAGGAGGAGGGGTGCAGAGCAGGATATTGCCCAAAGAAAGTGTGCCACACTGTGTCCAAATTATCCTCAAAGTTGTGGGTGTCTGGTTACCTGTTCAGATGCTTCAGTTTGAATGTTCACTTGCCTGGTTTGGCTGTATGCCCTTGCAACGCCTACCCATTGGTCATTGAAACTAGTTTTATAGATTACAATTACATTGAATTATCTTACAAGCATGTTCCTGAGCTCTGCCACACACCATAGCTAGGTGCAAAGTTATTTGTAAAAAAATTCCTTTGTAACCATTGTTAAAATCCAAAACCTGTGTCTCTTGGTATGTCTCTTCTATACATTAAACTGTCAGCCTTGCATATTCTGACAGAATGTCTCTGTGGAGGTGTGTGTGTGGTTTAGCTCTGTCTGGAGGGGAGAGAGTGTTGGGGCTGTGGTTCACAGAATGCATGGGGATTTGGAACAGGTGTGTGTGGCTTGCTAATCACATCTCCCTAGAAAACGCAGACCAGGAGAGCAAAGAGGGGGAAGAATGTGAATGAGGAAGTTACCTATTGAACCTTCCTGACATATTAGAACTGCTCTGTGCTACGCTGTTAAATGCTTGCTGCTTGCAATATTGGAAATATAGTGTACATTATATTATATTATATATTATTATATTATATACTATATTATATTATATTATATACTATATTATATTATATTATATACTATATTATATTATATTGTAATTTAAATGGGAAGATATGAAATTGATCACAGGTGAGAAACCACTTCTAACCCACAAATCTTTACGATGTAAGGCTATCTGAGCGCAATTCTTTGAATGTTTTACAAAACAAGCTCAGAAGTTAGAAAGAAACACATCATCAAGACAGGAGTGAAAGTTCTATGTCTCTTATAATTATTTTTGAATTCTGTAGATGAATTAGTATTTTAAGTGTGTAGAGGCATCTTAAGTACATAACAAACCTTTTCGAAAAGCACCCTAATTCAAGGTCACATCAGAGCAAGGTCAGCTAGCAATTTATGGGTTAGAAAAAATGGGTTAGAAAAAACTTATTTTCACTAGCCAGTATGGAACATTGTGTGAAAAAGATATGTTGATTTGTCTCCACATTAATGAAGCTTTCTTTTAACATTTTCTTTGTATGTTAGCCCCTTCTTTACAAACAAATTCAATGGGACAGAGGCTCTCTTGTTTTTCTTTATCCACCAGTGCACATTGCTTTTCTCCGCGTCTGTTTTTTGTCAAGCCTTATCAAAGCATTAGCTGTCCTTTTTGAGCCAACACATATTGGAAATGAAAGAGCAAAACTCTCTTGCCCCCCCCCCACCCCCACCCTCCATTCCCAGCCACCCCTATAATGCCCTCTTGTCTAGTGCCATGCTTCGAGCGAATGTCATCATCCAACTTCTATGAATGAGTGGAGCGCGCTTGCGTTTCATATTGATCTGCTCCCTTTGTGAGGCCTTCCAAGCCTGTGATAATTAGCATCGTCCATTAGCGACTTTGCGGCGCTAACATTCCCATTAAGAGTCACAGCCCCTGTTTATTTTTTTTCTGTGAACATTCATAGGGTTCTTTTTTCAAAGAATAGTGGAAGGAAATGGTGGAAATACTCTTTAGACGGATGAAAGTGGAAAATATGAAGTGGGTGTTTAAATGCATTAAAAGGTATCTAAATTTAATTAACACTGTTAATAGCTGGAAGGTTTGCTCATGCGTTGAAAAAGAACAGAGCTATCATTTTGAGGATGCTTTAAAAAGGTACTTTAAACAGACATTGTAGAGATATGTTTCTTTTCAAATCAAAGTACACTTACACTGTTCTGTTCACCCACGTTCTGTTCACTCACTTTGCCAACAAATCCAAGATGAACAAATTTATATTAATTAGTAACAACCCTGGATCTTAAAGTCACGTCATATTTTAATTCCAAAATAAGTATAGCACAAAATGTGTGAAAGAGTAACACAATACAGTACAAAAAAATACATTCTGGAGAATGTCTGGAGAATTCCAGACATTTTTTACCTGAATCTAATTTCCACACCTAATACAAAAGTGGTAATTGTGTCTGACCAATATTGAATCAAACTATTCAGTTTATAGTTCTTGTGATCTCCATTGTCGAGACTTAATAGATTATAGAGGAAACAAACAGGGACATCTCTAAATCACCTAAAATGTGTCTCTTGAAATCTGTAATTTGAACACTGCAAAAGTGTCTCAGGAAATGTATTTGTATTTTCTTGTTTTCATGAGAGATATAGCTGTAATCCACTTATTTCCTTCTGCGGAGAAGGACAGAGGTGGATTACTGCAGAATTGTCTCTTTATTAAATTGTTTTATTGGATTTTGTCACAGTTGGAAGAGATTAGAAAATAAGGCCCAGGTCAAAAGTGGCTGGATTTCTGCTGTAAATGAGAAAGTGCTAACATTGGATACATTAAGGCATCTACCTTGCTGTTGGCATTGTAGAATCCTGATGTAACATACTAGCCAAAATAAACATTTCGGACACCGGATAAAGCAACATAGAAATAAAAAAAAAAAACAGAATATTTGCTGTGACGTAATGGATGTTTCTTGTACTGATTGATAAACAAGAGATTCACATCTACCTGTTTATACTTTCACTGTTTATAGTTTGCTTCTCATCTGGCAGGCAAAGATATTATTTTCTCTTGTGAAGGACCCTGGAAAAACAGCCACTCTGTTCTCAGTGTCTGACCTGCAGCCCAATGTAACGCTTCTGTTCTGGTATAATGAGAGATTGCAGAGAGTGACTGGCAATGTCAGCAGAGGCTCTCGGTGAAACAAAACAGCGGCTTTCCATACAGTCCGCAAACACGCTTCTTCCGTTCTCAACACAATGAAAGGTGTTCTGGGATCCGTGCGTGTCACGTTGACCTTTCCAGCCATCAGCTGGCTAAGAGAAAATGAGGGTAGCAGATGAGAAAGACAGAGCGACAAACTAAAGTGCAAACCCCGAGCCATTATGATTAACTATCAGCAGTTTTTGTGTAATCATCGACAATGTGCAGACAGCAGAATCCCATATGGAACAAGCTGGGGAAAAAAATCAATCACATTATATTACTGTGGACATGCTTTATTGACCCCTGTTGGTGTTCGCACATTTCATACTTGATTTGTATCTACTGACTGGCGTTTAGAACAACGTGGGCAATTTGGGCAATGAGAAAATAGGGCAGCATTTTTTAACCCAAAGCCCGTGCGCGGAGACTGAGTGGTACTTAGGAAAAGAGCAACCTATTTAGATACACATACCTGATTGTATTTTATGCTATCCAATACGTAGAAGCAGTTTGAACTGACTAGCAGTATGTATTAGCCTGCGTCGGAGCAGATTTGCAAGACGGTGTCAGTGATTCAGAGAACTGTAGATAATAGTTGGTGTGTCTAATTTTCTGAACACAGCCTTGACAGCTACATTCATCCAAAATACATTGACTCTAAAGGTCAAGAGTAGTTATGGAAAAAAGTAATGTATTATTAAAATACCTTTTGCAGTAAAGTACCTTTTGATACATTTTTCTTGGTAATAAAAAGTGGGATACACTGGAAATGTAGTAATTTGTAGGGCTTTTCTTGAAGCTTTTATTCTTTCTCTCCGTCTTTTTTTTTTTTTTTTACAGATTTATCCTGCAAGAGCGAAGAGCTCAGACCCGGCGAACAGACAGTAAACATTCTGTTATTGTTAGAACCATCTCTTATTACTGGTTTTTCATTATAAAGGAGTGCCTTTCTAAGCATTCAGAGCATTTTGGTGGATCGAGATGCTTGACAATTTTCTCCCTCTCACTTTCTTTCTCTGCGCTGTCTACCTGAATCCTTTCTCTTTTTGATGCTGTTAAGAGAGTAATTGAGTGCAGAAAATGGCTTGGCTTATTTGGACTGCGCCTGATCCAGAAATGATTAAAGCTAGAGGGGTTTGAGGTATTCAGAGGAGAGAATGACAGAAAGAATATGGTTAATGCTGTTTTTTTCTCTTCATTTTGTGAGGAGAGACAGAGTAGAGAGGGGTTGCCAGGACGAGCAGGGAGCAGTCAGACAGGTTGGTTGTTCAACGGGAAAGTGTGTGTATGTGTGTGTGTAGGTGTGTGTGCGCGTGTGTGTGGTGGGGGGTTCATAGAATAGACCCTACTCATACCCCTATTAAAAGCATCAGGACTGACAAAGACTGTAAAAAGGCAGGAAATCACAGCAAGAGATGGAGCTTCTTTTACCAATTACTGAATACCGAGTGCACACCTTGGAGCTTTTTGTCCTCTGTATAGCACCAGTCCCCTGTCTCTCTCTCTCTCTCTCTCTCTCTTTCTCTCTCTCTCTCTCATTCTCTTTGCTACCAGCCTTTGAGTCAGATGCATTAGCACCGAGGCCCACAAGAAGAGGCTGCGCTTTCAAAGCCCAGTTCGGCTCACTTCTAGCCGGTCGCTGCGGCTCCTTTTCAGGCTTTTATTCGCTGTCCAGAATGGGGCAGGCCTGAAAGAGGCCCCCTCAACCTCTCCACTCAAACATTTATCTCTTCCTGTTCCCCTTGCTTGGACGGAGATGATTAGCGAAGGAGCCATTCCCTATAGAGCATGATGAAACACAAAGGGAGAATCTAGGATGCATGACAGAAAAACGTTCAAGTTTTCAAGACATTGGTCAAAATGATATAATGGGAAATGCACGATTTTTACCATATTTATGGTTATGGATGCACTCTTTTACATATAGTTCAAGGTATGAGTCCTGAAACTCAACAGATTTGTTCCCCGATTTGTGCTTAACAGATCCTCATATTATTTAACTGCCTTAACCCATGTATTTTTCCTATAGCGCCACCTTTTGGTAACATGTACCTTAAATTCCCATTGGAGCAGTCAATAGGGCATACATTGATATTGCAACACAATTGTTTCCGATGATGAAAAGGCTGTATTTTAACATTTGAATATTTAGATAGGGAATTAAAATCTAAATCCATTGTGTTTTTGTGTGTGTGTGTGTGTGTGTGTGTGTGTGTGTGTGTGTGTGTGTATGCAAGTGGGCTTGGGTGTGTGTGAGAGAGAGAGAGACACAGACAAATGCAAAAAGGGGCTTTAGCATGGGCACTCTGAGCAGTCTGCGGCCACACAGCCCCATAGCAGCAGGGTGCGATGCATTGTGTGTTGTGACACATTCCTTAACCATCATTAAAATCATTAAAATGTTCTGCCACTTCTTCCACAGTAGCCCTTCTGTCGGTTCGTTGCCTTGGTGCATAGATGAGGCCTGGGCGCCCAACATCCAGTGGTTTGTCCCTCCTCAGGCCCCCGTGGGTAGGTACTCACCACTGCTCTGCAGGTGGCCCCATAAGCTTAGCCGTTTGGGACATGCTCCGACCCAGTCATCTGGCCAGAATCATTTGGCAAAGTGGCTCAGGCCTCTATGCCTGCCTATTGGTTCTGCATCCAAAACGTTGACAACGAGAACCGACTGTTCGCTCATCACCTATTATGTCCCAGACCTTGACATGCGCTGTTGTTACGAGATAATGAACACAATTCGCTTCATCTGCGAGTGGTCATAATGTTTGGCCTCATCATTATACATCTACAGGTACACATACTGTAAATATGTAAATCATCAGGTGTGTTATATATGCATTCACACATGGACACAAAATGTTATGATCAGGAGTAAGTAAATCTAAAGTTACACATATTTCAAAAAGGTTTTTTGAGGATTACATGAAATATCATAGTGTAATGTATTTCTGTTCTAATGTTAAGCAAGATAAATTATGCTTTCAGGTAATTTTGACCCATGTCATGCATCCTAGGGTTAGCTTGTCTAATTAACACACCTACTGACAGGTGGTACTACTCTGAGGAAAATGCATAAAGTTGATCTGGATTCCAAACACTTACATGTGTGTGCTATATTTAGTGTTACACTGTAAAAAAAATCAAATAAAAAGATTTGTGTTTTTTACCACATAGCCCCACCACACAACTATAACAACATATTTATTCAACTGCCTACGATTATCCAACATTTGACTCAACGGAGTCAAGTTAGGTCAACAAGTATTTTCCGGTTTTTGTAATCATAGGTGAGAGCAGCATATTATTTCCCTACAACTGATATTAGTATGTGTCTTTAATAGATGTGTGAGGCCATGGAAAATAAATAGATGGACTTGTGTTTTGTTCCCTCCAGCCTTGGCTCCTGGGACAAATAACCAGCCCAGCCATTGTATTGACCAATCCAGTTAATTACAGCCAAGTTAAAACAATACTGGTCGCCTAATGCAGAGGCTCATTGAATATCTGTAGCTGTGCAGGTTTGTAGCCTGTCTATATTACTACAGCACTCCACTGTGAACCTTTAGTCTACGGGAGCCATCTTGGTTGTGTTTCACAATAGGTTTTTGTGAGTCGGTATACGGGTATGGTGATAGCCATTGTTATTGATGCCATTAAAGAAGATATAGCTGCTAAATTAGAGGAGCACAGACCATATGGCAGGGATATAGCTGCCTTCAGGATTCATAACGTTGTTAGTGAGTTTTCATAGACCGCACTGGCGGAGGCTGTCGGCTTGCTCAGGGTGTGTTCTTATCAAGACACATGAGGATATTATTATGTAAGATTACTCATTTTGGAGGGATTTAACTCTGGGTCTGTTCTTTGGCAGCTGCTCCCAACCCCCCACCCCACCCAAACCCCTGTTTCGACACCACCCTTACATCTTGCTTAGCTCATCTGTCAGACCCACCAGCGGACAGCGGGGGACACCTTTCAAATCATTCAGCGCATTGCCAGGAGCACCGTTGTGATGCTAATAAGACACTCATTTATTTGGTGGGTTGCTGCAATTCATTTGAGCTTGCTGTGTGAACGCAGGTATTTTTTTTCTTTACATTTTTCAGTTTTGTTTAACTTATTGTTAATGTCAACTATCAGTAATTGCCTGACTTGGTATTGGCGGCGTGTATGTGTCTTTGTTGCTCTATGACAGCCATTCACGAGGTTAATGTTGTAGAGAATAACATCCATCTCTCTTGCTCTCCCTCCCTCTCTCTCTCTGTCTCCCCCCCCTCATCCTCCTCCTCCTCTCCTCCCATCAGTTTCATTAGCCCTATCGCCCTGACCCCTCTACTCATAACGTTGTCCAATGTGACACGCATCAGATTATCAGCGAGTAATGCGATCAATAAAAATGCAACGGCCGTGCTGCTGCCAAGCTGCGTACCCCGTGAGCGCTCCCGGGCCTGCATATTTTTAAAAACACAGGGCCTTGGTGATGCCGGTATATTCCGCCTGGCATTCTCCCATTCATCCCCTAATAAATACACAGGGTACCGTAAAGGCACCGACTATCAATAACAATAACAGAGTAAATTTTTGTGCGGGACTTTATGATGAATGAAGCCTCCGTGGCTTCGTACAGCTATGTCTGGGGCTGACACATTGCTGTTCTAAGCGAACGAGCCCCATACAAACACTTTGATGCAGGGGATTACATTAGCTAAACAAATACCCAGCTGAATCAATGCCACGGTGCTCTCAGACCTAGCATAGTGTATGCACCAACTCTGCCATGTTTAAATGTTACTGGATTAATTTGAATGAAGACTTTTTTTGGCATCTAAAAGCACTTGATGCTGAGACCTGGTGATCACAATGAATTCATTAGAACGATACAAATATATGGAATATCTACTTAAGCGCTCGATGTTTGGTTGTCAGTGTGTGTGTGCTTTCTAATGAGTCTCAGTTCTTAATACATAATTGTATTGCAAATAGAATTCATCAGTAAGCACTCCTAATTAGCTCACATTTTTACAATATTGTGATCAGTTGTGGGGCAGCTTGAGAAATCATAACCATACTTATCTTCCTTAAGCTTTTTGGAGAGTGAAGGAAAAAGATCAGCATAGATTTAATTAGGGTCCTTATAGGAACATCCATCTCAATAAATATTTAATTCAGGCCCAATGGGGTTTATTATCACGTGATTGATCTTTCTTATTTTCAGCCCCAAACCCTGTCAAAATATTGATGTTGTTGTCTTCTCTGTCCCAAGTAAATGGATAAAACAAATGTATTAAAGGACCAGAGTCTTGTTTACAGAAAATACAACTCTCACACATTTACAAAATGACCAAATAAAATATGCTTAAGCCTGAACCAACAGAAATGGCCAAAAATGAGCTGATAAATTGCTGTGCTCATTTTGAATTCCATATTCAATTGTGGCATTTTCCAGGGTAAATGGAGTAATACATTAAAGTCTGAATATGTCTGACTTTGGGAGAGAGATACATTTTATCTTTTCTCCTTTTCCCCCCTGATCCAGCCTGTTGGAAGCGAGAGTATTGCGGTGCTTTCAGTGAAAAGGCCATCTTTAGGTCCTCTTGATCAATCTGTGACCTTTAAGTACATAGCCATCTCGTAAATAGGAGGGTGCGCTTACAGAGACTTCAAAAGCAAGGGGACCCGATAATTTCAAAATGGAGCTGTGTGGAGTGGCGCTGGTGGGGAGTCCATAAAAGCCTGCCTTGTTCTCCGCACACCTCCTCTTTGCTCCACAACAGCCAGTTAGAGTGATAGCGTAAGGGAGAGAGAGAGAGATAGAGAGCGAGAGAGCTGAGAGAGCAGAGAGGAGGAGGAATGGGTGGATAGAGGGAGAGAAAAACAGGTAATTACAGGTAATCATTGGTCGAGGAAGAGCCAGTGATCACTACAGTATAACAGATTGTACTGTTCCCTGTTGAAAAACACTATGGAGGCCGGATGCGGTGCGGTCCGCAGGTAACGACAGGGAAATTAGTCCGTAACCTTAAACCCTGCTCGCAATTACACTGTTACAACTCTCTCTCACTCTTTCTCTTTCATTCTCTCTTTCTGTCTCTCTCTCTCATCGAGGGGAGTTATCTAAAGCTTAGCGTTCCACTCAATAAGTAACCAGGGGTCCTTTATTATATTTCAATCTTTTTTATTTAGATTGGAACATCAAGTAGAGACAAGTAGCTTTGGTTCAACAAGGTGGAAGGGTGATGCACAACAGAGATATCGCAATGGGGGACAGAAGCACTTGAAGTTGTGCCCAAGTCTTAATGTATTCATATTCAATATTCAAATACTAATTTCCATTGGCCACAACATGGTGTTCTGATGCACAAGATTATAAACAGAAACCAATCATGAATGTCTGTTACACTGATTTAAAGTGATGCACTGACTCATATTTACTGATGTGGATTTTTTTCATCCAAAAAGCTTGGCAGTGAAACGTGTTTGCTTCATACTCTGTAAGATTGTAGGTTTATACTGTAGGTTTTCTCAACCTGGCTGTCCAGCTAAATTACCAATTTTCTGTTAAAACCATGTGCGTAAACACAGGCAGACAACATTCATTAAATTAAAGTGCTTTGGGCCATTCAGTAAAATGTGTCTCAACCATTTTTTCACAGATTACTCTACATTGATTGTAACCACAATTATTTCTCTCTAGTCGTACAGAACATTTTAGAGCCTAACAGTTACAGATTACAGTGTAGCAATGCAACACAAATCCGTAGTAGCCTATCAGTAGACATTTCTCTGAAAAATACCTTTTTTGTAGGAAAGCAGTATAAAATTTAAGGATAATCTCGCCAGTAGATAAGTAAAAAACAATTGACAACGTATCAACAAATAAACTATAACCACAAAGTGCCCAGTCTTTCCCAACAAACTTGAGATTGCACTATGAGTCTGGGTATTGGGTCTATTTATACTTCAATAATTTCTTCAATTCTTTCTGCTTTTCACAGTCACATTGGCTGGTCTTCTCTCGGGGGCTGAGAGTGTAGATTTTAGCGAAACCTAGCGTTGCAGGAAGACATATTGATTATGACCAGTGTCTTGCCTGGGCTGTGAGACTAGACAGTGGCCTCTTCACAGTTGGAGTCTGGTGGATCAATTGGGAGCATTTGCTGCACTTGTACCTGTTTGTAACTGATAAGATAACACTTCACTTCAACTGATAATGATTAACCTAGGATAAACACTGCAAATGAACACACTGAAGAGGTGGGGAGTTGCTTTGGGGAAAAGCGTCCACTAAATTACCTAATTGTACATTGGAATTAGAAAACATTGAAAAAAACGAAGCTTAGAAGTCGGATTTTTATACAGTATGTTACTCAAAGTACAGTATCTACAATTCTATTTCAGTAGTTTTTATTTAAAAGACCATTGGTCAGGTGATGTAAATAGGCCTTTCATATTTGTGTTGATAGCAACTTCGACAACAGCAGTCAGTGATCAAAGTGGCTCCAAAGCAATGTTAGCGTGTGTTGCAATTATGTGAGGAGGTGGCGTGCCGTCATGTCACTTAAGACTCATGAGATCATGGCATCTTCATCCACGTTGCATAATAGCGACACTGTGAACCTATATTCTGATCCTGCCCCTATTGAAAAGACAGTCATGAGATCATTCAGCCTTGACCTAGATGGTAAAGAAACTACCGGAGATGACACAGACGCAAAGTTATTTTTGAAACGGAGGTATAGTTGAAGCAAGCTGGTTCATATAGTTTATGAAGGAGGGAAGTGATAAAACATGTATACGTAGTGGGAGAGTGTATTGTTAGGTGGAAATGTCTCCCTGTGTCCTTGTGTGACAGCTCTAACGGTTGTTTTCATAGGAAGCCCGTCACTTTCAACGCGTAGAAAACAAGTGCCTCTGGGTGTTTTGTCTTCCATCAGTACTGCTAAACAATGGCAAACCATTTGATGCTTACCTCGCACTCGGTTTGTTTTCCAAATCACGTATCACTAGCCCATTGCCCACACCCAGCAGTGTCACTGTTTTTTTGAAGTCAGCCTCAGTCAATGCGTAGTTTTTGTCATGGCCGTTCAAAAGGAATTACCAATAACACAGCTAATAATAAAAGGCTTGTAATGGATACACAGGGTTTGTCGTCTCACTACAGTTTAATCTGGCCCGCAGGTACTCCGGCAGTGGAGGACAGGTAATGTGAGACTCAACGATTCACTGCATTAGTTCTGCTTAGCTAACCGTGAATGCTAATTGCAGGAAGAACAAACTGCTACTCTCCCCACCCCCCTTGCCCATCGATAGAGCACACTGAGAAGCACAGAGAATGTCATACAACTTTGCTCAGAACAGGAACAAAGAAGGTTGTTCTGAAAGGCTCTGTTGCAGTAGAGATTCATGAAGTCTAGAAAAAGCCCAGTTGAACATGCGTCTGGATGTTCACCCACAGAGATCACTGTCGTCTTCAGACAGGCGCTATGACACTTTACATGATAAAGCTTCACTCAATGGCCTGCCAAAGTTAATCCCTTCAATGCACTGCTAATTCCTACCTAACTTAATGGAAATATTTTCCCTTTCTACAAGCTAAGGCATCAGTTACGCCTCTATCACCATGGATGACAATGGGTGAAATATATTTATTGGTAAAGAGGCACCTTTTAAGCAACAAGGCTTTGAAAGTCGTTGTCCCCCTGGGTGATTGTGGTGTCCTCTCTCAAAGGAACCAACAGAATAACCAACAGTTGGGGATTTTAGGGTTAGATAATATACTCCAAATCCTCTAAGCCAATTATTAGTGTGCAAATTATGTTGAGTTTGGTCAGAAATTAAATGTCAACTCGATAACCTTGTATCTGTGATTTTTTTTTAAACTGGATAATTTCTCTTTTCAGCAGGCGCTGGTGATAATTATTGTACATCAAAATAGGTCAGCAGATAACCTCTAAAAAATGCTAATAAAATGCTAACATTGCACCAATGTACTGTGTAGTACCTACTACATGAAATAAATGTCTTTCATTCAGAGGAACTCGACCGAGGCATACCTGTGTAAGAAACACACAATGGAATAGAAAGACAACAGTATGGGAGAGTTAAATCCAATACTAATGCTGATACTGATACTAATCTGTGGGCAAGGTCAAAGACCTGGTTACACACCAGAGGCTAAACAACCTCATCGGCTCTGGTCAGCCTGAGCCGCCAGAAGCTGTGATCACTCTCTGAGCTTCTGACCTGAGCAAATGAAAGGCCAGTAGCCTGGTGGCAACCACTATCTCCTGTTCTCTTCACACATCTATAGGCTACCTTAGGGGCCCTCTGGCTAGAGCTATCATGTAGCCACTGTACCCAGCACTCCTGTCTTTACCTCCAAGTGGAGATTTATTGTAATTAGAAGATTCCTTTACAAATGCTCGGGATCAGTGTTTCTTGAAGGATCCCTGTGCGGTCCCATGGGGGACACCCTTTGATCCCAAACTTTGAACCCCAGGGGTTAAGCCTCCCCTTTGCAAATGGGTTTGACATGATGGACCACTTCCTAATTAGCCAATTGCTTAGTGCCATTTCTAGGTCTTGCTGTATTTAAGTGTATGTTCTTCACCGGCTAATAACATGCTCCACTTTAAGGTGACTGACTTTCTTCTGAATGCTTTGTTTGTTTCCATTACAATCTATGGAGTCTCGACAGTACAAGCCAAACTCAGCTCCTAATGCAACAATCTTGTCTGTGGATGCACTAATTCTTCAGTCCCTGCTCCAGTGTTCTATTTTGTGTTTGACATCAGGTGATGTGTCCATTTTCTAGTAGAGTTCTGACACATTTCTCACCATTGTCTGCTTTGCTCTGCCTCCATACTATGTGTCGGCCTGGTATACGCTGGAGGCTATAGTGGCTCTTAAACCACCACTGATGCTGGAAGAGAGGGCTGGTGGTGTCGAATCCCTCCCCGAAGCATATAGCTTTAACCAGAACACCCCCCCTCCCCCCCCTCCCCCTGCTCCATCCTTTTCCCAATCACATTTGTATTGTCTAATATTGAGAGGAAGGGTTGTCAGCCAGCCCTGCAGGCTAGGAGAACAGGTGGCCAGGTGTGAGGGTGTTATTTCCAACATCGGTACATTCCAACATGTGTATGTACCATGTACCATCACAGATTGCTTTATGTTGGGCTTTTACACATTTAAGTGATTGTTATATGGCATTAAACCACTTAAACTTAACATTATTATTATTATTTTTCTCTCTATATTCTCTCTCTCTCTTATATGCTGTAAATGGTATATTGCTATCTTTTTTAATGATTTTGCAGGTGAATTCAGCCACAGTACACCCTATGACTTCCTCAGACACCTTGCTTATCTGCTTGTAGACCGTTAGTTAACAGATGGACTCCCCTTTCACCTTTTCCCAAGTTCCCTTTGGGTATTTCTTACCTGTAGAACCATGGGAATGCCCTCTGCCAAAATACCTTCACCCCAATACACAGAGAACGTGCCTCGCCGGCCGCCTTGCACCAAGACTGATTGTTAAGGGGTGCAGAACCAGTCAGGTCAGCTAATCTTTGGCCTCAGGCCCGGCTAATTACTTTCTAATGTGACGACGATTCTTTTGAAGAGCTGTTTTCTCGCTGACCAAGTCTCTTTAAAAGCATCTCGGGGGTGCAATGGGGCCGAGAGGGAGTGCGCCGTGGCTGGCCACACTAGGGCCAGAGGGGGGGCTCAGGTTACGCCCTGCCTGCCGTGATGCAACGTCGGTGGGACGCCCAGGCTCCAGTGCCCCCTCCCCCCCGCCACCCCGACCACCTCTATCCTCCTCCCCCCCATCAGTGTCCCTCCAGCCAGCCAAGCGAGCCTGCCGGAGAGCCTCGCAGAAAGTCTGACACCAGTGCAGAGGACGCACACCGTACATGAAACCTTACACTCAACTAATGGTTACAAATGTGTTTTCGAAGAAATCCCAGGTCTCCCATTTGCAGCATGGACTCACTCTGTGAGATGTATGCATATATGTACACACACACATATACAGTGTATATATACACTGACAGAAACAAAACTGTGTAACTGGTTTTGATGAACGAGGATTTAAAAAGATAATTGAGATTCAACATTGTATTTTTAAATTACAAATGTCATTTAACAAGGCAAGACACAAATCCTGAAAAGAAAATACTTTCTATTTAAACAAAAGTCAGCTTTCTGAGACTTTCATATTTAAATTTGAGAATTCACTGGGCAAAAACCCACCAGCCAGCTTGCTGGGACTGAATTTTTCTTAAGAAACGTCTTCTTTTAAACAACACAATATGAATCAAATGAACATCTTTGGCTGTTTTCTCTTGCGAGGGAAAGAGTATAGAAACTGCAGGTGGCTTGTGGCTTTGACTGACACTTCACACGGATTCCATTGACCCCTTGCATTATATCTCTCGCCCCCTCAAAGACAATGTATTCCCTTCCAGGGGAGTGATCTCTAATTAGCTGTCAGGTGATAGTGTGCCGGCTTATTGTGCTCCCCTGTTGCGGCGCTGCAGGCTATGTGGTCAGCCGTAAGTTTTAGACTGAAGTGACAGATCATCCCTCTATACATCCCCACTACCGCCCCCCCCCCCCTCCCCCGGAGCTGAAAGAGACCACTTGGTCTTTACAAAGAGACCCCAACTCTCTTGTATAAAAAAGAGGCCACTATCAAATCTCATAACAAACAGATCACAGCCTCAACATAAACAAGAGGCCCCCCACTTGAGGATCTGGCTGAGCTCATTCAAATAAAAACAATAGCCGGTGCTATCTTATTTTCCAGTGACGGACGACTGATTGGATTTGGCCTTCAAATGATATGGCGGATCTTTATGTTTGCCATTTTTGGCCTGTATGATTTTATTAGCAAAAAGACAAAGAAAATCACATTTACTTTTCACCATATACAGGAATATATTTTGCAGTCAAGCCATAAGTAATACCTTAACAGAACAAGACAGACAGGTCAGTCCCGATATATAAAAAGATATGATTTCTTCCTGTCTGTCTGTTGGTTCTCTGCAGACGCTCCCAGACAGTTCCAGTATCCACCCAGGCAGCAGAGGGACATTGTTTGAAGGTCATGTCAGCACCGGGGCGTAAACGTTAGACCCTTTTGTGGTCAGGGTAAATGTACATGGACGCCCTGCGGGACTGCTCCTTCCCCCTCTTTAATCGGCGTGTAACTGGCCCTTGTAGAGCCAAACTGTCTGCGACACATCAGCACTTAGAAATAAAACCCCTCAGCCAGCGCTTCCACGGCTGCGGTTAGAATATTGCAGCCGAGTCATTTGGAGGGACAACACGGGCTGCTATGATTGTAAAAAGTAATATTAATGCATAATTTGAATTGTTTTTCTGTGATGTACGGTCTTCCATTTTGGAAACAATACATTTATTCCAAGCTCATAAAATAAATAATTTAAACTCAATACAGTACAACAACAATGCAAAGTAATGCATGAGGGAAACATCTTCACTAGGCTTTGATTCAAAATGACTGATTTAATTTCCCAGATTTGTTTCAGCTGTTAATGATTGCATAAAAAATATAAAGTCTGATTAAGTCTGGGTAAGGTTTTACGGTTGTGTAGGTTTCCAAACTGTGTTTTATTTCCTATGTTTCAAAATTGTCTTGAGTAAAACCCACAAAATGATAAAAACAACAGACAGACTGCTCTCGGTTAAGCCAATCATTTGACAGAGCCGAGAAAGCAAACTTAACAGTTGTAATGCTCCGACCAAGAAATGTAATTAACCAATTTGCGGGAAGACAAGATGGCAGGAAACAAGCCAATTTGCAGTGTGTGCAGTGCACAACAAAACCCAGCCTCGCTCTCTGTCCTCATGAGAGGTAATTATCCTTAAAAACGAATGCCATGCTGTATTAAGATGAAGGCGCATCAAAACGAGGGAGACAGCCTCATTACAAGTAATTATGAGGGAATTAGAAACATCATTTAACTAAACGAGCAAATAATGTCCAGGATATTGAAGAAGCTGCCTGCACTTCTGCCGACCGCTGCAAGTCCCATTACAAAAATTGTAGGTCTTTAATAGAATAATGACATGCTTTATCTATCCTCCCTGCCTCTCCCTGAGAGGGTCTTAGACGGAAGAGAGGGGGGAGGAAGGGAGGGGGCGGGGGAAGGGGTCTGAAAACAACTGTTGCAGAGCTTTGTGCCATTGCTGTGCCCTCGCGCTCGAGTGTGTAGCGTGAGGCCTTCAAGATAATCTCCCTATTATCCTCGCAAATACAAAATGGAGAGCAGAAAATTGTACCTCAGAGCCATTATAGTGTTAAAGGTAATGGACTTATCTCTAGAGTAAATGCTGACTTCCCTGCATGTACTGCAGCCTATAGTCTAATGCATCATGGCTGCCCAATGGCACTTCAATGCTAAAGAAATGACTGGTAATTTACCACAGCAGTATAATCCCCATGATGCTCTAATCAAATGTGGGTGGCTTTGCTTAGCAATGGAAAAGCGCTTGATTTAAAAAAAGAAATTGTCATTGTGGTGCAAAATATACATCTACTGTATGAATTTATTTTTTGTTTACCTGCATTACCTTGTAGAAAAATACAAATAAATCAAATAATGTAACAATGAAACACACGTCACATGTGTCACACGTTTATGCTTGAACATGTGCTTGAAAGAAAAATCTAAAAATAAATAAATGTCACTTATCATTTCTTGTGAAAGTGGTCAAAATGATTCCTGTAAACATTACCAAATAACTGTTTTACTATGCCTTGTCCACATGTTGCATTAGCCATGTCCTTCTGCCTGCTAACATATTCCTCTCTCCAGACAGCAGGTGGGCTAGGGAGAAGGGGGGACAAACACAATTTCCCTTCAGCTCCTTCATTTCCAGTTGATATAAAACAGAATCTGGCTTTCTTTTTTAACCATTAACCCATAAATACAGGGACTGGTTAAATGCTGCTGGATGACAGGGCCTGCCTCTAAAACCTTGTTATGCTCCTCTCAAATGCATTTAGGGAGCAAAACAGGTCTTGAGAGTTGTCTGGCTTAATGCATCACGATCGCTTTTAAAACTATTGTCTTGAGGCAGACTCGAGGCACTGCATCTGGCCATGGTGTTATATTTCATAACCTTCCCTCTAATATAAAACTACTCCGCCTCTGCCCCCTTCTTGAAATGAAATGGCTGCAAACATGTTAGCAAATAGTTGAGGAAATAAAATACACTTGTATGTGCTCAACATTCACAGTTGGAGTTGGTGGTATTAGTAAAGAGTGCATTAGGGTGCTAATTAAATGCAGAGGTGTGTTTTGTGGGTTCTATTACTTATACAGTATGTGTGTGGGCATAAATCGTCAACATACTCTCAGAAAACAATATCCAAAGAATCAATTTAAAATGCCTTCTCTTTGCCTTCTCTTTGCTTCTCCTGCTATATGCTGTGTCCCACATTTGCCATGGCTCCCATCATAACTTATCCCCCAAAGTGAATTACACTTGCTCTTCACCTTACCAGGCAGGTTTGATGAATCCTAAGGCACAACACAGCATCTCAACAAATCTTCATCACTATGCCAGTGGGTGTCTCTTTGCCGTTTAAAACACTTCAAATCATTTTCATTGCCCTGCTATTAAAATTTGTAATTCACATGCCATTGATGTGATACATAGTTACATAGCCCCTCTTCCCTCTCTCTCTCTCTCTCTCTCTCTCTCTCTCTCTCTCTCTCTCTCTCTCTCTCTCTCTCTCTTTCTCTTTCTGTGGCTCTCTCACTTCCGTAAATCAAACGACCTCCATTAACAGGTCATGCAGATTTCCCACAAGTCAGTGGGGACATCCATCCAAGCGGGTGGCATGTTGCCGTCACACCTGATGACATAATGGCCACTGGGAAACTAATAAACAGCTTCATTCAACCAAAGCTGTTGCTCCTTTTCATAACCGTTCTGGGGGGGGGGGGGGGGGGGGGGGGGGGGGGGGGGGGGGGGGGGGGGGGGGGGGGGGGGGGGGGGGGGGGGGG
>JAOEHI010000007.1:2098698-2158368 GCA_025447815.1 Percopsis transmontana | reverse complement strand
GCGCCGGGTCCCCGTCGGGGCGGGGGGGCGGGGGGGGGGGGGGGGGGCCGGGGGCCGGGGGGGCGGGGGCCGCGCGGGCCCGCCCGGGGCCGGGGCTGATCTTCCCAATAAAAGCCCTCACCTACCGTAGGCCTACCACATGCCTCTAATTTTCTCTCTCTTCGCTCTATCTGGCAGAACAGCTGCGGGGCTCGAGCTGGCGGTCCGGACACATTATCTGTCTAGTGCTTTCTGAGGGGAGAGACACGTTACTAATGGTCAGCTTTAATCATCGTGCCACTGCCCGGCTAGTTGCCCTCTGCTCTTCAACAGGCCTTCTTTGGCATATGCTGCTCAAAAAGGAGGAGGAGGAGGACGAGGAGGAGGAGGAAGAGGAGGATGTTGATAATTAGGATGACGGTGTTCTTGACGACGATGCAAGCGGCGATGGTGGGGGTGATGATGATGATGATGATGGCGAAGTGGCAGGTGACCCACCACTATGTCTACAGCAGGCCAATAATCTCTGTAGGCTACATAGCCTAAAGGATCGTCAGCTCGAACAGCTGCTAAACGGTCTCTACAAAACGCATTCAGGGAGGGAAAATATACGAGGGCAGTCAGAGAGCGTGCTGGATTTACGATTGCAACACAAAATGCATGAAATCCTCAATGACAGTTAAATGGGTTTATTTTATATGCCGCTCAAACAAAGACCGTTGTCATTAGCAGCCATCTCATTTGACTCATTTTGTATAGTGAGTTAGTTCTGCATTCTGCTCGAGCTATAAACAGACATTCTGACATCATAGAGATTGTGGACTAATAGGTAGCCTAGCCTATATAGACCTAGCGCTGCATATGCTGTGGACACGGATTGGTTTCTATCAAAGGTTGATTTTATAGTCTTTTGGGCCCAAGCAAGGTAGCTTTTTTTCTATTAGTATGGAAATGTTCAAACCCTAACATGCTTCCACAGCTTTGAGAATGGCCCAAACAGCAAGGCAAGATCCTATAAGTCCGTGCTCTATCACAATGATAGGTGGTGTATGGCAGCTCTACCGCAATAACAGAACAAGATCCTTACCATGGGAGAATGGCCTTAGAAAGACAGATGAAGTTATGAGGCGCTTTGATCTAAGAATCAAGCTTCGATAAATATTAAACAAAGACCCTTTACACGTGTGTATTATGATATATGGCGTGTCCAACTCTAGAATAAGGAAATTACCAGAGAAAATGATATCAATAAATTTTCTAAGTATAAACGTTGATTATGTTTCGATTTTCATTCAAGAAAGCGGGGCCTGCTCTTTTTTCAGGTGGCGCTTGTTGTGTGTGTGCTCTTGTGTGTTTGCGCGCCTGTATGTGTGCGTGTGAGTGTGCCTGCATTCGTTCGTGAGGGAGGGAGGGAATAAGGGGTGGTGAGAGAGAGAGAGACTGAGGCACAGTTGTAAGCGCAAGCAGAGCGCGCGAGCCCTGGAGGTGTACAATTTATGTAATCTGAGTGTGGAAATGAACTAGGTAATTTATTGGAAAACAGAAAGTCAAGAAGATTGGATCAGTATAGCCTATCCAAGGGCTCCTATCCATCAAGTTCCAATTAACAACCTAACCATTGAGTTTTAATGGCTTTCCAATCTACTGCCCTGATAGACTCATCAATTCCTCGGGGAGAAATTAAGAAAATCGACCGCCCCTCGGCGTTTCACTGTCATTCTTCACAGCAACTATATGTCAAATTAAAAACACAATTAAAATTTAAACTGTTCCAATCAGACGGTGCCCCGCAACCTATGTTTCACTTAATAGAACTTTGATGAAAATCTGATTCTCGCATTCAATCAGGAAAGCAAATGGGTTCAGATAAAGTAGATTTTCTTTTTAGGATATGTCAAAAGAGTGGTTGGCACAAGTGTTTTGAACATTTAAGCATCAACTGTATAAGGGGTTTTACATGCAAACACATGTAACCGTATTTTCAAGAGGGGATTCCAATCATCTGCATTTAATCAACCATTATTTCGTATTTTGGGTTTTCGTTTGGTCTTATTGGCAGTTATCGGTAGGCCAGCTCGGTAGGTCTACAAGAAAAACAAATGAAGTTACATACAAAGTGCGCCCAGCATGGCTTATGTGATCTCATGCGCATGCGCGTCTCATACTCTGGCTGTCCATCACGCACGTGAACAGATGCCACTGGCTGCAGAGAATAGGCTTGCATTACACAACCTGGCTGGGCCACTTGATACGCATGTGGTTCCAAATTGGCACTAAAACATATGATGGGACGGTGTTTATAATCACCCACTCAACTATCCATTTTAATACCAGACTAAGCGCAGTTAGCGGTCACGTCCCGTTGGCCCATTCCCTTAAAAGTAGAACTGATTTTGGCATCTTTGCTCCTCCTTTTCATAAAGATGTTGCACAAATGGAAATTATCGAGTGGTCATTTTTGTTCATTTAATGCGCGCAAATCAAGGTCACAGGCCGGGCCAAAATGGCCTGAACGTTGCCCTTACTTGAAGCAATGTGCTACAGAAGTTTACAGATCAATATGTGACAGAGGAATAATGTCATACCAATATATTAATTTTCTGTAATGGAACCGTGTTGAGTTAGCATGGTTGCTACGTCAATACTACGACAATATTTGAATGAACTCTTTGTCTTGTGGTGATGTCATCTTGGGCTATAGCCAACCGAATAGGTTCCAATAACCACATTACAGATAAGAGAATAATCGCCGTTAAAACAGAAGTTGACTGGTTGTCCTGCCGTAAAGTTTTTTAATTTTTTACTTTAACCCTTGGCTGTGTAGTTAACTTGGCAGTGTAGGCTAATAGCTGTTTTATTAGTATGTGTCTCATTATAAATAGAAATAATTGTATTTTGTGTATTTGTATATTATTTTAGGTGGTGATATAAACATTGTAATCATCACTTTATTCAATCATTTAATACACATGTCACTGATAACATTATGAAAGGCATAAAAATATTTGTTTTATTAGAAAACACGTACATGTATCGTTCTTTAGTATAAATGTCAGCACAAATACATATGTATTTACAATCTGAAACACTAAAAATTGATATAGGCTAATGTGTGTGCTGTGCATGATCGTTGAATGCTATTCATTTAGTTAAAACAATGGTACTTGAAAAAACACACACTCCAAGAATAACATTTTAAAGTTTAAAACACTTGTGGACCAATTTCAATATAGCACAAAGCAGAATAATCCAGCGCAGTGGAAACAATCTCAATAAAAGCACGACCATACTAAAAAAATGAAAGAAAATTCAATTATAATTAAAACAAGTGTATTATATTTTCATATAAAACACTGGTATTGTGGTTGTTGTATTTTGTGTGTTCAATTAGGTTCATGTGACTATATTTCAGGCGAGCTAGTCTATAAAAACATGTGCTGAACTCTCATGCACCCCAGAAGAAAGCTGTTGTGGACAACCTGCATCTCCATGATGAACAAAATAGCACCAATTCAATAATGACCAAACTTCGTTTTGTAATATAAGATCTTGATCTTATATGTTCAAGTGTGTGTACATTTATTAGTAACAGCAAAATCTAAAATGTAGTAATTACCTATTTTTGTGTTGATGCAGCTAAAACAAAGGTAAAAACATTCAACCTGCATGGTCACCTTTGAACCGGCCTATGGATCCAAGGTTTAAAAAGCATTCATTTATGCTCGATAATATTGTTGCTAAATGCAAATGATTTGTACATTTGAGAACATTTGAGATATAGACTATAGAGCATATATTTGGACAAATATGGGTGATCTAAAAAATATCCTTTAACTAGCGCGTCAAAACAAGGTCTGTGTTGAATAGAAATATAAAGGCATAGGCTACTCATTATCATAAGACAAAGTCTGGCTTGCTGTGTATGTGCAGTCCCTAAAGTTTTAAATGCAAGGGGAACATCACGAAAACAACGCCGTTTGGCATTAGGGAAGTAGGCCTACGTCAATAAATAATTTAGTTGGGGCTATGCAAAATAAGTTAACGCATAAAGCTTTACAATTTAGGCTAAATCTGAAGTTTTAAATACAAAACAACAAAGGAAAGCAAGAAAGAAACAGAATGGGCTACCCCACAGTAGGCTTCAAATTTAACGTTATTAAATTTAGGTGCGCGTATAGGTCACAATATCAATGTCCATACGGACTCCATGTCGAATTAAGATGCGTGTACAGGTCTTGTCCATGACACCTGTAGCTTTGCTCATGTCCTAATAGTCCGGGTTTAATTTAACAAGTGTATTGAGGTTTATACTTATACAGTAATATTAGCCTATTGTTTAACTTGTCTCGAGATACATTTTATTTATTTTATTTATTTTACAGCCTAGATCTTATCTAGGCTGTATATATATATATATAATAAAAGTGAAATTAAATAACCGATAAAACATATTGGATAACCACCTATAAAATACTCTAAGCTAAGTTTTAAATTTTTTAAATATATAGGCCTATGCATGACTATCGAAAACTAAACTAAACTCTTCCGTTCCCTTGTTGTTGGTAGACCTTAAGGTCCACCACAGAAGTTATGCTTGCATTTTGATGTTATTTTTAACACGCGCGCGCGCGCACACACACACACACACACACACACACACACACACACGCAGACACAATCACACACGCGCACACACACACACAAACCCACACAAGCACACACAAGCACACACACACACAGTCCCACGCAATGTGTGTGGAGGCCGGGGAGTAAAAATGTTAAAAGACAGCTCATACTCCAGAGTAATTCCCTTCTCAGAATGCATTACCCATAATTTTGACAAGATGGTGGCAATTACGCATCTAATTGACCGGGCTATTTTTTATGTAAAGCAACGTTATTAAAGCGCATAACAGTAGGTTGATTACGAAAACGCACCTGCTCAAGTTCACTTGATGGGTCTACTGCTCTCTCTCTTTCTCTCTTTCTCTATTTCTCTGGCTCTCTCTCACACACTCTTTCTCTATCGTGCGTGGACGTCTGTTTACCCGCTAGTGTGTGCATTACATTTTATCTCAAATTTCCATTCATTTTGTTACGTTATTTCCAGGTTATTGACTTTTTTAACAAGCTTGAGAGACGTTAAATGAAACATGGAAAAGAAGAAACGAACATATGAATTAATACAAATGTATCTGGCCGTGATTCATAAACCAGCTATCATGGGGTAGAATGGAAACAAACATTACTGAAATTATAAAGTTGAAGCACACACCTCTGAGACCTACAATGTATGGAATAATATCCATTTATTTCACAACATAGTTCTGCAATACAATATCAAAATGTTTTTTTTTTTACTGTACAAGCAAGTGGTAGCTCCTCTACCTGACTATTAAATATACATTTACATCTGTACACCAGTGTCATTTTTTTGTTTTTCAAAAACACAACGTAAGTGGCATTTGAGACACGTATGCTTCGACATCTTCAGTGTGAAACGCCAAAGCTACGCGAATTTTATACAATTAAAATGTGCTGATTGTCCTCTGTCAAGCGCTTTTACAAAAAAGGGAACTGTCACAACAAAGACCAATCGATTTTCTAAAGGATGAAATCACATAATTTCAATTCATTGGGTGAGCGCGCGCCGCCTCGTCATTTACAGTCCACTGTATATTGCACGTCATCGTATTCTTATAGAAATAAAAATTAAATTAAATAGGCCCAATTGGATTAATTGTATAATGTATAATTGCATGTATACTTTCACATTAAAGCCTGCGCCGTTGGGACTGAAACTTTTGTAAACAATTCTGCATTATGCGTAAAAATCTAAAATGCAAAAACAAACCAAATCAAACAAACATGTATTTGCCTGTCAAAATGTAAAAATGGATAACGTGTATATTATAATAATAATATACGAGTATAATAATAATAACAATAATAATGATAATTTGAATAGTCGGATGGACTGTAAACTGCGAGCACATTATAATCCAAAATAGTTCCAAGCAGCCCTATACGACTGTCTTTTTCTTTTTTTTACTTCACTTCGTGAGTTGTACAAAAATATTTCATCTTTTTCGAGTGAGTTCATTTTTAAACGGACATCTTGTGTCTTCACACGGGTCTGAGAAGCGGCACCGACGTGACGATGGGGTGGGAGTAATACACCGGATGTGGGAAAGTGAGCAGCGGCTGGCTCACCGGCACGTTGGCTGCGCCGCTCGCACTCTCCGAGGCGGAACTCTCGTGGTAAAGGATGGGGACGCGCACAATCCTCTGCGCGGCGGCGTGGCTCAGGTTGGCGGCCTCCAGCTCCGCCGCCAACTGTCTCTTCCACTTGTTCCTCCTGTTCTGGAACCAGATCTTCACTTGGGTCTCCGTCAGGTGCAGCGACGCGGCCAGGCCGGCCCTCTCTGAGCTGCTCAGGTAGCGCTTCATGTCGAAAGTGGACTCCAGCTGGAACACCTGGCTCCGGGAGAAGACCGTGCGCGTTTTCTTCTTTCGACACGGCTTCTTGTCCGCGCCGCCGCCATCCTCACCCCGCTTTTTCCACTCGTCCGCCCTGCAGTCGTCGTCTTTCTTGGTTTCCTCCGCGTCGCTCTCCTCTAGGATGATCTCGTCGCCACTTTTGTTGTCGTCGTCGTCCTTGGTGTCAGGTTCTGATTTCAGCACCAGGTCAGGCGAGTCTCTGTCCGTGCCCGAGGTTGGCGATGAGTCCCGGACACCTGCCTTCTCTGCAACTAAAATTAGGACATGGAGATGTTATCACAAGCACTGCTGTTTGCAACATTTATCATGGCGTTGGTGATAATGGATACTAGCCATAGGCTTGGGGAGAAATACTAGGAATGCTGGAATGTGATATTCATTATACGAATTTTAAATGAAGGCAGGAAAATCACGCAACAACGAGAGGAAACTGTCAATAGACATTTCATAATGACGACGACTAACAAATCAAAACCGGCAGTGTTGCCGCGCGTCTTTTCATTCGGTGATGTGATCTAGTAGCCTCAATTTAATAATATTAAATTATTTTCTCCCATTACTCGATGCATACTAGCTACAAGGCAATTGTCGTGTCAATACCAAATAAACGAGCGTGTTATGGCCATACCTTCGGTTCTGTGCAAGTGAGAGGCTGAGCTGAGCGTGTAGGGGTACCACCACGCCGAGGCGCGCTCCAGGTAATGCGCCGGCAAGGCGAACCTCTGCGTGGGGAGGTCAAAGCGAGGAAAGTTGAATTCTCCCACCTGGGAAAGGGAAAATCCTCCCTCCAAAGTCGCCTTGGCCGCGGCGAATATGGGCTTTGGTTTGGATGGCTTGTTATCACAGTTCAATAGGTTTTTGATGAAAAACGGCGAGTCCTTGGCAGGAGCACACGTCTCTTGTGTGGTTTCTGGCATGTCTTTGGCGACGAATGCGGTCTGTACGCCGCGGACCAAGAGAGAGGGACTTGGGTAGCCGGTAGCAGCAGAGCTACTTACGCACTGTCGACGGCCCGGGTGTGAGGTTCACTTCTCTTCAATATTTTAATGCAGCTCTAGGCTTGATCACGCAGCAGGCGACACCAAAACAGACGGGCTTTGGAAAAAATCTTTAGAGAGGCAAAAACATTGGCATAAAGGCCTATATCTCATTCCGAGTTCGTGGTCTCCTGGATCAAAACGCTGCCGCGTCCGCGGTGTCAGTCTGGCGTCTGATGCTAATGATGAAATAAAAATGTCATCCAAGTTAAATGCGAAAAGTATAGGCGATTGGGCATGTACAATGGCAAATGGGATTAAGGGAGCGACGGGAAGTAAAGAGGGAGAGAGAGAGAGGCTGGTAGAGAGACAGAGACAGAGAGAGAGAGTAGGTGTGTGTGTGGAAGAAGCTACACGGAAACAACGAAGTCCATCCTCTCCCCACTTTGCGCTTTGGCTGTAGGCGGTAAGCGCCCGCCTGTTATTGGTCTTATATACTCCAATTAGGTGGCAAATGAGCGCAGGGTTAGGCTAATACAAAGGTTTGGTATTAGCACTCCTGTAAGTCCAATGGACAAAGACGTATAACGCACAACACACAAACACACACAAACGTACATATTGCAGCTATGCAAAGAATATAATACTAATTTAATGTTTTATGTTGTTTGCATTCACTTGGTAACCTAATTTCCTTTTTAAGAACATAGCCTACTAATTAATTATTAACTATGAGCTATGGCTACCATTCTTCCACCTGTAATATACGGGGGCTATTTTAAGTGTAAATTCTAGTATTATTCTAGTATAATTAATTCTAGTATTATATTTCCATACATCTAAAGATATAGGCTAGACACATTGGTGAATTATTGCTTTTCGATTGTTCATTATAGGCTATGGAAAATATGTAGCACATTTCTTTACAAATAAATGTATTGTATTTGAAGAATAAAATATCCCCCAAAATCTATATCCTATAGGCCTACATGATCAGAAGGGTTTATTGTAGACTATGTCGTGTCTTTTATGGAAAAGCTCAACTTTATACGTTTAAATTCGACATACTGATTGATGTCACATTAAAATATTTGATAAATTATCAGTGATCGTCAATGTCATTAAGAAAATGAAGATGCTTAACTCAGATGTTAAATCGGAAATATATACTTTATAAGCTAGTGTCAATTTAAAACGTCGCGCAATGCAATTTAGAATATTACAAAGTGCAACATATAATTTAGGTTACCTCAAAATGGCAACAAAATATGTGATTAATGTGTAATTACCATGTAAAGCGTATTGATTTTCGACTAGACTTCGAGATTTTGCCTTAACATTGTGAAAAGGCCTTCGACATAGTTTGAGCACGTGTCACCAATGGGCGATTAGATTCATATTTCTAATTCATTGATTTTCAGTGAGTGACACTTTTAAAATGTTATTTGGTCGCACTAAATCGATTTGGTTAATTCATCCCTCAGATTGCACTCTTTGTAAATGCGGTATGTATATTCACTCATTGATATTAATTGACTTGTTAAAAGCCTGTCCGCTTGTGGCTGGTAGACGAGATAAGCGTTACAACGAGAAGAGAGCGCCCTCTATGGGCTGTAAAGGCTAAATGCAGTGGTTCCTGCTTGAGTGAGAGAGAGAGACAATGAGAGAGAGAGACATTTTTATCTTATTGTGGTAGGCCTATGTGAACAACGATAAAGCAGGGCATTCACATGTAGACCAACCACGACTAACCATCATTTTCATTTCCGATTTTAAACATCATCGCCACCCCAGTCATCATGACAACCTCCTCCTTCCTCCTCTTTTTCGTCACTGTCTGAAAACATCCGCTGATGTGAACTAGTCATGTGATATGCAGTTAATAACAGGTGTCAATTACAAAGTAATGGTTGTATAGGGTGGCAAGTTGCTTTTTCCATTTGCAGTGGTCCAGCATGTGTACATAATTAACACGCGTTGTTCATTTAGTGAACCACTCAAGTGGAGAGATCATTGTGACTGATGTAATTACTGTCTAAAGTTACTCATCATTGCAAGTATTTGATGCCACTGTGACTTACATTGCATGCACCTGGAAGTCTATAAACAGTACAACACATATCATTGGGTGAGACCATACAAATATGGTCTCACCCAAGGCTGGTTTTCACGATAAATTAAAGGTACACTAGTAGATTGTCTTATGGCAGCTGCAAAACCACAAATTTCCATCCTAGCTCACCGTATATAAGAAAAACAACTGTGCATGAAAGCCCATGTGATGTATGGGGGGGAAGGGGGGGGGGGCGTTTCCAATCATTCCTGTAAAATAAGTATTTACTATCAACCAAATATACTGTACAGGTATGTTAGTAAAGGACACAAACTGTGCCCCTGTATAGTCCCTATATACAGTAGTTCAAAGTATGCATTGATTAGAAACATGCAGCAGACAATGCCCAGGGGCCACATAGGCCCTCTGAATGCTCCATAAGTCTATTTTTGTTGCTCCTCGGGTAGGTTACCCTGACTTTTATATTATTTATTTCAAAGCACCCAGATATTGATTATTTCACTAAGAAAAATGACAAATGGCAGCAGGGAATGACACGGTCAGCAGGTTCTATTAGAGAAATGATAGCGTTGCTTGTGGTTTGTTAAAAGGTCCAGTTTAGGTACTTTATAGGTTTACATCCATCATTGTCTAATGACCTATTTGATGAAAAACACGCGCTCAGGTGACAACGGCTCTGCGCAGCCTACTTCACTTTTGTAATTGCTCCCATATTAAATATAGATTTTTGTTTTGATATCTTGTGAGAATTTCTTTCTGTGGGTCAAAATGGTGATAAAAGACATGGATGCAATGGCAAAAGCTCGGTGGAACAAAACTGTAAGTAGAATGAATACAACATGAAACAAAATATGGTGGTGGTTTATTTATGTTAGAATCTATTGTACCACTTAAAGCCTTGTAAAATAAAAACGAGAAAAAAATTACCTTTGCTTTACCAATACATCTGAGAATCATTCATTTTTACTATTACTACACAGAAAAATTCTTGTAAGAATTAAAGAATCACAAACATCAAAGCATATTTTATTTGGATACAGTGTTGCAAAAATAAAGAAAACCATATAGTGCCATTTCCTATAACTATATCCACTTAATTGCTTTTCATCACCACTCGTGCAGGAATGATTAAACCAGTGAAGGTCACAGAGATCCTCTGGATTCAAGTATTGCATTTAACGTAAAGTAACTGGTGGCCCTTCAGTGACCCAGCAAATGTTAATTGGGAGTGTACGCGTATTGATTGGTGGGTTAGCTGAGTGAGGCTTGAATTACAGCCTGATTTCGAGAAAGGTGTGTGCTCAATGTCATTCAGGTTAGAAACATCACAGGTTACTTAGCTGTAAAGAGTTCTGTTACTTCCTGTGTAAACAGGAAACCAATAACAATGACAGGCAGAGGGTCTTCTGTGAAAAACGGCACACCATGACATGTTATATACTCAATAAATGAGGGAGCACTGTTTCACCACAAAGATTAACGTGAAACATAATTTTTAAGCTTTACAGCTATGAGCATCTAGGAGAAGTATTCTCTTTCTCTATCACTTCTATTCTCTTTTTATCCATCCCTCTCTACATTTATAACTTCGCTAGCTTTATTGTTTCTCGGCAGAGCTGATGACCTCTTTGGGCTTTAGATGGAAACAGTCACAGGAGCGTTGTAGCTCTATTTCTCCATTATAGCCAGCTTTGTCAGAGCGCCTTCAGGCACAGAGGCTCCAATATCCACTTGCTGTACCTTCTCAAAACTGCCTTGAATCGAGAGCCAGCCCAGGCTCTTACCCGTCTGCACCCAGCCTGGCTGTATGTGTCATTACAACTAGGTAATCTGGAGAGGGCAACAGAAAGGCTCTCATCAGTGTCAGCCTGAGATATAGATATGGGCCAGGTAACAAATGGCCAAATGAACAGGCGGCGGAGCAGACCATCAATAAAGCAATTTCTTGTGTCATAACAGGAGTGCTTTTCCTAAAGCCAACCTTTCAAAAACTTTTCTCTCTGCAAATCGCTGCAGCCCCGCCATTAGACTCCTGCCTTGTGAATTTAATGGATTCCGTACAAATAATATTCCACCATAATGGAAAAGGTTGAAGTCACTGAAGACAGATGAAGTCATAAACACGTATAATTGAGAATCAAAGACCGATAAATTTTAAACTGCTATCCATTTTCTCTCTTTAGATGATGATCTATGCCGCCACGGCGGCTGGAAAATGGAAGAGATTATGGGGGAAAATTATAACAATAAATTTTCTAAACATACACCTTGATTATGCTTCGATTTTTTTGGAGGGGTGTAGGGCAAGGGAGGGGTCTGAAAGAACGCTGGGATTGCTGAAAGCTTGCTGGCTAAATGACACCATAAAATAGATTCCCTGCTCTTTTGCCTGCAGAGCCCAGGCATGCCTGGAGGTATGGTTTTCCCCTCTAAATGGGGGAAATGAATTGTGTAATTTATTGCAAACGCGAGCACACTGAGATTAGATCAGCATATCCCATCAAAGGAACAACAATCAATCAGTCTCTAGTTAACAGCTTGAAACACATAAACCAGGGCACCTAATGGCTTTCCAATTTAACAGATTGATAGACTTATCCGGTCCTAAGGGATGAATTAAGAAAATCGGGTACTTTCACATAGGCATTGGCACCTTTGACAGAACCTTTTTCGCCATTCAGGCTTACTTGCCATCTTTGCTCCTGGTTATAGAAGCATGGTTAAGTTGAAAACAAAAAAGCAAAGCCCCCCCTAACAAACCCCCCCAGCCCCATTCTGTTTGAGAAAGCACTTCAGAGCTGATTTGTTATTCAGATGAGGCGGAGTGGAAGTGTGTCAGATGTGTAGAATGGTCTTGTTTTAATGGCCTGATTATCGCGGGTCATTTGGAACTGTGAAATATCCGAAGACAGTTAACAATATCGATAAGTGACCCGGGCAAGCCATTCTGCAGAGAACTCATTTGTTTCCAAACCTCTGTGTTTTGAAACTTCAGTCACACCAACAATTCCTTTGATTTTGATCAGCAAAGAGTTTTACTTAAAGCCTCCATGTTTTAAGGTTTTAAGGTTAGCAGACACTGTATGGAGCATTTAAGTGTCCAATCAAATTAGTCAAGTTATTGGAGCCAATCAGACAATCTTTTTCCAAGGAAACTACTTTCTAATGCACACTATTAGGAGATACAGACCAAATGTTAGACTGAAGGCAATAATCCATTCAGATGTGGGTGTATGTTACTAGCGTTAATGTCTAGTAAAGAGTCTGGCTAGGTCTCGCTAGGTCCTTCGCCCATAGAAGTGGTGAAACGCATACTCGTTGTCACTGTATTGTCGTGGCCAGCTGATCTCCCTGCACTGCATAATTAAGAAGCTGTTGGTAAGGATGTGCTCCTGAGAGGCATGGGAAAGTGTTACCCTAGACTCAGACAAGAACCGACTCGAGTGGGGCCAGAACCTCACTGGAAGTGCGTCCAGAGACTGGAGATAGCAGACAGCCATGTCGCCGTCCCTTCAATCTCCCACAGCTTCCATGCATGGCGGAGCCAGTGGCCCCGAACATACTTGTGACTGATGGGCGCGGGCCAACTGTAATGTGACTGAACGCCCGCATTAAAAAGAAACCAGATATTCCTATTGCCAAGCGCATGAAGGGTTGGGGTCAATGTCTAAACCCAGACACTTCAGGAAATGGATTTAGACTCATTGGTTAGGAATGAACGGCTATTGATTAGCAATGGATCAATATATTGGCTGACAAATAAGCATCTATTAGTAACCATTCAAAGCAAATAGCACTTTAACTGCCCCTTTTGTCTCTGTCTAACTAAAAATATACACCAAAAAATTACATTTTACAAAAACAAAATAGAGAGGATATACAGAGAAATACGTATTAGTCTCTCATCAAAACAATGAGTAATTCCTAATAAAGTCAATAAGAACCTGTACACCTCTGGCAGTAATAAGGACCTCAGCCAACAAACATGATTGTTCACTTGACATTAATACTTGTGCCGTCCCTGTGGACACGACTCTGGACCCTGGTAGCAAACAAGCTCAGGAACGCGCGCCTAAACATAATTCCCCCCTCCCCCTCCATGTCCCAGTGATGGACAGTAATTGGTGTTTGTTTGCTTTCTGTTCTCCCTCTCTTGTGTCCTCAGGTTGTAAAGAGTGCTATTACTGTCAGCTGATTAGTATGGCTTCCCTGCCTCTGCTGGCAGCTGTCAGGGCCGGCTAATGACAGGAAACCCGAGCAGCAATGAGAGAGGCCTCTAGTCAAAAACATTCTCATGTAAACACAAACAGACACACACACACACACACACAATGCAATATTTTGGATTTGTTTTTTTAATAATCAAGCTTGGATTCAATTGTTAATATAGGTCTTAGTTCATTTTGTTATTTTTTAATTGGCTTATATATATTATATACAAAATCAATATATATAAAAATGGTATATATTGTAGGGTGCAGGATAGCCTAGTGGTCTATGTGTTGGACTCCCAGCCAGAAGGTCATGAGTTCAATCCCCAGAGGTGGCCTACCTGTAAGCATCCTTGAGCAAGATGCCTAACCCCTATCTGCTCCATGTAAAATGTACTAGTCGCTTTGAATAAAAGCATCTGCTAAATGCTGTAAATGTAAATATAAAAGTATACAAAAATTCAAATGTTTATACTGGCAAATTTATACTTACATGGCCTTTTGAAACAAAATACCTGATAAAATATAGATACATAAATAAATAAATGCATCTCTATGCATCACACCTTCTCACAATTACTTCACCCTAAACTGCTTAGAAGCAAGGATTACTCATGTATTATTAAATATTATAAATTCACTCTAAAAATGCTGAATTTCCACCAGAAACCCCATTTTGTGGTTTTATTATTAAGAGGAAATATGTCAGATGCTAAAGTGAGAGGATTACAGAAACATATGGGAAAATATGCGAAAGGGGAGGTATCCCCATGTGGACTGTGTAAGGGTGTGTAAGCTGCAAGAATTGGCAAAGTTCATAGTTAACTGTTACAATTAGGTCAATTGGCAGACGCTTTTATCCAAAGCGACTTACAATTACATGGTGCAGATAGGGGTTAGGCATCCTGCTCAAAGATGCTTAAAGGTAGGCCAACTCTGGGGCTCAATCCCAAGACCTTCCAGCTGGGAGTCCAACACCTAGACCACTAGACTATCCTGCCCAAGTTTAAACAGGTAAAAGTTATGCAAACATACAACAGTAAAGCAATGAACAGATATAAGTGGTAGGGTTACACACAAATATTTATGAGAGACAGGCGGACATTTGGTTTTTTTATTTTATTTTTGACCACAGTGCAACAACACATTTCAGCATTTATCCTCTGTGTCTGAGACGCTACTGTATGCTATTACAGGTTCTTCTACTAACCAGAGAAAATGGACCATTGATTATTTGCAAAAACATAAGTGCAAATCAAATAACCATGGCACAGGAACAGATGAGAGCTGCCTAGGGTACATGCAAGAAAATGAGGATAATTATTGACCATTTGCTTTGGTGTGGAGGGGACGTTATTATCCCCAGCTCCCCAGCCACCCCTCTGGTAAGGCCTTGACTGTACAGCAAGCAGTCCCTCTTCCACCACACATCCTGAACAACGACCACTAACACCCAACCTTGTCCTCAATCTCCTGGCACCACAGCAGAATTCGCTCCAATGAGCCCCGGAATGCGACTTTTCCACCACCAACGTCATGCATTTGGCTTTCTATTTCACTTTAATAGGGAAAAAATTGGCAACATGTTCTTTTACAGCCCCCTGGTACCATTAGAAAGCGTGTTGTCGTTTGGATTATTTATGAAAAACTATTTCATGCTTACTTACATTTGCCGCTTATTTCCCCCCAGTGCGAGCTGCAGCAGATTTGGTTCCATTTCGAACTCCTTAAAGCCAATTTTTTTATGTCTGCAGGTCACCCCTCTCGATTGAGTCAGGATTGAAACAGCAGCAAGTAGTGGAAAAAATATAGCAAGAGGTAACCAATGGTCTATTCTTGTGTTAGGTTGAAGGCCCTTGGCTAATATCATAGCAGTGAAAGGAAGAAAAAGAGGATATTGGAAAGGTTGTCGGTAGGAAAAGTGGACAAGTCATAAAAATAGGACAAAAATAGGAATATGAGGAGATAATATTAAAACAGGATTGAGGAAATAGAGAGGGCAGTCGATATTTTGGAATTTATCGACACCTTTTGTTTGAAGTAAGTAAAATTGGCAGTGATTTTAGCATAGCTGATCAAGGAAAGAAATTGTATGCACTGGTTTTGTAATATACGTACAATATGGTCTATTTGCTGTATTTCACTTTTTCATTATGTATTACACTGTACAATCTATATTTAGCTCTTAACGATTATTTAATGCTAAAATCATGTCTATAGAGACATGCATTATAGCAATATACTGTTGGAGTGAATGGAGTATCATTTAAAAAGGCACAACTAAAAAGCAGCAACCAAGGAAGGAAAGACAAAAGAACAACAAAGAAGGAAATTATATTCACAGCAAATATATTAAATCATTTTTGTATATATCTAGCATTTCGTATTTTTAGCCAAATCAATGTCAACTGCATGTGGTAGCTTGCTGGGTGTTGTACGAAGATGACACTTTACTTGGAACATATTGTATTTTGTTCAAACAAAGCAGTTTACCCACACTCCCCTTTGAAACAAGCATTTATACTCATAATTCTGTTCTTTATGAGATGGACTCTCTCGCGCCCAATGTTACAAAAATGCACACACAAACAAACACACGCACACACACACACACACACACACACGCACACACACACACACACACACACACACACACACAAATACGCACGTTTCATCGGGGCTTGGCCCAAGCTTTATACAGTGACCCTAATAAAGTGCGGCGTGGCCGTGCAGGTTTGTCACTGTCACAGGTAAATGATGTAATTAATGAGTGTGTAGGAGAGTGGACAGGAGCTGAGACGTTAGCTTTTAAACACCTCTTCAGCTGACTGGGTTTGGGGAGGCCCAGCTGGACACAGCCATGGGATCGATACAGGGGTCAAGGGTCAGTCAACCCTCCCATTATGGCGTGGCCGGCTCCCATCATCTCCTGGCTAACGATGCCTGCCGGAGCCCGGGCTGCTTCAGCCAGGAGTTTTGACAGAGAACGGACCTGGTTGAAGGAGAGAAACTGAGTCCCGGGACAAGTTCTTGGATGTGTGGTTAAAAGGTCTGGGGTGGCGTTGGGGCCGCAAGGCTTGAGTTAGAACACAGAGACAGGGTTTAGGCCAAGCAGAGCCTCAAACATTGTGAAAACATTTAGTATTAGAAAGAAAGGCTAGAAAAGACATTAGATCTAATCAGAAAGGATAAAGGAATCGCCACACTTAATGGCCCCTAGAAATGTTACGTTATCAGGCAATCTCAGGACAATGTTTTTGTCCTGCACACTATTTTTACTACGTTTAAATAAAATACCATACTCATATGATTCAAAGCTCTAGTGAACTAATGTTAACCCCTCGAGCTTCCCTACCTCAATATAATTCCACACACTAACGCTTTGTAAAACATAATGCATCTGCACCAGAACTGGGTGTGCATTTCCATCTCATCATCTCATTTCACGTAATTTTCATCATCAATTGACTTCCATTGTTTCACAATACTTTTACCTTATATCCAAAGCTAGTCGCCATCTCTAATGGTAGTATGTGTTCTCAAGGCACTCCGATTTGCAGAATTGAATTTGGTTTAGTTAAATTAAGTGTTGACATTGTGTTGCTATTACTTCTGCCTGTTCTACCTTAAATAATTTTTTATTTGAAAAACCAATTATGTCATCAAAATAAAAAAGAGTGACCCAACTATGTCAACAGAGGAAGGCCTTTGGCTAATTTCATGAGTCATTGGCTAGAATAGGACAAAGAGAGCAGCAGGGAAGCATGGGAAATCGTTCCCAGCCAGATTGGGTTTGATCAATAGTCTCAAAAGGCAGAGGCCTCATTAATCTAAAACTTCCCTCGCATTAGGAGCACTGTCCAATTCAGTCCACTCTTTGCTTTGACTCAATAGCCACTTCAACCATACTGAGATCCATACAGAGATCAAAACTTAACAGCTAATTTAGATTGGACCTCACAAGTCTTTTTACAGTGTTTTGGAAGCTGACAAAACTGTAGTGATAACTCCTGTTATGCTTTTGTATGTTTGTATAGACCTAGTATTTTCTTTTCTATAAATCATAGAAATTGTTATTGGTATACAATATTTTGTTAGTAGATTATGTAAATAATGCAACAATAATTTTAGTTAAAATAATTACATTTTATATTTTGACTGATTGGATACATTACTAATGGAATATCTTGTTACATTATTTACACCATCTACACAATTAAATAAAAATAAAAAAAATGCATAAATACCACACAGTTTTGTTATAACACTGGGGGTTAGGAGAAGGACCAGGACAAAGCAGTCATGCTAAGACTTGATACTTTAGTTGTGAGCAGGAACCAAGCAGAGCATAGGTGTTTAAAGACACACTATATTATCCTGCTATGGACAGGCTAATCCATTACCGGCCTTCTTGCGCTGAGAGTGAAATGCTCGTATTAGAGCAACTGTGCGTTCAGAGGCATCATTCAGGACAATGAGCTATGGCCAGAGAGTGACAACCTAGAAAAATGTCCCCACTTTTCAGGCTGTACAAATGACGTTTGGCCACAATAACTCACAACTGGACACTTCATTTCAAGTCGGGAGCAAGCTGGCCAGTCAAAAGCTATTATACCATCTTCTTTATTTGTTGCTCGTGGTTTTGGTAGTTGGGCCTTCAAATAAATACTGCTAAAATGCCACTTCAGTCAAAAATATTGGCCATTTCTTTCTCTGTCGTGACAGGGTCCGGATGGCAACCTGTTTCTAATGGTGTAAAGCTTTAAGAGACAGGTGGTCAGGCAGTGGACTATCTATCAATCCCAAAGATTCTAAAATGTTAGTGTAGTTGTAGGTTATACAGTATATGCAAGTGACCAATGCCGTTGATCCCTGCAGGCCATTCTCAAAGCACAATACTTCAATGAATTGATTACCAACTTATCACTGAAATATTGGTAGCTTAGAGGAATAATCAATCACCGATAAAGAAGAAATGGCTTTGAATATATTTTGAGGATGCCAGTCTCTGAGGACTAATTGTATAATTTGTCACATGTGACAGTTTATTTAATTGTTCTCAATATTTCAGGAGAGGGCATTGGAAAGACCTATGCCAGGCCATTGGGTCCGTGAAGAGACGTGCGTGAGTTTAGTTTTTTACTGCTTTAATACAGTAATAATGCAGTCGGGGGAACACTCAGGACTTCCTATGCATGGTGACAGCGGTTTTATTGTGCATCGCCTCATGAAGTGCCATCATATCTCTTCCCGCTATCGTATGGGTGGGTACCTGGGCGGGTGCATCTTGGGTAAAGTGAAACCATTGTCTGTGTGTTTGTGTTGATGTTGACATGAATACACACAGGGATCAGTAAAAGTGGGCCGATTCTGGCAGAGGGCATAACCTTCCATAGATTTTGAAAAGGAAATATACATTATACGAACCCTGACAATGAAGAGTAACATTTCTCTGCAATTCCCACCTAAAGGCTTGCCAGCGGCCGTAAAGCTTAAAATGTCTATCTGTCCGATCTGCCACATCTATGAAAAATGAAAGTTTGTCTTTAAAGCAGAGATAAAAATGCAGCGGAGAGAGTGTGCCTATTCTTTTGGGCATGCAGGAAATTAATCAAGGAAATGGGGTTTTTGGTGTGCCTATATCACATCTAATCTATCCTTTGTGCACATGTAGACGGCTCCAAGCCTCACCAATCGAGAGCGACACGCTGGCTTTATGAAAAGCCACTTGTTCCCTGCATAATTGGGGGGGGGGTCTCATTGCTGAGTTAAATGGGAGGCGGTGGTGGTGGGAGGAGCAGTCTTGTTTGCCATGTAAAGTGTGATCCAGATAATAGCATTCTCATCAAAGGCGGCAATTACATTCATTACAGCAGTGCAAGGCGCGCCTGCAAGGAAATTAAGTGGTGCGAGGAAAGAAAAGCTCCATATATACCTCCTTTATCCTATTCCCGCCTCTTGGTTCTTTTGCAAATGTTCCACGTGGAGCGGGAGACGTCAAGAAAGAAACAGTCTCAGTTGAAGAAGAATAGGCCTACATCTCGCCAGAGTCCCTCTTCACCTTTCTGTGGCGGAGAGGCTGCTCCGTGTGCCGTTACTATGGCTGCACTTGTCTAGGATTAAAAAGCTTTTCTTAGAGGGTAATCTCAAATGCGGCTTTTATACGGGCCCAACAAATGACACAAAGTCTTAAAAACTGCTTAAGGTCTTTTCTAAATTAAATCCCAATTTTGTCCAGGAAAGGAGGAGCAAATGAATTGTCGTGTGTTGAGTAAAACCACACACCCTTGTAAATGAAGCAGTTGAGAGCAGAAGGGAACCTTTTCATTCTGATCTTTTAAACGTGAATTAGGGCAAGTGGATGACACAGCATCTTCCTCAAAGGCAGGTGTTATGACTTGGTCCATCTTACATGTGGCTTGGTGCAAATTCAAATGTATCTAATCTAATTTATTGTTGCTCTAGTCAGCCCTCCGATTTCAAACATTTATATCATATTTTTGCTTTTCATTATGTTATGTGCTGTTTAGATTGTGGGTCAAATCCCAAACATGCCCAACCTACCTGTAAGCATCCTTGACCAAGATGCCTACCACCTACGTGCTCCTCAATACTGCTTTGGATAAAAAGGTCTGATAAATTACCAAATTGTAATTGTTAAGCAATTGTTCCCTGTTGTGTAACTTACCAACATCCAGTTCAAGGCTGGAGCTACTGAGTCATTACCAAGTAATTTGCTTTACGGTAGCAAATGTCACAGCATTAATGGCTATTAAATGCCTGCCCTGCTATCAGTATTTCAACTTCTTTCTGTCTCATTTATACATATTCATTGGCATTTTACCATATGGCCCAGTGTGGACAAGGCATTGATGGTATTGTAATTCCATTTGTCCCATTATAGTAAGCAGTTTTAACAAATTCTTAACAAATAAAAACATCTTAAACAAAAAATTCAGAATAGTTGTGGATTTTGAAAATGCTTGAATGAAAACACAAAATGCTTAAAATGTAAATGCAATGTAAAACACTATTTTGTTTTTATAACGATGTAATGGCTTAAAAACAAACAAAATAAAATAAGAACCATTTTCCGCAACAAATCATTGTCTTGCGTAAATTATTTAAAAGATTCGGTTCCCAATGGAAACCTGAGCATAATTAAATTGCAATAAAATAACATTAGTGTCGACAGGCTATTAGTTGGTGATGTAATTGACTGCTCTGGCGGTCATGGTTCAACGTCTGAGGTTGAATGTTATGTCTTCCCTGGCCTTCTGCTCCCTGGATAGAAGGGGATTGATACTGGTCCCTTCCTTTGTCTCTGGGGACTGCATTGTCAGCTGACTGAAAAGACTAAACCTTATCAGTATCTGCTCAAAGCAAATTAACAATCTACCAGGTTAATTACGTGGCTTATTTTGATCAACTTCATTATCACATGATATTTGTAAAATATTTGTCACTTCGCTGTTAACAGTTTGGCTTGGTGTTTCAAATAACCATGAGGTGGTAGCCTACAATATTTGCGAGACCTGTTCTATCACTGAAACATGACCGCCACCTTGTGCCAAAATATAGAACTGTACTAACAAGACGATAGGCGTGATATACGCAGGATTCTATCAACAAACTAAACTATTGCTAGACTGGCTCATTTTACTTAAATAATACAATTGGTGTGTGCACATTACAGCTCCAACAGCAGTGCTGCTCTAGACGGCTGAAAAAAGATAGCCTTAGGCCCTACTCAACTTAGTCATTTATCACCCTGTCTTCAATAGTTTTCCTACAACTTGACACAAATGGGGCAACGTGAGCCTACCAAACTGCCTACTGGTTAATTATTGATTGTAATGAAACATGAATGAGACAATAGCATTTTGAAGTAATACCTTTGCTGCGCTCCATTTGACACTTGCATATGCAGACACACATTCAAGTGTGTGACACTTTGCATGCTGTGGGGGTTAGGAGTTAACATCATTAGTCTGTGCAAAGAGTTTGAACTAACTTTTGACCTCAAATAGGCATATTTGTATGATTTATAGGATACATACATTTTCAATTCAAATGGGCAAAACTTATTTGTAAAATATGCATTTAGTAATTTACCTTAGATTGGTGCATGCATCCTACATACTATACTACATACTATACTTTTATACAGTCTCTGAGTAGCCTGTAACAAGTAACGTATTCATTTTTAAACCAGAATGAAAAATATATGTGAAGTGCCAAGAAGACAATATGACACAAATTTTCATTCATCAAATGCTATAATGTCAAATAAAAAAAATATTATGTATTTATTTATATCGTGGGATGTATTCTGCGTGCTACATGAAAGATATATTTAGTTAATCTTAGACTGAACTTCCAGCTTTCCGTTAGGAACCCTTCTTCGTATTTATACTTTCCTTTCGTGGGGACCGTTTTCGGTGTTGAACACAAAATGAACTTTCACCCCTTCGTTATGCGATTTAGCCATGGATTTAGCCCAGGTTAGCCTTTTGCATATAATGTTGGTTAACTGGTGATCGTCTACAAAACGACAACTCAAATAATAACGGTCATAAATGTGCGATATTTTAAAACGTTAGTAGACAGTGAATCTGGGGCACTCGTACCAGTGCCTTTGTTGATGACGAAAAGATGCGCTCTCAAAGATGAGCTAACGTTAGCTGATTGGCTAACGTAACGTTGGTAACAACAACAATGATCCTGAGCGGTGTGTAGCCACCTTTTTATTTATACAGTCTATGGTTAGCCACCAAATAGTCAGCGGAACGCGCTGCTCTCGTCGTTTTCAACAACCAACTGCCTGGAATTTCCTGTCTGCGTATTTGGATAGCTTTATAGCAACATTCCACTCGACAAAAACTAGTCACACCAAAGCAGGCAAGTAAAAAGGTTAGGATACTGGCACTAACGTTATATAAAAAGCTGTTATATTGGCCTGTGTTGTTGCCGTATTGTTTTTATCGCAATAATCTATGGAAATTGTTATTGCAGTGCTGAACAATACTCTCTTTCAATGGGTGAGGAAAAGCCGGAAATGTTGGACTTTGTAAAGGATTTTCAGGAATATCTCAGCCAACAAACTCAACATGTGAACATGATATCGGGCTCTGTGAGCGGTGTCAAAGAGGAGGACGATCTTCCTACTGGTAACTTTACTAACGTTACATTAGTTTAGCTTTTACATTGAAACGGAAAAGTAGCTTTCGACCATATCTTATGACGCATCATGTGAAAACATCAGACTATTTACATGTTGATACATTTCGTTATTATTCTATACACTGTTCAGATGCACAATCATACTTATTATTATAACACAAATATTCTTGTTCAACAGAAAGAATAGCATTTACCATAATTGTACAGCCTTGTATGATTACTGTAAACGTAATTTGTGATACAAGTGTGGCAACACATTCTATACCCTATATTTATATAAGCCTAGATATCATTTAATAAAACCAGTTTCATTAACATGTGATCTACATTTCCATTAGATGACACTGCTACTTGGCCACATCTGCACCTATATAAAGTCCTGTCTTGAATATTATTTACCCTCCAGCCTTGTTTTTCAATCATCTCTTAATCTCACCTCTGCAGACTGCGGTCAGAACGGCCATGATCACCCCTCAGTGGACATGTCACTGGAGGACAGTTCAGGGATCCTTGTCGATGGCTTTGAGAGGACGTATGATGGCAAACACAAATGCCGCTATTGTAACTATGCCACCAGAGGCACCGCGCGACTCATCGAGCACATCCGCATTCACACGGGTGAGCACGGGCAGGTCCTGTATAAAACCTTTGCTCTCCATTAACGTTGATGTGGCTTGTTATTGACCTCGCTGACGTCTTTGTCCCGTATTTACTTTTGCGTTTCTCCGATAAACAGGAGAGAAACCCCACCGCTGTCACCTGTGCCCGTTCGCCTCAGCTTATGAGCGCCACCTGGAGGCCCACATGCGCTCCCACACGGGCGAGAAGCCTTACAAGTGCGAGCTGTGCTCCTTCCGCTGCAGCGACCGCAGCAACCTGTCGCACCACCGCCGCAGGCGCCACAAGTTGCTCCCAATGAAGGGCGCCCGCGCGCTGTCCCACAAGAAGATGCTCAGTGTGCTGCAGAAGAAGGCCAGCTCGCTGGGCTACAGCCGCCGGCTGCTCGTCAACTTCAGCCCCCCCTCCGTGGTGGTGCACAAGTCTGACAGCGCGAACGACTACTCTCACGAGCTGCCGCACCTACGCCAAGAGAACTTCGACGTCCAGAGCCAGGCGGGGGAGCACGGGAGCTGCATGGATGAAAACCTCCATCACCCCCATGATCTGGTCATGGATAACCCCTTGAACCAGTTGTCTACCCTGGCAGGCCAGTTGGCCAGCCTCCCCTCTGACCCCCAGCCCCAGACGTCTCCCAGAGCGGAGTCTGTGCTGGATGAGAAACCTTTTCTCATCCAGCAACCGCCCGCCACTGCTCCCATTGCTGTCTTGACAAATGTGCCACACACCTCCGATTCCTCCCCCATTTCCCCAGAGACCAAGCCTCCGATCCACAGCAATTGCAGCCCCACAACGGGGCCCTGCAGTGAGCACAGTGGGCGCACCAGTACCCCCAGCGTGGCCAACAGCCACCCCAGCACCCCGGCTCCCGGCCTGAGCACCCCGCACCAGGACACCTCTATGCTGCACCACTGCCAGCACTGTGACATCTACTTCCCAGACAACGTCCTCTACACTATACACATGGGTTGCCATGGCTACGAACACAGCTTCCAGTGCAACATCTGTGGCCACAAGTGCAAAAATAAGTACGACTTCGCTTGCCACTTTGCCCGGGGTCAACATATACAGTAGCTGAATGAGTTCACACTTTAAGACTTTTTAAAGGATGGTGCTTTGTTTTATTTAATTATTTCTAACATGAATTTTATTTATTGCTCTCCTAATTTTCTTATTCTGGCCTTGATGTAGCTGAGCCTTTCGGAGATTCACATACTGAGAGGTGGAAGGAGTTTTAGAAAATGTTCCTGTAGGTGGCTTCATCTACTACAGATTTAAGTGCCCATGCTAATGTATTAATAAGAGCTATGGTGGTGAATAAATATCTTATTGAGACAGTTTTATTCATCAGCACTCCATGAGTAATGTTTGAACTAGGCTTGGCCGGTTATACGGCATACCGGGGTATTAGGAAATCCGTCAAAAATACAGACGTCCTCCTATTAAACTGATAGGGAGATGCTGTATTGAGGTAATGTAGTGCACAGCAGAATTTCCGTAATTACCAGTATTTGCCAGGTAAAATGTATAAAAATAACGATCAATTAAAAACATGCCGGTCAAAATTTCCGGTAATAAAAAGGACATTTGTGTTTTGACAGCGAAACAGCCTATTATGCGTACGGTAACTTCATTTTCTCATCTTGTGGGCGTGTCGGCTATTTCTGTTGGCCCATGCTTTGGAAGTAGCGATCTTTCTAAACACGTGTTCTACATGCACAAGCTGTTTCCCATGCACAATATTGGTGTAATTAAGAGATTTGCTGGAAAGAAATATTATTTATATGCTTAGAACACCAAGCCACAACGTTAACACTTTGTGAGCTTAGCAGAACAGAGAACATCCCAAATACCGCCATTTACCGTATACCGTGGTGAAATGTCAGGACGTTATGAAAATACAGATACCGCCCAAGCCTAGTTTGAACATTGCTTGGATGGCAGTGAAACAGTTAACCTTAGAGGGTTCTAAGTGAAGCCTTGTCTAGATCATGAGAGCACTTAGTGCGTTATTAATCTGTGTTTACAGTGCCTCACTACAATATTTGTTTAAAGATGAATGTATATTCTCATAGATTATCCACCGTTTATGAGAATAGACGGGTGCAGATCCACAGCAAAGACTTTTGCCATTGTTGTTAATCGTCGCCATTAGCGCTTCCGTTCTGTTTCATAAATGCTGCTAAGTAACCTCCAATTACATGCCAACAACAGGGCCTTCATATACGCTTTGGCAAAACTCATTGGTTTTATACTGGTCTACACGCAACAGTGTTTAGTTGAACTTGTATTGTTTGTGAAGGTCCCCCACATAGTACCCTGTCTTACCAACACCCTAGCAACTAGACATTTGCTAAATGGGTGTTTAAGAAAATAAAGCATAGGCTTTCAGTGCATCATATTCTGACCTGTTTACTTTTTAATTATATTGATTTCCAACAAATCTACTTTTTTATTTTTAGAGCAGAATCACCAAATCGTTTTGTGTCACCTGTGAACATTGTTGTTCATAATTGCCAAGTAGCACTAGAGATGCCATGTTTTGACCTTTGTGATAACATACCCTGGGACTCCCCATTTACTGTATGGATCTCAGTGGCTTTCTTAATATATTTATATTGAGTATTGTATTCTGAGTGGTTGGATAGATGTTCATTGTCAATTAAAACATTTTTTGCAGTGAACATTGAAACTGCTTTAGCAAGGTTGTTCATTTTGTTTGGGTGCTGTCATGTGTAGCAACGTGTGGAGAACATAGTTACTGTTTCTAAAGATGTACTGCGTGTCACCATGCTTACCAGTTAAACAGGCATCGAATGTCGATGGCCTTATTGTTCTCTCGGTGTGTTGTAAGTTGGTTAGATAATGGTGAATGTTGACGCGCTTCTGGCGAATCATGTTTTCCCCTCTGGGATGACAAGTCATATTGTGAGATAGAATAATCTTACATTTATAAGTAAAGTGTTTTCTAACGGGTCTTTTTCTCTCTTTATTTCGTGCACGTAATGATCACCCAGTGTGTCTGCGTGCTCATCCAATCTAGATGAAACTTTGCAAATATGCTGACAGTTTATTAAGTATGGACCGATTTAAAATTATGCACTCGCTGGTACTATAACAAGCGATCACATTTACACATTTTAATAAGCAGTACCACCCAGTAAAGTTCTGAAATTTTGTACATAAGGCCCTCTTCTCACAAGGAACAAATTTGCCTGATGATGGATTTGCTATGTTGAATTTTGTGAAAAACACATAAAATGACAGATGTGCATAACCCTTATATATACAGAGATCTATAGACCAAGACCTGTAAGCACTATAAGCTGGAATAGTACTCAAACAATATGGCTCCAGTGAACCAGTAAATATCCAAGTCATAGCTATTTAGATTGTCACGTAACTTACTATGTTCAGAAAACTCTACAGACTGACCTGCAAGGGAACTTTTTGTAAGCCACATTTACACATTTGTGTCATCTTAGGACAGGATCGTAGCGTAATGTAATGTACAGACACCATAATTGCCTTTTGATGATGATTTTAATTATGTTGCATAGATTTAAGACAAAGAAAAGACTACAGTGACTCGATTACAGTGAGAAGAAAAGTAAGAGCATTAGAAAAGAGTAAATGTGTTCATTAGAGTAGAGAATTAAGCCTTTACTTCTTCCTTAGGAGTCCCTTTATCCTGGCTCTCTAGGTCTGGGGTTAAAAGAAAAAAATTAAGGTAATTTTTAGTGATGCTAGTGGGGTTTTTTCATATGATTATGAAAACCCCCCACATTTACTTTATTGGAAAAGACAAAAATTATGATTTTAATCTTTTTATTTATCCCAAATGTCCCTCACAAAGTGCATTATTGCTTTAACAACCTGGTTTATAAAACCCGAACAAGAGAGAGAGCCACTGACCTTTGAGCTGGATGGGGCCCAGGACCAGAGTATGGTTCTCGTGGTCCAACCCAAGGTCTCTGATTCTACGCTTCAGGCAGCCTCGACGGCAGCGGGAGTTATAGTCAGAAGCTTGACATATCAAAACCTTGCATTGCACATACACTGACTCATGGGTTCGCAGAAATTGGAAGGCTTTGAATGCGAAACTGCCATAGGAGCTGGAACCAGAGCTGTAGGTCATGTAGGTGCTGTCCCTTGCACATCTAAAGGTAAAACAGCTATTATTAGGCTACGGGATAATGCAAAGACTATAAATATAGCAAAGTTGGTAATAGCAGGATATTATGTAGGCTACACTAAGAAAATGTAAGGCAAGGTATCCTTAGAACATGTTGTCAAACGTGTTTCATCAAGTAGTCTTTCAAGCTAATCGCATTACGAGGTGTTTTGTGGAAGTTATGGTCTTTCCCCAATGCCTAAAAATGTCGATTGCAAACCATTTTGGAGATTGTGGCTATTTGGCAAATTTTACCATATGGCAGTTTGTCTATAAACAGCATATACAGTAAATACTCTTTGGCTAACATAGAACCTTCTAACTGATTCCTGTTTTGACATGCTCTCACCCATTACGGACAAGGTCATAGGCTCTGGTGTGGAAGTCATGAGGCGAGGGTGAGGCCACACACGTGTCCAAAAACAGCACCAGGCTGCTATCGTCCCTTCTTAAATTTATTTTGACAAACAAGTTCTGGTTCAGAGTCACCCTGTATGGAACCTGAGTCACCTGGTAGAAGAGACAATACACAAATACTCAATTCTATTAAAACTAATATTCAGAAAACATCTAGTAGGCCTACCACAGGCTAGCTACAGTAAGTCATTGGCAGGTCTTTTCAGGTCCTTGCCACTGGAAATCATTTAAAGGTACACTTCTCGATTGAATTATAGCACCCACTCTCCCCAAAAGTATGGGAAGTATGGGAAGCTGTGGGGAGTAGAGAGGAGTACCAGCCACTCAGCACTCGCATGCCAGAGGGAAGTGCTCATTTTTGTAGCGCTTAATTCAACAACAACAGCGTGCACCTTTAAATCATCTCAATGTTACAGGCTGGAGAGAATATTTTAATACCATATTGGAAAAGCTGCTGGAGGTGTAGAAAGCCATGGTGCCATTGAATCTGCCTGTGCCCGATATGGTGGTGTTCTCAATTCCTGTGGCGATGTACATTATCTGGACCATTGTGTCTTGCTCCATCCGACAGCCCACATTTATCATAAAGTGAGACTGGCGTGTGATCTCACCAAAGTTGGAAGTGAAGGCACGGATTGCATTAGAGTACACGACTCTGCCGTTCTCAAACTATTAAAAGTAGAATAAAAGTGGAAATAGTCCCATTAGTTCTTCCTAAATGTACATGTTCGAGAAAGTGATTCTAAACTATAGTGTTAATGTACTATATGTTGATTGGCAGAGGATTGTTTACCTTTCGTTCAGTGCCACAAGTGTTTATTGCGAAACGAAATACCACTTCGTAGCTGGAGATCTGTGGCCTGCAGTACTGGTCATTCAAGTACAGATTATGGCCGTCATAGCCTATAGAGTTCAGGTAGGACCTCCCAAGCACAATTACCATGTTGTCTGAAGAACATTCCACACGACCTGACAAAGCAACATATTTACCAGATGTAATAATTTACACATACAATGGATTAAATTTCATTCTCATCCCATCAATATAATTTTTTCTTCAAGCATTCCAGGCTGTGTCAAGTGAGCAATTGACAATATATTTATTCATTTATTTTTTTGTGAAGTATTTAAAGAAAAATGCAGTAGTCAAACTTGGAGCATTGTCATCTTTTTAGATGTTTATTATTCTTTCTCAATCCTCCAAAGTTTTCTACTGCAACTTTACCTTGCCATTTGTAAGACTTATTCAGCTTCATGTTTGTTCCCCATCATGGGAAAGCTGTGCCCTACACAAATGAGTAAAAGTGTGTCAGTTTACCTGAACTTGAGGGGAGAATGCTCTTGAACTCTGCTTTGAACCCTCTAGCAACAATAGAGCCATCCGTTTGGAAGAGAACAGTCATGTAGTTGGAAGAAGAATAGAAGGAATTCTCAGTGCTATTATTTTCGCACAATTTCCCCAAAGGCTCTGAATAGATAGAAGACCCATCGTAGATCTGGAGGGAATCACAGGAGCAGCAGTTCTCCAACCTGGATGGAAAAAAGATAACATAATATCATAATATAGTATCATAATCAATTTACAACATTATTAAAGATTATTTTTTTATATAAAATTGTCATCATTATGTTTCTTTGTTTTTTCATGACCACTCAGATTTACAAAAGTGTATTTTTCACTCACTGAAGGTCAGTGACTGTGAGAGAGATTCGTTGGTTATAAGGAGCACTTATCTGCCACACACAGTATTCTTGGTCAGGATAATAACTGGGGTAGTTTTGGCTGGAGAATGACCCAGTGCCATGCAGAGAGCCTCCACATGACTGTGCTGAAAATAGGGTAGAGAATCAATTCATTGCAGTCATTTAGCAGATGCTTTTATCCAAAGTGACGTACAAGGAGTACAATTACAAGTGTTACAAGGAGCAGATAGGGGACATCTTGCCCAAGGTTGCTTACAGGTAGGCCAACTCTGGGGCCTACCCATGACCCTCCGGTTGAGAGTCAAACACCCAGACTACTAGACTGTTCTGCCCCCAATCAGCTACCAGCCCATGGTCATGTAACCATTTAAGGTTGAGGTTACAGTATATTTGGGCAGAAAAATGCTTGTTTGGCACTCTGGATTGGAGACATTATATGTTGAAATACCTGTGGTTCTTGGTGGTTCACTGGTTGATGCGCAATATGCTGCAGGGCAGAGAGATGTGAATAATATGTTATTAGATGGTCTAAATCTTGGGGCTTCAAACTATGACTTTCTTCCAATGCTAAAATATTGATAATTTAACGATAACGACCAGATAGTGCCTGTATTAATTTAAGTTTCCTCTGAGGATCTTTGAGACTTGTTACTGATCTTTAAGACTGGGTACCTACAGTAGTAGTCCTGGCAACAGTTGCCATTGTACTGACAAGAGGACGAGCAGGAACAACTTCCCATGTTGTAGCCACAGTTGTAATAACAGGAGGGCTGACCTGGTAGATATGGGGGATATTGACATGATGAACAGTTTACAGTTCACAGCAAAGAGAAAATGCTTGTTTGGCACTGTGGATTGGAGACATTGTATGTTGAAATACCTGTGGTTCTTGGTGGTTCACTGGTTGATGCGCAATATGCTGCAGGGCAGAGAGATGTGAATAATATGTTATTAGATGGTCTAAATCTTGGGGCTTCAAACTATGACTTTCTTCCAATGCTAAAATATTTATTACATACTGATAATTTAACGATAACGACCAGATAGTGCCTGTATTAATTTAAGTTTCCTCTGAGGATCTTTGAGACTTCTTACTGATATTTAAGACTGGGGACTTACAGTAGTAGTCCTGGCAACAGTTGCCATAGTACTGACAAGAGGACGAGCAGGAACAACTTCCCATGTTGTAGCCACAGTTGTAGCGACAGGAGGGCTGACCTGGTAGATATGGGGGATATTGACATGATGAACAGTTTACAGTTCACAGCAAAGAGAAAATCCTTGTTTGGCACTGTGGATTGGAGACATTGTATGTTGAAATACCTGTGGTTCTTGGTGTCTCAGTGCTCGATGGGCAATACGCTGCAGGGCAGAGAGATGTGAATAATATGTTATTAGATGGCCCAAATGTTGGGGCTTCAAACTATGACTTTCTTCCAATGCTAAAATATTTATTACATACTGATAATTTAACGATAACGACCAGATAGTGCCTCTATTAATTTAAGTTTCCTCTGAGGATCTTTGAGACTTGTTACTGATCTTTAAGACTGGGTACTTACAGTAGTAGTCCTGGCAACAGTTGCCATAGTACTGACAAGAGGACGTGCAGGAACAACTTCCCATGTTATAGCCACAGTTGTAGCGACAGGAGGGCTGACCTGGTAGATATGTTTTGTTTTAATGCTTTGCATTAAATTAGACCTATTTCACAGACAGATCCATTACAATTACATTGTAATGATAGCAAATGACAAAACTTTACTTCCTTTACACCTCTTTAAAATGAGACAATGTCGACCACTTCAAGGTAAACTAAAGCCACATACAGACAATATTGTGAAATGAATAAAGTCCTGCTATTTTCTGCTCAGCCGGATCAGTTCACCCCTAGAAATCAACATTCAATAAAACTGATTAGCAACTATATTTAGTAACTATATTTAGTAACTATATTTAGTAACCGATTTTACAACATTGCACTACATTTTTTTGACGTAACAAAGGTATCATGGATTCAAACTCACCTGTTGTGTAGTAGTCTGGAAAAAAGGAGAGTAATATATATACATTATTAGTTTGATTTCCAAAAGGGCAAGCACAGACACAACACTAACAAATCAACATTTGGTACCTTGCACGGTGGGTGCAATGATAACCCGGATCTGTTCAACCCCAAAAATGTCAAATGCAGACGTTTTTAGCAGTTAGCAATACAAAACCAGAACCTATATTTGCTTTTATCAATCAACATTCAATAAAACTGATTAGTAACTATATTTAGTAACCGATTTCACAACATTGCACTACATTGTTTTGACGTAACAGAGGTATCATGGATTCAAACTCACTTGGTGTGTAGTAGTCTGGAAAAAAGGAGAGTAATATATATACATTATTAGTTTGATTTCAAAAAGGGCAAGCACAGACACAACACTAACAAATCAACATTTGGTACCTTGCACGGTGGGTGCAACGATAACCCGGATCTGTTCACCGCCAAAAATGTCAAATGCAGACGTTTTTAGCAGTTAGCAATACAAAACCAGAACCTATATTTGCTTTCTTCAATCAACATTCAATAAAACTGATTAGTAACTATATTTAGTAACTATATTTAGTAACCAATTTCACAATATTGCACTACATTGTTTTGACGTGACAGAGGTATCATGGATTCAAACTCACCTGGTGTGTAGTACCCTGGAAAAACGAAGAGTAATATATATAAATTATTAGTTTGATTTCAAAAGGGGCAAGCATAGACACAACACTAACAAATCAACATTTGGTACCTTGCACGGCGGGTGCAATGATAACACCGCAAAGAACCAACAGTGTGCAGGCCATCATGATTTCCTCTTGCAAACGAACATACCTCGGTCTATACCACAGTAACTTATATAGCCACTTGCAGGCCTCTTTATCTCAGTCATAAAGCTTTTCAGAATGCATTTGAGTGAGAAGTGCACACCTGGGATGTTATAAAGTGTGCAAATGATTATATATAGTAATTTTACCCTTACATCATCAGTGCATTTTAAGGTATCTCCTAAAGACGCGTAATAGAAGTTGACTCTTGCACACTCACACACATTTGATGAACCCCAGAGCAAGAGAGCAACATTTGCTGTCATTAAACTGTGATGTCCTGATTATATCATAAATATATATGTATATAAATTGGGTCACTCACTTTAGATAATTAGGGATATGCATACAAATATAAAAATGACCAATAATTGGTTAGTAATGCTTATGCAGGGATAAGGGTAATAAGTATAAAACAGTAAAATAAATCTATTTCATTGTGGTGTGGACATATCATTAACATATCATTATATGATTATGATTTCATCATTAAGGTTAATGTAACAGAATAATAATACAGTATATATTTAATATAATGTGTTTGGTTATATATGTTCGAAAAAGAAAGGTCCTCTCACGTTTGAATAGCATTTTACCATTTCATACTATAATGCTTAGGGCTTACTGACACACAGAGTAATATATTTGCTAAATATACAGACCATAAATGTAGACTTTATAGCATGTCTGTATGTCTTCGTGAGAAAATGTAGTTCAATCTAGCCTGTTTATTCAGGTGTCAGAAAGGGATTTTATGTTCAAGGATCTCAACTTATCTTAGCTACCTTATAAATGATTTAGAGTGTGTATTAATGTGTCATCTCTTTAGCAGGACATGAGGGAAGCTAGTCTTGTGGAGACATCACATGTATAGTGTACTTGTGCTTTATACTGTCGGTAAACAGGCTAGGAAAACCAAAGACATAGGTGGCAACTATATAATAACTAATAATCATGTAGTGTATACTGTAATATAATTTGTACAATGCAGTACGAAACATAGAAAATAAATGTATAATAAAGAAAGTGTTAATAGGAATACTGAAGGATTCTTTATAGTCATTAATTGTTTAGATTATGTTGATATTCATTTGAGCTCGCAGAAACATTTCAAATATTGATATTGTCATTCTACTAATTGAAGAAATGAACACACGTTCTGCTAAAATATGGCATGCTTTGGGACAAAAGTAAGCAGTTTCATTTTAGATTTATTCTGCTACAATCTGAACTGCCATCTATTTTATTGTATTTAGGTGACGGGGTAAGAGAACAATCACATCAGGATTGAATCAGTATTGTGTCATCCGAATCAATGATAAATTGCGTCATTTGTGACTATAAAGCTCCCACTTATAGAAGAATAGACAAGGTTGATAATTTATTATGACATGTTGGTGTACCACGTATCTGACTTGATGATGAAAGAAAGGCAAACATGACACGAGGTACAGGTGCAGCAAGTGTGATTCAAACTCAAACCAAAAACTGTAAGCCTAATGTTCTCTTTGCACATAAAAAAATGAAGCCCTGTTTTTTTAATGCCCCTCTTGTCTATCTCACCCCTACGGAAATGACTTGTGTCAAGCTCTTAAATCAACACATAGCTGGAAGAACATTGGGTGGTCGCCCTCTCTCTCTATGGCCTATTTATCTAGTAGTAGACCATTTTTGTAGACCATTTGTACAAAGCCTGCTGTGAGTCACGGCAGCAGTGCCCCTGACTCAATTCTGAGTGAGTTAACCATTAGCCAGCATAGCAGAACTGACGCTTGCTGTCTGGGATAAAGCAAGGGGCTACACAGGCGACCTCACTAATACAAGCCGAGTAGCAGCTGCAACAACTGCACAATACGGTAAGAGAAAGTCTTATTATGGTAATTGTCTTTGATAGGATTAAATGTACTCACATAATTGTTGTGGTGGTTCCTGGAGATGGGGAAATTTTTTCTAACAAATATCTATCTATCTATCTATATGTCTATCTATCTCTCTCTATATATATATATAACAAATATATATTTTCTGGTTCTGTAAAACCATAAAACAATAGTAACACATTATTTTTTCTGTACAAAAATAGGGTTTGTGAGGCCTTCTGGGTCTGAATATGCAAACTTCCAAGATTCTTTCATGTTTCATACTTTATGAAGCTGTCAGTATGATAAACCATTCCTTTAAAATGTGTTTATTTGATTACAAAGCTTCATTCTCCAAAAGCCAAAAGTCTTAATCTTTAAAAGGAAGCAATTGAACGGCAATTTTAGTGATTCCGGCAGGACCTTTTATGTTTACCTGGTCAGTGGGTTGATCATGAACTAAGCATATCCTGACCTCTGTAATCCAGTCATCAGTACAGGTACAGCCCAGCCCACAGGTTTTATTGATCAGGCCATGTCCTTTTGTGTGCGTGTACAAATAAAGTTGACTCTAGTGTTTGTTTTTTTCTTTTGGAGGAGACTATTGGTCCAATTTCCTGATTCACATCCAAATCAAACAAAACAATTTGCTCTTTCCATAATATGTAAAAAAAAACAAATTGCGTCTCCGTTTTCTTCCCTTTATATTTATGAAAATATATAAGTCATTAAGGAAAGAAACCAATAACAGTTGTTGGCTTCAGTTGATCATTTAACCATACTCTGATTATCCACTTACCACCATATTTCACAAACACGCTCCTGTACGCACGTTCTTACACGATTGTCTCCCCAACAGGAGGTGATTTGACAATAAAGAAAGTTCAAATGCAGAACATGGGGTCCTCCCCCGCCCTCCTACTGCTCCTGGGCTGCTGCCTCTCGGCAAGCCAAGCCAACCGCATCTACGTTCACCCCTTCTACCTCTTCGCCGCGGAGAATGTCAGCTGTGAGACACTACAGACCGAGAGTGCCAAGCCACTGGAGACACTTCCTGTGCCATCGCTTAGTGACGAGCTCCCGGCGCCGGAACCCAGGGAAACACCAGAAGGGGTCGAGCTGAGGCAGAACATCACCCAGAGAACAGTGGTTCTGGCGGAGCTGTTGAACACCCTGGGCCTCAGGATGTACCAGGCTCTGAGCACCAGGCAACAGGGCGCCAACACTCTCCTCTCCCCGGTTAACACTTACGGCTCCCTGGTTACTTTGTACCTGGGAGCGTCCAAGAAGACGGCCAGCTCATACCAGGTTAGTTGACGGTCATTATTCGATCTTGTTGAAAGACATTAATGTAGCAAAATAATGTTCCTCATGTAAGGAGTGTGTGAGCAGACTGCAAGCGCAGGATGCTTAAGGACGAGGCAAGACGCTGGGAAGCAGATAACGCTCGAAGTGTATTTTAATAATAGAAGTAGGCCTACAAATTGATTTGTGAAACAAACTGAGGGGCGGTGGCTTGGTGTTACACCTCAGTCAATGTTCAACTCATTATTGCTGTGTAATGTACTTTTTGGGAAAATTAAGCACTTGGCTGGTATTTAGGCTGTTAGCAGTTATTTTGAGGATTGAATGATATGTTAATAAGTATTGTAAAATGTATAACTAAGTTAGTCCAAATGTATAACTAAGTTAGTCCATTATTCTAACAGACTGTTGTTTGCTTACAATAACTTGTGTATGACCTATTCAGCTATTGACATATGACATATAAGTCGCTTTGGATAAAAGCATACAGTATACACTACAGTATAAAAATAGACATTATAGCAGTGAATGAATGAATGAAAAACAAATGTATGCATTTCTTCAGTAACGAATTAGATGACGAGTACTTCAACATCCAATTTTAAGTTTTGTGCTTTTGAATTAAAAAACTGATCCCAAATCCTTATTCTCTGTTGCTAGCTTCTGTTGGGCCTAAACAGAGACACCGACCGAGAAGACTGTGTGTCATTAGTAGATGGACACACGGTTCTGAAGACACTGCAAGACATCAACTCTCGGGTAGATGACGGACCCAATGATGAGATCGTCACCCAGGTCTGGGTCTTCACTCGTAGTGATGCCAGCCTATCAGAGGACTTTATTCAGGGCATAAAGGACTTCTCTGACACGTCGTTCATCCGGGGAGTGGACTTCTCCAGGCTACAAGAGGCGGAGGAGATGGTGAATAGCTTCACTGAGAAGACATCGCAGGGGAAGGTGAAGAGTCTCTTTAAAGACTTGAACCCCAGCGCCAATCTGCTCTTCATCAGTTCCTTCGCCTTCAAAGGTTTTTTTCCTTTTCTCAGACCTTTTTGAAAGTGTTTAGATCAGGACAGAAGTGAAAGATATAAAAGCTAGATCAAGACAGAAGTGAAAGCTATAAAATGCTTTCAGTTAAGGTGAATTTGGCAACACTTACAGTATGTGTGAGGGTTCTTTTTTTTAAAAACCAAACACTGTATAAAGAGCATGTTATACTCAATTTAAATCTCCCTATCCTCACTGGTGGATCAACCACTCCTGTTTGAGACCGAATTCGTCACCACCTTTGCACTGCTGATAAACTTTTTGAAGAACTGAAAACATGGTTAACATGGTTGTATCTGCTTAGGTAACTGGAAGACAGCCTTCCAACCTGACAACACCTCCCTACAGGAGTTCTATGTGAATGAAACAGCCACAGTGATGGTTCCAATGATGACCCACATGGGTCAGTACTACTACCTGAATGACAAGGTAATTTTGCAACAGCGTTTGTGTGTGAATATATTGTAGTGCTTATTTGGTGCATTATTTTGCAGGAAACAACCCATAATATCACCAGCAGGGATTTTGAATCTAATCATTTGAATTCCAAGTAATGTATTTATTGTATTACCGTGAAGGTACGGCAGGTCACGGTTGTTAAGTTGCCTTTGAGCAAGCAGTCGTACATGCTGCTGATCCTGCCTAATGAAGGGGTCGGGCTCAATGCTCTGGAGGGAAAACTTCGCAACGATATCATCTTTAGTTGGCACCGAAAACTCAATGAAGGGTGAGTATTCTGTGTTACTGTGTTTGTTTTTGCTGCAAGAGGGTAGGGCTGAGCAAAACATGACAACATTTTGGATTCCCTTTCAGAGATAGTCCACAATCTCTGGAAACACAATTCTAAGAACTGTCTAGGTGTGTACATGTATCGACTCAATTGACATTCTTGATTGATATTCTCCACTCTGTTGGTGCAACTGATAGGGTGACACCTTCATTATTATTGGTTCTTTTGAGTATATATAATTTAGGGCAACTTTTCAACATAGTTCCACCCAATTTCCACCATGTAGAGATTTTTATTTCTCTATTTCCAGCCCCTTTATACCAATTTACATAATTTTTAACAATGAAAACAATGCACGGTTGCTTGTATTTGCTCCAAAAACAGACTTTTTAATCAATAATTATCAACCACGGTCACAGTCAGTCAAGTCACATTCAATCAATAAGTTCAATCATGTCAATATGTGCAGACAGTTAAAGTATCCTAAAACTTGAAAAAAAAAAAATTTTTGTCATGTTCTCCGATCCATCCATCCAGCCTGCTGGAGCTGTGTCTTCCTCGGTTCTCCATGTCATCTGTGACAGATCTGCATGAGCTGCTAGCCAACATGGCTTCAGAGATAGAGACCAAGCTACTGGGCTCCCAGGCTGAGTTTGAGCGACTCAGCACTACCAAACCCTTCACTATAGATAAGGTGACAAGAGCCAGATGGTTCTGTTAGGTTCTAGAAATTGTACAATGCAATGTTATTTGTGTGCACAATTTCCTAAGCCATCTTCCTATTTCCTCCCAGGCATTAAACAAGGTGTTGTTTGAGATGTCAGACGAAGGGACAGAACCTCAGAAGACGACCCAGGAAGCAGGCATACCTCTTAAACTGACTGTCAATCGGCCATTCTTCTTCTCAATCGTAGAAGGAGACTCTGGTGCCTTCCTCATGCTGGGCAAGATTGTCAATCCTACACTTTGAAGTTGCATGGTGCTTAACCTAACATAAATGCAAATGCATTTTTCAGTATTTATCGGAACACGTTAATGCAAACTGCGATGAAAACAGCACGCTGAAAACTGTTACTTATGTAAAATTAAATATAGCTGTGTTCTGTAGAGTACGTGCATAAGTACAGTGGGCACGATTCTCTTTGTTGAATAATACTTTGTATTGTTTTTTATGTTTTTTTGATTGAATTTTGTTTACAACTTGTGATCACAGAAATAAAGCAGTTTCTCAATATACAGTAATTGAAATATCAGTTTGTTCAAAGTCACATTTACAGTACCTTCTAATAGCCTAGTTACTAGCAGAAACCATAGTGGAATTTAAAGAATAACTATTGCTGCTTGAATTGTATTACATTTAAGGGAAACTGTATCGTTTCAGTTTAAACTAGAAGAAGCTAGTAAAAAACAAATGCACAAAATAGCTACACTACAATTTCTGGAGGTCTACTTATAGTAACACAGAAAAATCTGTTTTGCAATTCTTTTACATTTTATTTCCAAGTTCATTGTGTTAATGGCTTAATATTAGAAAATGTACATCAAACTGGTTTTCTTCCTTATTTACAATTTGTCCTTCACCTGACAACAGTTAACAGAAAATAATCAATGATCAGTCAGTTTGACATTCACCCCTTAAAACTGATTTAAGATCTCCTAGCCATTAAAACATATACACACATGGAATAGGACATTATATCTACAGCCTTACCCAGTTTTTTTCAACTGCATGTATCTTACCCAGTCTGATCAAGTTAAATATCAATCCCCATTGCCAATGTCACTGATCCACTGCCTTTTATTCAATTTACAATATGAAAATGTTCTGTTGTGAAGAGTTTAGCTTCACACTAAAAGACCTGATCAGAGTGGAAGGGCCACCCCTGGTGGCCTGATCAGGCATGGCATGTCCCATTGGTCCAATGCACCGGGTTAGACAAAGAAACGAATGAGATAGTTAAAGGGATGTGTCAGAGGTACAGTTCTGGAACGGGATTATTGATGCTCTGATGTAGACTGAAATTTGCTCAATGCTCCTCCATAGGAAGTTGGTGAACATATTATAGTCCTATTGGTTCTGTTCGGCCAGCTCTCGGGCTTCCTGGACCAGCTCCATCAGGGTGGAGAACATGGAGATGTCAGTTGGTTGCAAACCCATCTTCTGGCTCTGCGGCAAACAAGGGGAGCATGAGACGACACTAAAGGACTACAAGTCTATGCAAGTACGTGCATGCATTCAGAGGCTATGGGCATTCATGAGATTTGCGGAAAGCTCTGTAAACCTCATTGTTCAGGAGACTGTGATTGGCTAGAGCTTGGTAAGATCTCATCTTCTCAGGCAGACTTTAATATGGCTTTATTATTATTATTATAATATGGGGAAATGTATGAATGCACAGTTATGTCTGGTGTATAAGTCGCCATGCATGCCTATGTGCGAGTTTCTATCGCGCTACCTGTTCCCCTAGGTATTCCACATCCAGGGCCAGCTGCAGACGAATCTTGCTGTCGTCTGTTGGCCCTCCTTTGGCACCCGTCGTCGCTGCACTGGCTGCACCCTTCCTGGCCTGCTTCAGTCGCTTCAGACTCTCCTCCATCTTCCTCACAGAGCTCAGAACCTCCGAGATGGTCTCATAGTACCTGGACATGAAGCCGGGACATGTCAGGGGATGGAAAGTAAGAGAAGAAGAAGTATAGAAGGATGGATACATATCCATACATATTGATAAAATGAAAGAAAGATTAACGCTCTAGAAAGGTCCAGGAAAAAAAATATATCGCATTATTCACTGTTTTCTTTGTAAACATACAAAATACAATTTTATTTATATTATTTGTTTATATCATTTTTATTATATTAGTTTAACAATAAAAGCCTACTATAGATAAGCCAATTCCAGTGTCCTACCTCTGCGTGCAGTCAGACAGTGTAACGCGCAGCCATTCTTGGGCTATCGGAGGAGTTACCAGTCCGGTTGAGTCAGCCAGCAGCTGATGTAATGGACGCAAGGCATTGTCCATGTATGCTGATGCACGTGCTGGCACTTCCTGTCCGGGGAGGAAGTTGCAATATAGAAGTTGAATACCCAATCCAACTGCTGTGCCCAGACACCAACAAAGCATTAAACCATTCAAGAAAAGAGGGGACCAGCCCAACTGCACTGACCTTGTTAGTCCTGCGGTAGAGCCGTGGTACCTCAGAGGCACTCTTGAGGAAGCGGCAGCAGCGTTCCGTCAGATGCTGAGTCATCCTGGTGTTGAGGAGTGGGATACGACCTGACAGACACGCCTTCGAGTCCGCCAGCGCATCTGGGAGGGAGGACGGTGCAGGTGAGTGGTCAAGTTAATAATAACCAAAACCCAACAACAGCACTCTCTACTGGTTGAACACATTACTGCAATTACTTAAAAAAAGGCGATGTCATTTGCTTTCTTTTGTATGGCAAGTGACACCACCTTTTACTTTGCACACAATAAACACCTTCTAGAGGAGGCTCTTCAGGCTCTTCTTATAGGTTCACTATAAATATTTTCTATATTCAAGTAGTACAAGAAACATCAAGCTATGAGGAAAAATAAATATATTTTTTTTAGTTTTTATTGTCTTCTATTGTGTGGGTAGTTTACCTTCCATTATAGTGAAGTTTTTGAAGCCAATTGCCTGCAGTTTCTGTCTGACCATCTCTGACAACTCTTTAATCTAGAACCGAATGACAACACTAGCATTACGAAGAGAATGGTTACAAAGTCAAGCACACAACAATTAACCAAAATCCATCTTGTAGTAAATTTAGTGTCCGTGTGCATATACCTGCTCCTGCATCTTTTGGATATCAGCTGCTATGTGTACCAGCTGTTTTGTGGAGAGGGAGGCGGGACCTCCGCTCTCACTGCCGGCCTCGTCCAATGACGTGCGACTAGACGTAGAGGAGGCGGAGCTGGGCAGAGGCCTGGCGGGCTCCTTGGTGGCCTCCGAGGCTGGAGACTTAGTCAGCACCTAACAGGATGTCACAGTCAAGAGGAAAAGCAACATTGCATGCTTAGTCTAAACAAACATATTAGTTAGTTACAAATTTGAGCCAGTCGAAAGGCTAGTATTAGGCTAGTAAGGAATAGCTCAATTGTAGTTTACCTCGTCAAGGAACTTAGCATATCGCGAGTAGAGCTGCAATGTGAGCTTCCAGAAGCGATGGGCCAGAGGTGCCAGGTAGACTTTGTCTGACCAACACCTCACAAGACAGGACCATAATACCTCGGACACCCGCAGGTGGTACACACTGCCCGCTGGACAGAACACACACACACACACAGTTACTATAGTTACTAGAGTTGCCAGAGGTAAGAATAAGTACTGACAACGTTACCTGGAGCTGCCTCTAGTCCATCACTTATAGCATTCTCTAAACTCCCAGCTATTTCCTTGTACCTAAGACAGGAGTGAGAAAATAGGTGAGGGTTAGGAAGAAAAGGGGAAGTTAGGACCGTGTTAGGCGTTAGCAGTCATCCCTCGAACCGGCTCTGAATTACAATAGCTAGGCTAAATCATGACGAACACTAACTGGAATATGTACCTTCAGCAAAAGGCAAATGATTGATTGATTATTATGTCATGTACATGTTCAAACTAGTTATTAGAGCTATTAGAGACTTGAATTTAGGGCTGGACCCGAATCTTCAGATATTTGTTTGTTGGGTAGGTATTGATTTTCAATTTTGGAATTCGAATATTCATTTTTTTTTTATGCATGGTAAAAGAAAAATAGGCTAAACATATCAATCAACTTATAGGGGGGCAACCAACCACATGCCTACAGACATATTTCGCTGAGTCAGCGTAGCACCATGAAGTGAGAAAAAATAAGTACTGTGTGGGAACCTTTAGACCAAAAGGACGACGTGGTTATTTGTAAGATATGCAATGCAGTATTGAAATATAGCAGTAGTACAAGCAAATGCAATACCACTTGTGAAGCAAACATCCACAAGCCTGCCGGTTCTACACAGCACACTCGGCGCTGGAGGATTCAACGTGTGTTTTCGGTTTGTTAATCTGTTGGCACCTGCTTTGTCTAACCATGTGTTCTTTTCAGCCAAGGGGTTGAAAAAGACACTAATTCCGTTCAAGCATCATGTACAGTATAATTATGCACTACATTTGGACCAACCCTGCCCCATAACAGAAGCTTTTACTTTATAAGTAAATAAATACTTAGAAAATCACATAATAATGACAGACTTTAAATGTTTATGCATTGATGGAGATTACCGTAGTTGAAAATAGACGGGCAGGTTCCACTTGTTATTGAAGCTGGTATATGAAGGGTGAACCCTCAGCCTCTTCACACTGGCCTGAGAATTGCACTGACGCTCATACCTCCGCACAAACTCCATACTAACACTGTACCGCTAAAAACGCAGGCGGAAATATTATCAACACATTTTACACACACACAAATACACTGGCCAGTCCATCCAGGATCTCGCAGATTGCATGGCTGAATTTCTGCAGTGTTTCTCAAGAATTGCGATGCCACTTGTGTGTGTTCTGCAGTCAACACTGAAAAAATAGAGCTTTCAAAACATGAAAACAAGAAAAAGTTCAGAAAACACAAGACTGGTCCAGAACAGTCTGTAAAGCACTGGACCTGCTGGTCATTGTTAGTTGCCTAGTTTTGTGCATTGGATGACTTACATTTGTGTTCCAGCACCGAGTGGCACCGAGTGCAAAACAAGTTTTCCCCCCACTCTCACTGAGCACATTTGGGTTCTGCTTAGTCATGTCTTTGGCCGTTATTTGGGTCAGTAAATGAGATGTATTTGGAATCACGTCTCAGCAAAGGACATTTGTGACTAGGCCACTAAATGAAGATGTCACACAGACCAGATGGTGCAAGCTATTGCAAATAATGCAGCGATTGGCTGAATTTGCGTGAATTATTGCGATCGTCAGATACTGGAGGGACTGACTGGCATACAAAAAGGCAAGAGACTGAAAAAATTATATAATAAAAATAATTTTAATAAAGTGTGCAATAGTATGCATGTGTCCACACACACACACAGGCATCAGTACCTCAAAGAATACATCAGGGTTTCCAGGGTTGAAGAGGAAGGCCATCCTCTCCTCTATCCCACAGATTATTTCTGGCCACACAGAGTTGACCAGGAAGTCGTAGCCTGGTACTGTGTCGGCTTTGTCACTGAGAATGGAGTGCACATTAGTATATTACCTTCATCAGGCAGGACACCTGAATGTAAGGACAGTCATTCAACTAGTGTTCAAAATATTTCTCTGCAATGCATAAAAAATATCATGAAGTTGAGGCTTTTTATGAGGGATAAATATTCGTGTGAAATGAGGTATATACATAGTAAGTCTGGGTGTGAAGTACTTGCTTGCAGAGCTGAGACACCGTGCTTGATTTACAGTACGAATGACTTGCTAAAAGCTAACCCTATACTCATGTTTGTGAATAACTTCAATTCATTTATTGAGCTCAAACAGGTATAATATATTTGTTTTTGGTGGCCTGTGTAACAAGCAAGTGTTTATACTTAAATACCTTGTTCCATGAAAGCATCAATACCTTGATATGGCTCCTCCAGTCACGTCTCTAAGCAGTCTGCAGTGATGGGGAACAAACTCCAGAAGCCTGGAGTACATCAGCTGTAGACCGTTGGGACTTGCCTTCACCAACTCTTCTACAATCACCTACGGCAAACAGAAGGGAACAAAAGGCCAGTGAGGAGAGGACTCAAAGAGCACCTAAGATATATAAATCATTTAAGCTCATTCCGTCCTAAAGCAAGATATTGCTCAAAAGCATGCAGGGACATTTTTTAAGCTGTCAAAGTACCCTATTTTCTCTGAAAACTTCCTGCCAATCTATACTCTGTATTGTCAGAGCAAGATTGTGTACTTACCTGGTCCATGTATGGTTTGACCAGCACCTGTCCAACCAGGGTCTCAGCGTCTCGGATCTTATCGATGGTGGCGTAGGTTCTCAGGCAGTGGCGCACCATGTCCAAGTTGGATGTCTGCAGCCCTTCGATCAGGAGGCCCTCCAGAGACTGCTGCAACATGGAGGTGATGCCTGCGATACGCTGGGAAAGAGGCCACATACAGTGAACCACATGTAGGTGCTTCAGGTAAAACTGCGTTTATCAGAAGGAAAGTGCATTTGGAACAAGCGGACTCTCTGATTGACACTTACAGGTCTGACTTTGTCTAACAGTGGCATGCCTTTGCTCTGTACAGCATGGAACTGCAGCTGGTTGAACTCGGTAGCTATTCTCTCCAGGATCTGACCTGCCAACAAAGGACTGAAGGCGGATGCACACAGTTACTCTGTGAATCTATGACTTTGACTCGAGCAAGTGAGTGAAAGCTCTTGTGGTCATGGTCTCCTACCCACTGATCTCCAGAGAGCTGGATTCCTTGGGGTTCTGCGAGTGGAGGATCTTCTCAATCTTCTCTACCGAGCGCACCACCTGGATCAACCTCAGCACACACACCTGATGGAAACGTGATGGGAAGTGATATTTTATTGATATTTGGAAAACAAATTTCTGTATACAGCCATGAAAAAAATTAAGAGACCACTGCATATTTTTTAAAATATAATAATATAAATACAATTTAAAAAATATATAATAATATAAATATATATAAATCTTTTTTTTAAATGTATATAAATAATGTAAAAAATATATAATATTGTATTTTTTTTAAATGGGCAGTGGTCTCTTAATTTTTTTCATGGCTGTATGCGTGCGACATGAATCCTGACAGTAATTAACTCATTGTGAAGGAGTAGTTGATATCCATGCCAGCTGTATACACAGAGGATACAATACATTTGACTGGAATAGAAGAGGAAGGCCACATGAATAGTTGAGCTGTTCCTTGTACTTGAGCCCAGCCAAGGAGAGGTTCGTCTTATTCAGTAATGTATGGTACACGTATGAATGGTAAAAATGCTCTTTTCTGTCAACTACGTCCATTGACTACATGTGTTTTTGTTCTGTAGCATGACAATACTTCAATGGTCAATCCATTGGCACATATACTTCTTGCTATACTTCTACTTGGATTCCTAAACCTACCACTGTAATAAATGCATCAATGATTATGACGGCTGCAGCACCAAACCTTTTTGTTCTGCAGGTCGTCCTGTTTGGACAGTTGGTTGTCTATGGCCTGAATAACCTGACTCACACATGAGCGCAGGCTCTGAAACACATTTAAAAAATAAGATTGAGGTGACATGTTTTTATGAGCTAGACAAGAGGCATGCATGCTAGCAATACATACCATCACCTCCTCTTGTAACCTTACAAGAGGCACAGAGAGCTGGTTGAGGGCTTTATCCATCCCAACCTGAAAAGGGAGCAGAAAGAGGAGTGCATTTGTAGACCGAAGATTATTAACAAAATGATTCTAAATGCCTCAACGTCAGCAATACTATTAGTTGTCTTAGCTAACTGTAGAGGTTGACAATGAAGCTAAATCAAGTAAGTACCTGTAAACATCCTTGAGCAAGATTCCTATCTGCTCCGTAATAGCAGCATGTAATTGTAAGTCGCTTTGGATAAATGACCTAATTGGAATATTACCACGCACCAGGTTGGTTGAGAGGTTCACAAAGTCGGCATAGTCCTTGTTGATGAGCTCCACCATGGCCGTCTTAAGTAACTTGTAGTAGAGCTCCAGGTCTTCTCGCATCTCCTCCAACTGGACCTGCTTTCTACACTCCGCCACAAACTGATCAACATCAAAGTCATCCTGGGAACATAGAGAGACAGAGAGGAGGCAACGGGATCAGAGAGAGGGGCAGTGCAGACAGAGACGGTTAGGATACATACAACAGCATTAACAGTAGTTACATGAGTGTCATACAGAAACAACAATCTTCAGCCACACTTACAGTGTAACAGCACGACCATACGTTTAATTATTTCCAATTTCAAAATGTGCATTACTAGTAATGACAGCTTTTCGGATGAATGATTATGAACATCTTTATTACAATTACATAATTTAGAAGACACTTTTATCCAAAGCAACTTACAATTGCATGCTGCTATTGAATGGGCATGGAGCAGATAGGGGTTAAGCATCTTGCTCAAGGATGCTTACAGGTAGGCCAACTCTGGGGCTTGAACCCACAACCTTCCGGCTGGGAATCCAACACCTAGACCACTAGACTATCCTGCCTCTATATGATAAAGACAGTATTTAAACTACCAAGCAAGACACGATAACTATGAAACAGAAACAACTATTAGAAAGATGTTTGTAACTTTCGAGTAATGTTCTAAAAATGCCTAAGTGAAGTAACCTTGTTACATGATGCTGCGCTTATTCTGAGAGAATGTTATTTGCTTGCAAAAACGGGTGGTTAACCAGTTCAACTGTTGACAAATATACTAATTGTAAGTCGCTTTGGATAAAAGCGTCTGTTAAATGCTGTAACGTTAAATGTAAATGTTTGCTAACGCCAGATGGCTAACTACTTATTGTGGTAGAGTAAACAATACGTCAAAAAATCTAAATATGCTCACTTTCATAAAAACGTCCTTATCGAAGCACAAAGAATCGGGTCCCTTGGGTAGATTCATATTTGATGATATGTGTAACATACAATACTAGCCTAAAGCTTGCTACTTTGTAATTTGTTTAGGGTGGCTTCCGCAAACATGGCAGGGGCACCAACGAGTAAGACGAGGCGAACACGTCATGAAAAATAATTCTACAGCGCCATCTCCAGTTTTTTTGTTGTATTTAAATGTCTTTTAACATTGCCCTGAGTTGACTTTATGTTTTGTGTAAGCCTTGTCGTTGAAAAGTGCTATACAAATAATCTTACCCTACCTTACCTTGCCGAGCCTTGCCTTGCCTACAGTCAGATTTAGGAAACTCATGTTTCAATAAACTTTGTTTTATCTTTTTGTGACATTTGTAATGGTACCCTGGTACCTGTATTGTGATTTAGACATATTAGTGTTCGTACTGTATTTAATAAACTATACATACCTTTTTAAATTAAAAGTAATGGGAATTGCCTCTTTGAAAACAATCCTTGAAAATCTCCCTATTGTGTTTATGATATGCTGGCTTTCCTAGGCGTACCTATATATTTACTGTTACAGTGCATCCAGTTACAGTTACAGCATTTAGCAGATGCTTTTATCCAAAGCGACTTACAATTACATTGTTCTATTACATGGAGCAGATAGGTGTTAGGCATCTTGCTTACAGGTAAGCTGACTCTGGGGCTTGAACCCACAACCTTACAGCTGGGAGTCCAACACCTAGACCACTAGACTATCCTGCATCCACCACAGTCAAATTCCTTATGTGCTGCTATTGGTGAAATAAATCTAATTCTAATTCAGATTCTGATATTTGTGATTATTGTAATATCACATATCAATGGGAATTCTGTCACCAGTCCTCTGTAGTGAACTGTGTAGTGTATTAGCCCCGAATCTGGAGTCTAGTTCTGGGCTAGTGGATCAGTAAGGGGTTGACGGAGGTGTAACTCTATAGGCTCCTATACCTCGCATTCTAAAACACCCAGTAGCAGTAATGTGATTTAGTGACTGGACAGGATGATGGAATCATTTTGTCTTCATAAAACCGATCAATATAATTCCTTTAAGGTTAATGGCCTTTCTCTCAAAATAAATTCCAAATTTTAATTGTATGGGCTGGTGTAATAGCCAAAAATCTGTTCTATCAGACACTACAACCAATAGGCCTAAGTCGTATCTGACATAGGTTGGAAACCCCAACCTTATTGGACGCTACAGAGGGGCGATCATGTCAGGTGATCCAGCGGCAGACAATATTCATTGAGATTTTTCGCAGTTGAAGTGTTGCTCGTCGCTCATTTTTCCTGCACTGAGGGGTAGGCTAATAACCAGCCTACTAATTGGACCAGGCGACTGTAAGCAGCTGCCATATAGCGTACGCTTGGGGGTTTATTTCAGTACCTTTGGAGAGGACAGCTCCACGCTACTCGCAAAAACCTGCGCCGCACGACCGTTGAAAGGAAATGTTTGCTCTTTAAATATCGCAGCTAGAGGCAGGGGAGAGAGGGTGTAGCCACGACACTACAGTGCTTTTCCACGCACCCTCAAGATCATAAGCACTTGCATGCGGTAGCCTCATCCCCCAAGGAGGGTGAACCAAGCAGGCAGGAAGAGAGAGAGGAGAAGATAGAGGGAGCAGAGCATCACTGGAGACATGGCGGAGTGCGGGCGGAAGGCGCTGTCTGTTTTGGAAGCGGCCCGCTCCAGATACGAGAGCCTGCAGATATCCGACGACGTATTTGGCGAGTCGGGGGACGACAGTAGCGAGAACCCGTTCTACAGCACTTCCGGGGACTCCAACTCTGACAACTATATAGCCGAAGCGGGCGAGGAGCATCACCGGGGTTTGGGCGGCGAGAGCAGCCACAGCGGTAGTAGTCGGGGAGGCGGCGGAGGTAGCGGAGCAGGTCCGCCGGGCTCAGTGTCCCGGAGCCAGGCAGAGGAGGATGGCTGGACCGAGACCCTACATGATATCACGCTGCCGCCCTACAAAGACACATATGGTGAGACATGATACATGACAGCATGAAAAGGTCATTTATTGAGAGGCACTGCACATGGGCGTAAGATTAGTAGGCTAATATGAGAGAGACAGGGTAGTGTATAGGCTAAAATCCATGCTATCCGGGTCAGATAGGCCTGTGGTTCTGACTTGGTTAACAAACCAGCACACAAAAGACTATTGCTGTGACACAACTAAACCCTTGTTTCCTCTCCGTTGTGTGTGCGTGTGCACCACGGGTCTTGTGTGCATGCGTGCACGTGAGCTCAAGAGACACATTTCGCTGTTTATTGCAACCTATTATTTGGATATGATCACATGGGCTTTTTCTTCTTTAGGCATGGCTAGATGCTTTGATGGCCATGCTGTCGGTGGATGCCCCTGCATGCTTGATCAGAGCACACAGTGTGTGCATGCTGTCTAATTTAAAAAAAACAGCGTGAATCCTGCACACACCCACACATGCAACAATTAACAAATGCACATATACTGTACAGTATCAAAATCTCTCTCTCACACACATAGACACGCAATGGTTGGCTATAACACAATTCCACTTGTAACTTGCTCGAGATGCACACACACACCTATCAGACCAGAGAGACTAGTAGATGTGAGTCGTGATTCGTGACACATATCACTGCACCACCCACTCTATCTGCAACCAAATGTATTTCAGCTCCTCTCATAAAGGCTCCTATGCGTTTTAAAACCCTGTGTCAATACAGCATCTAGTCTTTATAGTTCTGTGGTCCCCTTTCCTGTGCCATAGGCTCTGTCTAGTTTTCTATCTATCTGCCTACTAGGTCTGTATATGTGTCTGTCTATCTGTCTACTGTATGGGTCTATCTGCATGCCCATCTATTTTTCATCAGCTATGCTTTCCTATTCTTTTAGACTGGTATGTTACTGTACTATTAGGCTTTAGATTGGGGAGTTGTATCGGATCAAGAGTAAGGCTTTGTTTGGATTAGTCATACAAAACACACACATACCTATACACAATGTGCAATAAAGTGTGTGCTACTTCTTTTAATTACAATGCAACTTAAAGAGTGAGATTATGACATATGTGTGTATTACATGCAGGCAAAGGTAAATATAGTTAAACTGACCATTTCAGGCACAGCTACTTTATAGTAAATGCTCTCTACTTATAGCAGCATGGTCCAGTCCAGCATGTGTTTCTCTGAGCACATCTGTATTTCGGTCTAAGTGTGGACTTGTTTTGTGTGGCGGTTGAGGCAGCAACCAGGGCCTGTCTTTCACAATAGCCCAAATAAACTGAACAGGGCTAAGCTGTGTCAGGCTGTGTTGTGCTGGGCACGCCTTCTGCAGCTGCGGCAACAGATCATTCATTAAGCTGGCAATCAGTGTGGAAAGTCAGGTACAGGATGTTCTCTGTTGCATCCTGCTTTTACTGTTTCCGTATTGTCTCAAACCCTGTTGGCCATGTTTACTCTGTGATTTACTTGAACAAAGGATCCATGGTTTTGACAGGCAGGTTTGTTTAAATCCAGTGTCTGTCTGGGTGTAGTCAAGACAGGTGGGGTCCTGTGTCAGGGATGAGGTAAATAAAGACCAGTTTGCTGGGCGCATGCCAGTTTGCTGGATAAAGGGAAGGGAAAAGTTTAATTGTTGTAGTAGCCAAGGTCATATTTCCAGACAGGTGTGATTTGTAGGCCGTGTGACTGCATATCACATTTCCCTGTCATCGTCAGTGGTTTGGGATGAGAACCCCAATCTGCTTTATCTTAACAAGGTTTCACTAAGTTGGCTAAGCGCGTGGCTAGCCCCTGTTTTGTCACTTTATCAATTTCAGTTGTTATCTGCTAGCCAGCCTGCCTGCTTGTCTGCCTGCCTGCCAGCCTGCTGTGTTTGCCAGCCTGTTCTCCTGTCTGTCTGTGTGTCTCTCTATTTTTCTGTCAGGCTGGGGCACCGCTGACACAGAGAGCAGTCTGAATGTGACAGCCCCACTCCCGAGAGACTGTATAATGTGTACATAAATCATCAGACGCTGTCTGAATACAACAAGCCCACCAACAGACCTGGTGCTTTAAATCACAAGTAGCACTAGAGTCTATTTTTCCTGTTTTAGGCCTTGGGTTTTAGGCTTTCTGAACTCATAAAATACATTTTCTTATTTTGGAAACGGGATTCAAGTAATGTGAGCCGATTTAGGATAAAAGCATCTGCTAAAGGATTCAATTGTAAAATAATTTCTAAAAGAAAATTTCTAAAAGGTTTGAAACAGTTTTTGGAGCTTACATGAGAATGTTAGTTCCAAATCAGGTTTACAAAAGACACTCCATTCTCATCTTGCTGTGAGATTTTGCCACCCGTGTGTGGGTGGCAAAGAGACAATGCTGTGGATTATAAAAAAATACGTCCACGTTCCATGTTAGATGAGCAATTTATTCATTTCTGTGGCTGTGATATAGGTTTTAACTGGCACTCTATCACTCTGTATGTCTGTTATTCTAGCGCTCTCTTTCTCCCACATTGCTGGGCCATCCATCTACACATTACACAATTAGATTATTATCTAGCATTCTAGCCTAAATAAAACACCATTTAAGGCAATTCCAGGTTTATTAAATAGGCTATATTGGATCTATTGAGTGGCATGATTGAGGTACATTACATGTGTGCCACCATGTTATTGGTTCCAGTAAATCCTATAATACGGCATCGTCATAGTCTCTTGTAGCTCCAATCTTACAGAAATTCATATTCTAATGCACCATTTTTATCATTTCTATTTGAAAACAAACACTAGTGCATGTTTGGTCTAGCAGAGAGTTTATCCACTCTAAATCCATATTAATCCTATTCCTAATTCCTCACATTCTAACTATAAAACCCTTTCTGGGGCTCTACCAGGCAGCTGTTTGCCTCACAATAGAACTAGCACAACCCCTGACAGTCACAAGGGAATATCTCATTTGAATGCAAAAATGTAGACATGGATGTGTCTAAGGGTTATGTTGGGAAAGTATAGCTTTGCTGATAAACTGAAAAGAAGTAACATCTTCTAACATGGAATTGTGAAAATCCGTATCAGAGTGGATGATATATCCTATATTAAAATTGAACTGGTGGGGGATGGGTAAAAAATGTGTAGGGCAGACAACCCATTTGCCCAAAAAGTAAGTTATTCCTTTTAATTAAAATGCATGTTTTTGGCCCTTTTAATGTGGTAGGCTGAGGTGAGTCATTTTCTTCAGCAGACCTTCCGTCTGTCTTTGAGATAAAAAATTTGTTCTCTTCATAGAGGAGTAGCTTCTGCCAAGGAAGTCACGCTAGATTTTGCTTGTAGCTTTCAAGTCTAATAGAATGCAAATTATTTGGATTTGAGCTTCGCCCCTGGTTATTTCTGCTTATGTTACAGACATCTTATCTCACACTTTTGGAGCCAAATTCCTTTCCATGTGCCACTTGTAATAATGTGCAATTTAAGTCAAAGCCTTTTGGATTGTTATCTGCAATTCTCGGAGAGCAGCCCACCGCCCCTGTCCTTTTTACACTGTAGTGCCCTTCTTTTTAAAAATGTGGATTTACCTGCGAAACTGAAGTGTCTCATGTAGAAGGTTGCACGTGGCAGATTAAATGTACCTTATTTGCACCAAAGATATTACTGTTGTACATATTCACAATTGATTGATTTGAATCATAAAGGACATTTCCAAATGCATGAAAGTAGTGTTAGAATTCTGAATTCTGAAAACCTTCTCCCAGGGGATGATGCTCCTGGACCCCCCCACAGATGTCTGGGGCGAAGCACCCAATGTGTGAAACATTTTGCAGGCAGCCTGATGCACAACCCCCCCCAACCCCCAACCCAGGTGCCCATTTCTCATTGTGCGCCCGTCCATTTAGAGAGTATTTGCACACCCCTGTTTAGAGATAATGACTGTGTGCTGCCTAATTAAGCCTGAAGTTGTTCTGCTTGCCTCTAGAATCCCTTTCACCATTCTAACACAGAAATGTTGTCGTTAGGACAACGGTAATTGAGTCTCTGAGCAATAGCACTTCATTGACTGATGTGCTGTGTGCATTCAGACGCCTTTCCCTCTTTGCTCACTTCCATTTGGACCGCATCACCAACTGCTGCTAACATTATTTTGACTCACCGAGGGCTGTGGGCAATGCCTGCCAAGATACTAAAGCAATGAGACACCGAAACCTAAGGTTGCTGTCATGTATGAACTTGTCACCACTGCCTGGGGCTTGTGGCATTCAGACAGTTAGATGGTTTGCTTAATTTCTGGGAAAGGTGTGTGTGTGTGTGTGTGTGTGTGTGTGTGTGTGTGTGTGTGTGTGTGCTGATTTGTGCCATCTCATTGGGATAATCAATAGCAAAAGAGACATCTTTCCATTCAGACTATTTGGACACAGGGTGTCAGGGTCGTTCTGCGTTAGTCTCTCTCATTCATTCATATTCTCTCTCTAATTTACACTCACTGTATCCAGGCCCTGCCCAGAAGATGCTGGCTTCCTCCACGGCTCTGGACTTCTTCCAGCTCTTCGTCCCAGACAACTGCATCCAGAACATGGTCACTCAGACCAACATGTACGCCAAGAAGTTCCAGGAGCGCTTCGGCTCCGACGAAGGCTGGCGCCCCGTCACAGCCCAGGAGATGAAGGCCTTCCTGGGCTTCATCACGTCCACCAGCGTGCACCGCTGTGAGTCGGTGCTCAGCATCTGGAGCTCAGGGTTCTTCAGCAATCGCAGCATTGCCCTGAAGATGAGCCAGGCGCGCTTCGAGAAGATCCTCAAGTACTTCCACATCGTGGCCTTCAGGCCGTCGCAGGGCAGCAACCAGGGCCTGTACAAGATCCAGCCCTTCCTGGACTCACTGCAGCAGTCCTTTAGCTACACCTTTAGACCCTCACAGACACAGGTGGGTTCAGTTTGATTGCAGTCCTGCTCCACCCCAAGGCATTATTGGCTGCTTAGTGTTATTCCAGCTACATCGTGTTATGGTTATATAAGTCCATTACTTACTTCTTCCTACTGCTAAAAGTAACCAAAGTTTAAAAAAGGGGCACTCTGGATTGTCTGTGTGTGTGTTTTGAAGAGTATGTGTGTATCTAGGGCAGTTTGTTTCATCTGCTAGGTTTCTGTGCCAGGGGCAGAGTGGGTCCAGATAGTCACAGAATGTCAGAATGGCATGGCACACATTCACCCGAGTCTTGATTAACCAGTCACCGTAAATCCCCTACAGACAGATTTGCAGTGAAAGGTTTCCATGCGGCCGAAACAACAACAAAATAGGCAGAAGCTACTGCTAGTTGCTCATAGACCAGATGTCACAGGATGAGGTATTTCCATTGACCACTGTGCTTTGCCCGATGTCATCTACCAATAGTCCAGAAAGGATCATAATTGTTACAGAAACGCACTTCGGTTTTATTACTGGGGATTGGTTCGTTTTTCAGCTCAAATGAGCATGGAAACAAGAGAGGGGTCTGTAGACGGGACACAATTGGAGGGGAGAGCTGGAAGTTATTTGAAATGTGAATATGTATCATACGGTTGAAAGGTTTTCTGGAAAAATTTGTTTGTGTGTGTCATTATGGAAAACTCTGGCCACACAGCTTGTGAGATGTAACGTGTTTGCCAGTGCAAAGTGCGTAGTCTATACCCTCAGGTATGTAGCTGAGTTATTTAGCACATAATGTGGCATAACTCCGCAGCTCTAATGTTTTAAGATTATTTGACAATTTAACCTGGGGATATTACAGGTTTGTAGTTTTAAGGGACTATAAGGGGAAGGATAGGTTTGCGGTTAGCATGGTCAACGACCACCTATAAGGGGGTTCAATCCCCAACAGGCCTGGCCTACCTATAGGCATCACTACCTGAAAGTAAGATGTCCCTTTTTGATAGCAGTAGCGTAGGCAGAAATCACAGTTTGAGTGGGCACAGAGAAAATCAGGTGGGCCCGGTTCTCTCCTTCTTAATAGATTGTGTAACATATGTTAACCAAAATTAGGCCATTACAACTATTATTGCCTGAATGCACCACAGTTTAATCACACAAGCCTTATTACAGGCACCAAGACGAACATTAACAGCCTCGCATAGCCTGGCATGGCGGCCACATATTCACACACACACACACAGCTGACAGACGCAATAGCATCATTAATCAAGCGAATAGAGGTACACTGTTGACTGCACTGAATGATTGATCCAGCAAAAAAGAAAGCCTTCTGATTGGGTGGGCCAGTGTGTCCGGGGGTCCGGGCCCACCCAGGCCCAACCGTGGCTACGCACCTGTTTGATATTGATACAGTAGTGATAGCGTTTCCCAAAGTAAAGACTGCATTTCCCATGAGCCCCATGGCCTCGTCGCAAAGAGCTACTGGGACTCTCCAGTGGAAAAGTGTGAAAGGGAAGATAATAGTTGAGAGAGGTAGTGATAGTTTAGTTGAACAAGATGTAATGTAACAATATTCATTTAGTCTCTATGCCGTATGTCACATTTTGCAGGGAATCTGACAAGGTGGGAAGCATGAAGTAAAATTGCCAACTTTATCGCTGATCCTATCTTCTTATGGATGGACCTTTCATCAATTCCCTAACTAGCAGGAGTTCTGTGATTGAAACCTGTGGCCCTGTGTTTCAGGTTCTTCATGAGCCTCTGATAGACGAGGACCCAGTCTTCATCACCACCTGCACAGAGAGAGAGCTGAGGAAGAGGAAGAAGAGAAAATTCAGCCTCTGGGTCCGACAGTGCACCTCCACTGGATTTATCTGCCAGGTAACATTTTACCCCACACCTGTCAAATACACAAGCTGCATATTGATTATTGTTACTTTGTATGTATTTTAAACTAAGCTGCATTACCTAACATTTCTACATTCTACAATGTTTAACAAAACAACCATTTTCTATAAAACGGGTGCAACACCTTATATTACCACTTCCTAAAACGGTCGTTTTGTGTTTTGTTATTGGGAGAGGAGCGCTCTCAGAAGTCTCGCCTCTTGGTAGACAAGGGTCAGGGCCAATGAGCAGCATAAAACCAGTAGCTGGAGTAGCTCAGAGCATACTGAACAAGCACCCAGCATGAAGTTAGTGAAGTGAAATCAAAGACTCCTCGTTCTTTGTCAAAAATACTGCGACAAGGAAAGAGTCAAAACAAGGGTCAGTATTGGACGCTGCTTTCCCCTGATAGAGAGCTCTAAAAGATGTTAAAGGACTAGCATTTAATAGCGATGTTGCACATTTCCTTCTTGATGCGCGAGTATTATTTTCTTTCTTGTGTTTTTGTATCCCTTAGTAATTTGCACAATTATAATCATAGTAATCATAATCAAGTATTGCAGTATATATATCTGAAATAGTATTTCACTCTTCACAGTGACACAGTAATGAAATTCTATTTGTGTTGCATAGGAGGAGGTTTTATAAAGCATTTGGTAGGGAGTTGTACATTGCATGTGTCATCAGTTTAGTGATGTGTTCTGTTTTTTTGTTTGTGTATTATGGGGCTCCACGCAACGTGACTCTGGTACTAAGAGAGTCTTTACCGGGAATAGGCTTCTCCCTTTGAGTTGCACGGACAATTCGTAGGGAATTGTTTTGGCTTTTTAGTGATTGAGTCAAGTTTAAAAGGTAATTCTGGAAACAACAAGGAATACTCCAAGCTATGTAATGCAGCTTTAATTATTTGTACCATAATTACAATTAGGTCATTTAGCAGACGCTTTTATCCAAAGCGACTTACAATTACAAGATGCTATTGTATGGAGGAGATAGGGGTTAGGCATCTTGCTCAAGGATACTTACAGGTAGGGTCAACTCTGGGGCTCGAACCCACGGCCTTCCGGCTGAGAGTTCAGAACCTAGACCACTAGACTATCCTGCCCCCCGTAAGTATTTGTTAAGGTACCCTAAATGAATGCTGCCAAGATACAGATAAACAAACAACCCCTCTTTCCTCCTGAAATAGGAGGAAAGAGGGGTTGTTGATAGAAAAATAAATGGAAAAAACAAGCTGAAAGAACAAGAACATAAATGCTTTCCGCTTCCAGCAGGCCCCCAATAAGTAGATGTTGGCAGGGCACTTTGGCAGGTCACTTTTACTACAGAACTATATATATATAGATATATAGATAGATCTATATCTATCTATCTATCTATCTATCTATCTCTTATTTGCATGCAGTGTCACAAACCGGGTTATCAGCAAGTCAGGTTATTCTAACAACTGATAAGTACTCTTTAGCTCTTTAGCTCTTTTGTCAGCTGAATGGCTGTGTGTCTGCACTGATCCACTCCTTCAACACTGTGCCAAAGAATAAAAAGAAATAAACAATACCAGAATTAATGGAGGGAATCGATGCGATTCCATTAGCCAGTATTGTACACACACACTTAGTGTTATAGTAGCCTGCCTGAGGCTGGCAGCTGCTAATAAGCTCAATAAGCAGCAGAAGCTGTTGGAACTATGATCGTGTGTGTGTGTGTGCGTGTTGGTAACCAGTTCATCTTGCTGTAAGGCACAACTTAGTCTGTATTCATTTATTGTATTGGTCATTAAGCATTTACAGTACTACAGTATTTGTCTTCCACAGTTTTCTCACAGTAAACACCTCAGATGAACAAGTACAAATTCCATGGACAATACTGTTTATATATTGGTGTTCTCGATGCATTATTTTACAAAATAAATAATATGTAAAAAAAATGTAACCTGTTCTTGACATTTTGGAGCAGCAGCAGCAGCTTGCATATAAACCAGCTGTTCGTCACATGTTTATGTCCCAGTGCCGCCATGCGTGTGTTCCTCCAGATCTCGGTCCATCTGAAGGAAGGGCAGGGAGTGGACAGCCTCTCCACACTGAAGAACAAGCCTCAGCTCCACAGCCTGGTGGCCAAACAGCTGTGTCAGAACATCTCTGGGAAAAACTCCATCATTTTCACCGGGCCCTCCATCACCAGCCTCAGCCTCTTCACCGAATTCAGCAAACAAGGTTCACAGTGATGGATGGATGGATGGATGGTTAATCTTACCGTATGTCTGTCCCACCTTAGATCTACAGATTTCCATGTGTTTCTTCATTTCTTTCATTAATGCTACTTATTTTGCTTAATTTTTCCATATTTCTCATTCTCTACCTCCACCCCCCCCACTCTCCTACCTCTCTTTTTTTGGAACAATATAATCTCCTTTGTCATTTCCTCTCCTGCACTGCCTGCCGCTTCTCTTTTAATTTAGTGTCGTGAAATGATAACATCCTCAGATTGAGTGACAGTATACTTGGAACTCATAGATTCTATTCCTACGTCATAAACGCTTATGCCAAACATATGGACCATAGCCATTGGGATTGTGTAGTAGCCTATGGGTGCATCTGCCATGTACCTAAAAGTCTGGAAGTGAAGCAATGGGTAAATGGACTGCTGGGCTATTCCTGTCTGTAGTAAAGTGTTACATCCACTAGAGGACAACACTGACCACACACAAGCTAACGGAGGCTATAATACTGGAATGCAGTCATCTACTATTCACTATGAACTGTTCTACCTTGTCACAACAAAGCTTAAAGCAAAGCTCTTTAAAAGCTTTTCAGAAGACAAGCCTGCTGATTTGTTCTCTTTTGAGCTATTTCGTCGCACACATATATTGTATTGTAGGGACATTGTCCAGCGGAGGTGAGAACAGGATTGTCTGATCACGAGAGATAGCGATAATTGCCCTACATTAATTACTATTAATTATAATTGTACACACACACACACACACACAGAAAGAAATTAGAAAAGAGATAAATCCTTATCTTAATGGAGAACAGCACAAGCAATTAGAATCAGTTAGCAATTTTATTTCTGGGTTCTGTTCCACCCATCTTACACTAAAAGTCAACTTTAGCAGGCAAAAAGAAGTGAGAGAAGTGGATGTGTCCAAGTGCATCAGACAGTATTACAATGAGACATTGAGAAAAACTAGTGTATTCTCTACATTGTCCTTGATCAAATTCCATTGCTCTCTCTCTCTCTCGGCGTGTGTGTGTTCAGATATCTACTGCTGCGGTCTGCTAAGCACCAGGAAGAGTGACTGCACAGGCCTGCCCCAGTGCATGCTGGTCTGCGGGTCCACCCCAGCGCAGCGCGGACAGTCGCGGGTCATGATGAAGGGAAGCATGTCCCTGATCAGCTGGTACAACAAGGGTCACTTCAGGTTCCTCACTAACGCTTACCCCCCGACCAAACAAGGTAAGCACCCCCCGGCTGCCCTTGAAGGATGTTAAGAAGTATACGTATTCGTACATTGGTTTTGTTTCTGCGTTGTGTACAGTACATGTATACCTGAGCAGAAATGGCAGCAAATAAAAACCTGTCCAACCTGTCTATATATATATATACAGTGTGTGTGTGTGTGTGTGTGTGTGTGTGTATGTATGT